>JACEFZ010025839.1:0-210000 GCA_014155875.1 Cepaea nemoralis
GCCTAAAACGCCGACGCAACTTGTAGATAATCACGAACCGAGTTCTGGAACGAACTAAGTTCATAACCCAAGGTATTACGTATATCAACCGTCTGAGGAAATGGCTCAGTAGCAGCATTATGTCTCGGAAATTTATATACTTTTAGTTTATACTAAGTTTCAAATAATAAACCAATTTCGAATATCTTTGTTCATTATTTTCAACAAGGTGATACGATGAAGGAATTTAACAGGCGAATATCTATTGCTCTTCGAAAACTATAAAATAACTGAATAAATTGTGGATGGGGACAGATAGAACTACAAATGTTAGATTTTTAAGACCATGCATTTTTCCCATTGCAACATACGCCTGTGACACTTACTCAACAAGCTGGAGAGCGTAAACATACCCTTAAAATAAATGTTATAGACAAGTTCTAACAATATCTTGGATACAGTAATGAACAAATGCATCTATACGAAAAGATCTGAATACTGAAGAAGGTTGACTACTAAAGACGATAAGACACCGAAAATTGAATTATTTTGGTTTCTTAAAACGTCATGAAAGTTTGGAAAGAAAAATCATTGAGGGGTATATGCTCGGGAAGAGAGGAAGAGGAAGGCCAGAGAGAAGATCGGTGCAGGATGTGGCAGATGGTCTCCAGATGGGTGTTTTGGATGCGGAACATCTTACTTAAGACCGAGAAGTTTTCGCACGGATGTTATGGGAGCGAGGTTCTGCCAGGGACATGCTACAGAATGACTGAATACTAAATGTAAGTGGGGTTTGGTAAGAAGAGTCGTGAAAAGCATGATTCATGGAATAAATAGCATTCGTCGAGTTTGTACGTGCGTGCGTGTGTGTGTGTGTGTGTGTGTGTGTGTGGATAGAGACAGACAGATACAGAGACAGACATAAAGACAGATGGAGAGGGTCTTGAAAAACCTTGAACTCATCATGTTTGGTACTCATCCGACTGATAGGTAGGCTGATGACATTAAAGAAAAAGAGGAAGAGAAGAAGACAAAGTGAAGAAGGAGAAGTTGCGGAAGACCTAAAGAAGAAGATGAAGACGAAGAAGGAGCAGAAGGAAAAGAAATAGTATCAAATGAAACAGGAGGAGGTTGTGGGTGGGAAGGGAGTGAGTAGAAAAAAAATTAGATTTATATAGCGAAATCAGTATATACCAGAAACTTTAAAACAATGCAATGAACTAACGACATAAAATAAGTAGTGACATACATTGTCATTTTATTGATATTTGCACTTGGACTTTTGGAAATTGCTCCCACATGCTTAAGTGTCTTTAAGTCTCCTTGCCACATACGACATGCATGGGCGATGTATCGCGTGTAACGACTGAAGTATTTTTTTTTAATGTCAGTTGCATGGCTTTTACAGGACACCGCAATCAACTCCAGCATTTAATGATTGTTTGTTATTTTCATTGCAGTGTTAGCTCAGTAGTTGCCATTGTCCTCCGAACAACCGACGTCTCATATCATTGAAATCAACGCAAAGCAATCTGCTTCCAAATTGCCCTCAGCTGTTTCAGAACCCTCAACTCGATATTTCTCAGAATTATGAAAGAGCAGCACTATAAAGACAAAAATAAATACAAATGACGGTAAAATATCGGTCTGGCAAAACGCTGGGTTCTAGATTACATGGTGATTGCCTTAGTGCAATATATAATAGATTTAATTGACGGAAGGAAAATAATTGACCAATCATGGCATGCACGGAAATTACCGGGGAAATCCAATGCTTGCAAATGTTGATACCGAATCTGTATACGACAGAATGATAACAATCATACCCATTGTAACATGATGATTGAGATGTGTGTGGACGATGTATATTAATGACAGAAACCCGATCCGTAATAAAACACTGCCAAACACAGATTCGATTAGTAGTAAAACAGATCACGTTTTGGTGTTTAATTGTGATTACGCGAGCAAGCAGGAAAACACATTACAGGGACATAAATTGGATATTACTGATCAACGTAAAACATTGTGACAGTTTAAAAGAAGAAAGTAATTAATAGTTTAGTTTTAATTTAGTTTACTAGCTAACTGTCTGGTTGTTGGTTGGTTGGTTGGTGGTTGACTGGCTGGCTGGTTGGTTAGTTGGTTGGTTAGTTAGTTAGTTAGTCGCAGTTCCAACTTCACGGCAACGGGTCGTCCCCATATTGCTCCGTTCCTATGCCAGTGAATATCACACAAAATGCTCCCACTGCCATTGTGAACAAGTGGAATAGACAGGAGTGCTCGGCAAGCCAACTAGCCCGCACAGGATACATTGCTGCTGCCAGAATGCCAACACAAAAGTCCTCCACGAAAAATACAGTTCATCGTCGATGGAAACGGCAGTCACCAGAAAGACTTCATTGACCCGGGTTTTATCCCATATGGCTCGGTCTCTTTCTGCAGGGCGACCCACCGAAAGCGCCGCACAAAGCACGAACTCCGTAGCTACAGCCGACGACTCACAGGAATCTCTGAAAACTGCACCCGTGAACCGAAAAGGCAAACCAGTCAATCCAGCAACAGCCGGCCGTCATCGTTCCGAACATGCAGTTCACACTAAAACAACTGCGGACAGATGCAAAAGGCATTCACGCGAAATTCACAGTCACAGTGTCGCGCCACGCACTCACTCAGTAGCAGGCGCGACGGAACCATAGCCTCCTTAGTCGCCTCTACGACGTGCATGGTAGGCAACAGCTGTTACTATCTTTGCTCCCCGTATGGGCCCCGGTTGGTGGTTAGTGGTTGGTTTGTTGGTTGGTTAGTTAACAGTCCATCGTCATTACACATCGAACTATGAGTCCATAAATGCTTAGGTCCTCTCCCCAAAATTCCCTTCACCGTATAGCAGCTGGCGGAACTTTTTCTAAAATGAACACGTGAAATATGCTAAGAAAATCAGGAACATTAGCACAGATATCAGAAAGGAAACACTCATATAATTTTGTCATATCATGAAAATGAAACACGGCATAATAGTGTAACAACTGGCTAATTGGTTGGTTTGTTGGTTTATTCGTTCGTTCGTAAATGCTAACTGGCTGGTGGTTGGTTGGTTAGCTGACTGGTTATTTGATTGGGTGGTTATTTGGTTGCTTGGTTGGCCAGCTGACTGGTTGTTTAGTTGGGTGGTTACTTGGTTGGTTGAATGGATGGTTTCTTGGCTTGCTGACTGGGTGGCTGTTTGGTTGGCTGGTTGATTAGTTAGTTGGTTGTTAGGTGTTTCGTTTGGTTGGTTGTTTGGCTGGTTAGTTGGCTGGCTTGCTGTTTGGTTGGGTGGCTGGTGAGTTAGTTGGTTGGTTAGTTGGCTAGGTGGTTTGTTGTTTTTTTTATTAGCTGGAAGAAGTCCGATACAATGGTGTTTCGACTATCAGACCCTGAAAGACCGTGCATCTATCGGTATGAGGTTGATAAAGGGAAATAACTCCCGACCCGACCATCTTCATGTGGATTGTGTTGCAGAGCTCTGCTTCTCTTTCCAAGCTCAGAAATCCAGAGTTATAGAAGCTTCATATTTACTAAGACTCCAACCCATTCAATAACAGGGGGAATGTTATAGCGGAATGGATGATGACAAAGAGGATTATTATTGTTAAGCTCTGCTGTTGAAAGAGGCGTATAGATGATTATCATCGCCACGTCAGTTGATGTGGGCCGCTGTGGCGAAGCGGTGATGCACTGGCCTGCCGATCCGGTGGTTATAGACTCAGACGAACCCACTCCGACTAAAGATGTATTTGTAATTTACATCCCCAATTCCAGGAAGAGAAGTCAATATTTTAGTCCAGCATGAACGCTATACGGCGTCAAACCGTTACCCGGCATCAACACATACATGTTTAAGAACGTGCGTTCTTATTCATTCGGCCATGCAGACCTCCAAACCTACTAATATGAAGTGGCAGTTTCAGAGACTGCATGTAAAACTAAAATGACTAATTAAACTAGGGGAAGTCAATAAGTAAGTCACAAATGGCTGTAGAAAATTAACTAAATGTGATTACAGCTTGAAACCAGTTTATTTCTATACACACATTGTCCCTTTATTTCCCAACATAATTTTCACCAACGCTGATGCACTTATCGCATCGTTTTATCAGTCCTCCCAAACCGGCTACATAGACCTGCGTGCTCTGTTTTCTAATCCACGTTTTCACTTCACATTCAACTTCGGCGTCCTTCGCGAAATGACTCCCGTCAAGGTGGGTTTTCAGTGGACCAAAAGGTGGAAAACCGCTAGGGGCTAAGTCGGGGCTGTAAGGTGGATGTTTGAGAAATTCCCACCTTAGTTGATAATTTTTCCTGAGTTAATCGAGCCGTATGTGGTCTGGCATTGTCATGGAGAAGAAGCAACACAACACTCCTCTAGTCAGCAGTCCTGGACGTTTTCTTCGAATGCATCATGAAGCATCTTAGAACTTCACAGTACGATTCAGAATTCACATTGTCACCTTTCTTCTTGAAATTCATCTCCTCCATCAGAGGCTGCACGGATGCTTCTGTTGCAGTCTCAACAGGACGACCAGATCGGATTTCATCAACAATTTTAGAGCGTCCTTGAGAAAAATTTTCTACCTAGCTATGCACCGCTTTATGGGACAAACATTTGTCAGCATAAACATTAAGCATTTCCTTATGAAAGTCCTTTGCAGACAGTCATTTTGCCCACAACAAATGCACAACAGCACTTTGCTCTTTGGTTGTATACTCCGTAAGTGCAGTCGCCATTTTCTTTATGCGCTGCGTATGCGCATGAAACACCTAGCGCTACCTGACGAACGGGAATATAAAGTTCGATGCTGCCGTCACCTAATGACACCTGTATAAAACACCAGCTAAATTTACCTGCCATACCACAGAACTATATGACATAATTATTGACTTGCCCGCGTATCTCTCATAGAATCTATAAAAAGCCTGAACAACCACACACTGCAACAGTTAAACATATTGTACAGAAAATATACTAACAGACAGCGACCGTGCATGCTTGTTTAAGTGCGATGGGTGCTGCACAAAATAGTATTTATCTGTTGCTACAGAAAATGCAACGAAGATCATGATATGATTATATACATTTAGAATTGATCGGATGGAAACGCAACAGAGGCTAACAGAATAACTATCAACACTTTGCATGAAGTGGGAGTGGCGGTGGCGCAGTTTACAAAAATGTTAGTTGTATATCTTTTTCAGGACGTCACAGTCAACACCAGCAGGTTTTGCTGTTGTGATCTCTTGGTAAGTTTACTTTCAGTAGTTCGCCATTGCTTTTGTGGCGCAATAGCCAGCACACATTATTACCGGCTTGTGGTCACATGTTCGAATCCCAGAAGGGTGGATTTTCTTTTAACTTCACCTTAGCTCCCAGGCAAACCCAGCCTAAATGGGCACATGGAAAGGTCCTGCGAAGGAAAGGCAGCGGGTGACACGGAGTTCCGATTTATTTTAGCACGATGTGTTCAACTCATGGTGTGTAAACAAGGCCATTTATTTTGTTTTGTTTAATTACATAAAGTGACATAGGCGGGAAAGCAAGATAACATGGACTCTGTAAGGGTTTACAAAACCGTTTGACTGTCGCATTGAAAACGTTGGTGGCTATGGAATATGTAAATATATAGTGGGCAAGTTAGATAATAGAGAAGTGCAGAGAATTTAATGTAAACCTATTCTCATGTTTTGTGGATTATTCAAAGGCATTTGACTGTGTACAACATCAGAAACTGGGAAATCATGAGTTTATGGGCTTTCCATCACATGTAGTACAACTCATAAAAATACTCTATCAAGACCAACAAGCAGCAGTTAGACTAGATGGAGAGACATCAGATTGGTTTGACATCAAGCAAGGAGTCCGTCAGGGCGGTGTGCTGTCACCCTATTAGTTTAACATGTACGCCGAAAATATAATGAGAAATGACAGAGATGATATAACCAGGGAGCAATATGATGCCCTAAATATCGTTGGTCATGAAATACCAGAGAACTGATATGCTGAAGATACAATATTGCTATCCACATCACAGAATGGTATAGAAAACTTAATAACCTCAACCCAAACAAATGATGAAAATCACAAATTATACTTAACATAGCAAAAACAAAGATAATGGCATACAGATAAAACTACTATGGAGAAAGAAATATATGTTATGAGGAAAGACTGGAGGTGGTGGATAATTTTGAATATCTTGGGTCATTAATTACCAACAAAGCTGACACAATGAAAGAAATTAAATGGCAACTATCAATTGCTCTTCAAAGACTAAAACAAGTGAATAAATTAAGGAGTGGGACAGACATAACTACAAAAGTTAGATTTTTAAGAGCATGCATCTTTCCCATTGCAATATACGCCTGTGAGACCTGAACACTTTCTAAACAAGCTGAACAGAGCATAAATGTCTTTGAATACAAATGTTATAGACGGGTTCAAAGAATATCTTGGGTAAAGAAAAGAACAAATGAATCCATACTTTAGGAGCTAAATATTGAAGAGAGTTGGCTATTAAAGATGATAAAACAAAGAGAATTGAAATATTTTGGTCACTTGAAACGTCATGAAAGTTTGTAGAGATCAATAATTGAGGGGTATATGCCTGGGAAGAGAGGAAGAGGAAGGTCAAAGAGAAGATGGGTGCAGGATATGGCGGATGATCTCCAGATGAGTGTATCGGACGCGGGACATTTTGCTTGTGATCGAGAAGTTTTCCGGAAGGTTGCTATGGGAGCGACGTTCTGCAAAGGACATGCTACTGAATGAATGAATAAAGTTAGCGATATCACTAAGGGACAACGCTGATAATGATGGCTATGACGATGGTAGCTATGTAACATGTAAATATATAGTGGACATGTTCATGTAATCGCTACGAGTCAACGCTGAGAATAATGGCTGTGACTATGGTGGCTATGGAACATGTAAATATATAGTGGACATGTTCATGTAATCGCTACGAGTCAACGCTGAGAATAATGGCTGGACTATGGTGGCTATGGAACATGTAAATATATAGTGGACATGTTCATGTAATCGCTACGAGTCAACGCTGAGAATAATGGCTGTGACTATGGTGGCTATGGAACATGTAAATATATAGTGGACATGTTCATGTAATCGCTACGAGTCAACGCTGAGAATAATGGCTGTGACTATGGTGGCTATGGAACATGTAAATATATAGTGGACATGTTCATGTAATCGCTACGAGTCAACGCTGAGAATAATGGGCTGTGACTATGGTGGCTATGGAACATGTAAATATATAGTGGACATGTTCATGTAATCGCTACGAGTCAACGCTGAGAATAATGGCTGTGACTATGGTGGCTATGGAACATGTAAATATATAGGACATGTTCATGTAATCGCTACGAGTCAACGCTGAGAATAATGGCTGTGACTATGGTGGCTATGGAACATGTAAATATATAGTGGACATGTTCATGTAATCGCTACGAGTCAACGCTGAGAATAATGGCTGTGAACTATGGTGGCTATGGAACATGTAAATATAAAGTGGACAACATAGTGTAATCGCTAGGAGACTACGCCGATATGATATTAGCACTGTGAGCAGTGTTGCCATTTTGACGCTTTTCGAACCAAATTTAGTGCTTTTTAAAGCCATTTAGTGCCAAAATGTTGCATTTTAGCGCGGCCACACGAATTTGGTGCTTCAACATTTATTTAATTTTAATTTTTTTTTTTTTTTTTTTTTGGGGGGGGGGGTGATTTTTGGTGCTTTTTTTGGGGGTGGGTAAAAATTACTATAAAAATTAATTTTGGGAACACTAAAAAAGCCGAATTTGAACTGAAGCGAGGGAGTAAAACAGTCTTAGTACATTACCGCACAATATCCAAGTAATTTAACTCAATTTAATACGATTTAGTTGAAGTGAGTGACTACAACGCGCAAGCAATATGCAATGCGTTAAAATATTGTTTAAACAAGAATGGTCTTGAGTTGCAAAGACTAGTTGCACTCGGCACTGATAATGCATCTGTCATGACAGGTGTAAGCAATGGAGAATATGCAAAATTAAAATCCGAAGTTCCTCATCTGGTACTAGTTAGGTGTGTATGTCATTCCCTTCAGCTGGCAGTGTCACAGGCTGCAGCTGCTTGTCTGTCCAGGAACATAGCGTTCATGATTAGAGAAACATATAACTGGTTTTCTCACTCAAGTCTTCGTCAATAAAAGTACAGGGAGCATTTTCCTTCAATAAATGATGGACAACATCCACTGAAGGTTGTTCAATTAAGCCAGACACGATGGATGTCCATTCAATATGCCATTGTCAGAATATTGCAGCAGTGGGTCGAGCTCAGAACTCATCTAAATTCTATGTTTAACAACATGAAAAACTATGTGTACCTCATATATCTCAAGCATATTCTCGGAGAAGTTCAAAGTGTAAATATGAATTGGAAGCAGATATACAGGATCCAACAAACTACTCAGTGATCTTGTCCAACTCACAGATTCACTGAAATGCAAAGATTGCTATTTCTGGGGGAGGGGGGGGGGATAACAGAAAGTGATGCTATTCAAGATTATTTAGATCCTAATCCAATCTAGGTTATGAGTTTGAGAAAGAAATAGCAGGCTACGAGTTTCCTGATGAGAAAGAAATTCGTGGAAGGTGCATCCAGTTTTAATAGAGCTGTTGACACAGCTGCGTTTACGTTTGCCGGATAACGTTCGAGTGTTGCAGTCAATATCATTTCTTAGTGGAAGTGAATGTCTACAGCCAATGAAGCACTGTATATTGGATCTGCTATAATGTGTAGAAGATGCAGCTACTCTCACCTGCATCGATTCCAGTGGAGAAAACTTCATCATATGCAGTGGACACAGACCTCTGACACACTTGGACTGTGGGCAGAAATAGCCTCATACAGGGATGCCACCGGTGAAAATCCTTTCCAAGATCTTACAGATGTAGCTTTCACTATGCTAATTTTACCTCATTCTAATGCAGACGTGGAGCGTATTTTCAGTCAGATGGGAGTTATAAAATCACTCTCTGTCGAGGTTTGTGGCTGAACGCCTCTAAGCCATAAACCCTCGGATGTGAGAGCTTGGTCGATACCCACCTACCGAAAATTGGAGGTGAGATTCTGAGCACGCTACATGCCCAGTCCAGATACTTGTCCGAAGGCTCTTAGCTGGAGGATATGAGGGATCCCTTGATGAGAAGGCCTGGCCGTTTCTCGCTCACTTCTGCACTGAGGTAAGGTACTGAGCCGGCAGCACATGTAGCTTACCTCGTGAGCGAGTACGAAATGGTAGAAGAAGAGCCACAGTCAAAATGGTTACGAAAACTGGCTGTATCTATCTCGTACAGAGTCTAGATAAAGGTGGAAAAACGTCTCAATAACACGAAATGGAAACTCACGGATAGCGAATCCCATTGCATGGCCCGAAGTCCAAAGTGAAAGCTTACCTAGTGGATATAGCCCGCAGACTGACCGTTCCTGGTGTGTGCTTGAGCGGACCAGTGGCAAGCGAAATGCCTAACACATGGAAGTGAGGAATTAAAAGCAGCCATGAGCAGGACGTGGCAACTCCTCGGTTGAGCCCAGTCTCAGAGCAATATGTGCCGGCTCTGCAATTATGGAAGCCTCTTTGGATAGCAGGAGGAATTCCCATGGTCTGCCCCTGCCTTCCCTTGAGGGTTTACCGTGTTGTCGTTGACCGTTCTACTTTGACCAGCTGAGATGTGGGCGATACCACAGCACAAACAGTCTAACGTCTCTCGAAACCCCGGGAAGGCTAACCCGTATAAAATGCCTGCTGAAGTCGGATGTGCTGGCCTACGGGTGCAAATAAATCAGGCACAACGCAAAAAACGTCCGAGTGAAATTTCTTTCGTGCTAGGAACAGCTCTGACTACCTAGTTTCCGAATGCCGCTCTTGTTCGGAACAGCTCTGATCTAGGTAGTTTTCCGAATGTCCGTCGTGCCTGGAACAGCTCTGACAGGCACAAAGACAAGCACATGTCCGAACCGTAAACTCGCTGAGTGGATACCAACTGCAGACCAGTCTGGTTTGTGAGGGAACGGCCCGGGGCGAACGAAATGCCCTAATATATTGAAGTGAGGAATTAAAGCAGCCATGAGCAGGACGTGACGATTCCCTCGGTGAGCCAGCACCAGGACGCTATGTGTCGGCCCATGCAATTATCGAAGCCACCCTGGATGGCGAAAATGCCATGGACTGTCCCTGCCTTTCCTTTGAGGGATGACCGAGCGTCTTCGAGCCGTTCCAACTTGGCCAGCTGGGTTGTGGACGGTACCGCAAAAGTGAGAGTCTCCCAGGAATGCTACCTGGTCAAAAAAGCACGCTAAAGTCGGATGTGTTGGCCTACGGGTTTCGACCCAAGGGCGCATAACTTAGACACACCGCAATCACATCTGAAAAAAACACGTCGGATGAACGCAAAGAAGAAGAAGTAGAAATGAAAATTGCGGAACAGACTGAGCATCAAGAGTTTGACTGCTGTTTTGACTATTGGATATGGAATGAAAAGATATGGCAAATGCTGTCATGATTATAAACTACCTAAAAATATTCTACGAAAAATTGGATAACAGGAGGCATATATGCGTTTATTTCAATCATCATCATCATCATCATCATCATCATCATCATCATCATCATCATCATCGCACGAGCAAACACAGCAGGAAATAGCTACAGAAAATGAAGAGTTGTCTGACTGGGATTTGGCAGATCTGGAATAAACTTCATTCTAATATTCAGTGATAATAATAAATTATAATGTGCTACTTTATACAATTTTGAATGAATACCGAGAGTTCTTGTTTTAGTGCTTTCTTAAACACCGCACGGTATTATAGGCAGTAAATGACAGGACGAGGGTTTGACGCCTGCCTTTGTCATCTGGGCAACTTATTCCCCCGTGCATTCTGGCCTACAAAATGTGAAGGCCCTGTATATTTCTGTCTCTGTGGCGAAATGATCAAGAACAGTGGTTCTCAACCGGTGGTGGGGGGGGGGGGGGGGGGGGAGAATTTTAGGGTTTCCAGGGGGTTTAAGATTATTTCAAATTGCATTAACACAAGACCATATAGCTTGATATTGCTTTTCCTTCCATTCTTTACGGTTCTGTACTTCTCAACCTTCTGAAATTCGTGTTATAACGTAAGTAGACCCACAAATTACGTTTTATGTAGACGTCTCGACATGTTCTAGCATGTTATTAAATTTAGCTTCCATATTTACGTATACTGTGTAGAGGAGGGGCTGGGGAATTTATAGGGAGGAAATGCGAAAGGGGGCGGGGGCGGGGGTGACAATCTGAACATATGGATGGGGTGCATGGGCCAAAAAAAGGTGAGAACTACTGATCAAGAAGCTTGCCTCGCATAACGAAGGTTCGTTTTTGGACTCCATCATTCTGTTCACCAAACCAATTTTTTTGAAGACCACGAACGGACGGTGGTGGATGGAGCTATGGAGCTTGTGCTCTGTAAGACGCTTTTTGCGCGCGGTTAGTTGATCTACCAAGAGAGATGAGATAAAACTCGATGCAGTGACGACCATCCTCTTCTATTATAATTCCTTAATTTCAAGAAACGCCATCGGGCATTCCTGTCACACCGAAGGATGCTTTGTCTTCACCAGCAATTATCGCAAGGTGTGGATGCTGATCGTGGCAGTAACACATTGGTTGTAAACACTACGGATTTGCCCCGCATACGTCACTCCTAGATGGAGCCACACTTGCATGTAAATATTGCGACATTTTAAGAATAGATCTCATCAAACGACGGAAATAGAGGTTTCCTAACCAAAATTGCATTTACTTCTTTCGCTGTAATTGCTTAGAATAACATCGTACTTTACATACATGAAAGCTTTTAAACAGGATGTTTTCAAACTATCTCAGACGCGTATGTTAATCCTTAGTGTCTTCTCCATCTGTTGCCTACTACCTTCTAATAAAGCACTGTCTCTCAACCAAATCTCGCCGAGTCCTTTCTTACACAGAGTAATATAATGAACTAGCGGAACAGCTGCACTCAAGTGCTTTCATGTAATAACCGGAGGGGGCGCAATGAGCTTTAAAAAAAAAGCTTCACATGTCAGAAATAGTAAATAAAGATTGGTACCGTACGGTATTAACGGCATGCAGAGAAGCACACACACTCTCTCTCTCTCTCTCTCTCTCTCTCTCTCTCTCTCTCTCACACACACACACACACTCTTCTCTCTCTCTCTCACACACACACACACACACACTCTCTCTCTCTCTCTCTCTCTCTCTCTCACACACACACACACATACACACGCATCCGCAATAAATTAATGAAAATGTGCGAATAATGTCCGGGTAATACACATACAATAAATAAACTGATGACGTAATGGTGACAATTGTTTTGTCAAAGTTACATAAGATGACATTACAGAACATGCTTGCGCTCAGTGTCCAAAGAAAGTACACAGTGATTTAGTTTCTAGAATATGATTTTCTTCATGAACCAATTCTCTTCAACAATCAGATCTTGCAGTGTCGGTCAGTTTCTTCTTCTTGCTAGCGGTATTTTATGAATATCTGTAACACTGAAATTCAAAACCCTCGATATTCTTCTGTAGTGATTACGAAAATGTCTACACTAAAGATGCATGCACTAAAAGATTACTTTAATTTGTTTGGTGATTTTGTCCGCATACTGTTTAACCTCTGCACCGTTTTGCCCAGCTTACGTCAAACGTCTTGTGAACAATCCTCGCTATTTTTGATTACGTACTTTAGATATTCAAAGACTGTGACGTTTTCAATGTTACATGATTGATTGATGATTGACGTTTTCAATGTCTTCAGTGTCGATGCGATTGTTGGTTGACATGTAGTTTGTCTGTGGACATTATTTGTATGTGTGGGTGTGCGAGCGTGTGCTCGTGCGCATGCGTATTGTGTGAGCTTAGAAAACAGGATTCTGATCTCCATTTTATCTTTTGGCAGACATGGCGAACTTTTTCACCTCTGAGCACTACTTGAGACGTGCCTGGGTTACGCAAATGGATTTCCACCAGTTATGAAGATTTCAGCATTCTCACTGGTCTCATCACTTTGGACATTTCTTGACACATTTTCTGAATAGATATGAGCAGACGTGGGGAGAGAATGCCGCCATTGCGCATCTCCTTTGCATCTCAAACCAATCGGGTTTTCCACCAGCTGCTCTGACAGGCGTGGGTGTTTCATTATCTACTGATTCAATGAAGTAGATCAAATGTACTCGAAACCCCCAAATTCTCACGCTGCTTCACATCTTCTAAATGCGACGGCGTTAGCTGTAGTCTACGAAACAAATGAACTTGTTTAGATGTGATAAATTAGTGATTTTACCTTTAATGTTGCTTGTGAAGGTAAATCGACCCGCAGACATTGTCGTTAATTATGTTTAATTGTTATTCAAGCATAATCGAGAGAAAGAGAGAGAGAGAGAGAGAGAGAGAGAGAGAGAGAGAGAGAGAGAGAGGAGAGGTATGTGGGAGAAAGAGAGAGAGAGGGAGAGAGAGAGAGAGAGATAGAGAGAGAGAGAGAGAAAGCGGGATGAATAGAGGGACACAGAGAGACATAGATAAACACACAGAGACAGAGAAAGAGACAAAAAAGAAACAGAAAGAGACAGAAAGAAACAGAGAGACAGAGAAATAAAGATAAATTTGAGTTGAATTAAGAACCACCCTCACAGCACTCAGGAATATTCCCATAAGTGCTCTGTCCTAATCTTCAAACACCAGCGAAGAGTCCACATGCTAATGATATCAGTTACAGTCTGGTTATTTGTCCGCTTTGCCTTTCTGAACACTAAGTTTCGGCCAGCTTCTCTAGTTACTCCCTGCCGCAC
Organism: Cepaea nemoralis; assembly: GCA_014155875.1. Lineage (NCBI taxonomy): Eukaryota > Metazoa > Mollusca > Gastropoda > Stylommatophora > Helicidae > Cepaea > Cepaea nemoralis. The sequence goes on from JACEFZ010025839.1 coordinate 13,917, forward strand.
CATTCTTTCTATACTATGATGATTTATTTATCTGCTGTTCCACACTATACACATGATTCCTAAGGACCCTGGCCACATCTGCCTTACCATGCACCGATAACTCCCCTATAGGTGCATAAACAACGCATCTGTCCCCCTGCTGGTTTCCAACCACATCAGCATGTTCTGGGGAAAAGGTATAACAATTGCTCCCGATCGTTAATTTTAAAATTGTAACATGCTACTCTGCACGAAAGCGATGGAGAGAGAATGAGAGGGATAGAGAGGTAGGGAGAAGAGGAGAGATTCGTGTATTCTGTACCAACCAACTCATCATGGCTTTACTGGTTATATCTTACATGAAAAGCTTTTCTCAACACCTCTCAAAGTGCAGTTATTTTTTTTACGCACTCGTCCCAGTTCTTATAGTAGTTCATTATTTTGTACAGTGTCACAATTTTAACGAACCGTGGTGGAATTCTGGTTACTGCTCTTGGATGCCAAGGCAGTGTACCTGTTTAAACTTCCAGCAGAGGCAGAATTATCTTTTTTCCGACTAATACGACTAGTTCAACCCACAGCCATACAAATGGCTTGAAGTCACTTTGAAGAATCATCTACGAATTGTCTGGAAAGGAATACGATGAGGAAGGGAATTGGACACCTCATAAAATATGTGCAGGCGGAATACTTCACACCCCATCGACAGTATGTGGAACTTTTTCTTTCGTTGCATATCTCTTAGATGACGTTGCAGTCAACGCGAGCATTTTTTCAGCTGTTGTTGATGTTCTTGGCAAGATTACGCTCAGTAGTTTTCGATTGCTTTCTGAGCGACAGGCTCACAATGCCCCGTAAGTGACCACGCGACGCGATCCGCTGCCGACTCCCGCGCAGCTGTGTTCCTCACGTGGATATACTTGATTACGGAGAAAGTCGTTAACCCCTTCGCCAGGGAGGTCGGCGAACTACCTTTACATTTTTATATAATGTACCTTCTTCATATCCAAACACACAACAACAACTTACAAATAATAAAAGGCTTCAAGTGACAGGTTAACGGAAAATCAGACTGGAGCAGACAAGGTGAAAGACCGTGTGGGCGTGGTGTGAGGTCCATAATGTCGGTGAGATGACATCACACATGGCTATGTGGTCAGTCTCTGGTGTGTTTCTTGTAGCCATTACCTGGGATGGAATCAATCCCAGAGCCGTACTTGTCAAGAAACCAATCTTACATTTCTGGAATGGACACTCGAGACTGTTGTTGTTGTGTTTTTGTTTTGTTTTGTTTTTGTTTTTATTTTTATTTGTCAGTGCAGCTTTCCGCTGGATAGAAAACACTATACATACACATATTGTGATTGTAACTGACTCAGAAAGCATGCTGAGAAGGGTGAGAACAGGCAAGCTTCGTGCAGAGTGGCTTGCTTCGCTTCGGAGGTCACGGGTAGCAAGCATCACCTGGATCTTTTCTCCTGGGCATGCCGGTGTGCTGGGAATGAACAGGCGGACAGATTGGCTGGCTCGGCAAGAACTTGGTGGAGTATTGATGCATGACAAGGCAGATGTGGTTGCGGCCTTTGGGAGCACGTGTACACCTCGGAGGAGCAAATAGATCACCATAGTCTGGTTAGAATGAGGCAGCGAGGTGCGACGAGGGGATCTGGCCGACGATCGACGCTCAGACGAAAGGCGAGACGGACATATAATCAGATTGCTACTGGAACTATTAGTGTTGGAACTCTTCGCTGGTTGCTGAGGATGGAGACGGAGCGCTTATGGAATGTCCCGAATGCTGTGATGTCGGTTCCTAAATCAATCAATCAATCAATCAATTTTTATTTTTTTTTTTTTTTTGTTTGTTGTTGTTGTTTTTTTTTTTTTGGGGGGGGAGTGTGTGTGTGTGTGGGGGTGGGGGGGGAGGGGGTAGCTGAGTGGTCTCGGTATGGTGTCCGCCTCGAGTGCTTGAGGTCCCGGGTTCAAGCCCCGGTGAGGACCGGGATTGTTTTCACGTGGAATTCTAGTAAAAAACTTTCCCCTGGTCTCTGGGTAGTGAGATCGGACGCCCGTGTCTATTGTGGCGCACGTAAAAAAATCACTTGGCAGTTGTAAATCGAAAAAAGAGTAGCCCAACGGCGCCGCCCGGGTAAATATCGGAGTTAAAAATCTACCCAAAGTATTTCAAGATCCTCGCCGGTGCTACGGAGTTCGTGCACTGAGCTGAGAGTCTCCGGGCTCAGGCTTGAGTTATGAGTAGAACGGAGCACGTATGGGTTACACCCGTGTGCTGTGATTTTGATCCGTCGACTAAACTAAACTAAGACTTGTTGGTTTTTTAACAAATGGAAGGAAATGGGCACTCTGGTCTATATGTTGATAAATGAGCGGGAGTGGACGCTAAAACCTATGTCTTAATAAATGGGTTGTAATTGATACTAAGTCCTATGTGTTAATAAATTAGTATGGGTGGACACTCTGGCCTACATGGTTGATAAATGAGCGCATATGGATGCTAAGACATATAGTGCGTTAATAATGAGTCGGAATGGATACTAAGACATATGTGGTAATACATGAATCAGAATTGATACTAAGACCTATCTGTTAATAAATTAACAGAAATCGACACTCAGACTGTGTATAATAAATTAGTGGGAACTGACGCTAAGACCTATGCCTTAATAAATGGGTCGGAATGGATGCTAAAACCTATGTGTTAATAAATGCGCGAAAATGAACACTAAAGCATGTGTGCTAATAAATGTATTGGAACAGACATTCAGACCTATGTATTAATACATGTATGGGGAAAGTCATTCAGTTCTATGTTTTACTAAATGTGTTGGGAAGAGATATTCTGTCCGTTATGTTAATAAATTAATGGACATGAATACTAACTAATTCATGTGTGTTAAAAATAAGCGAGACTGGATGCTAAGACTTGTATGTTAATAAATTAACGTAAATGGGCACTCAGACATGTGTTTAATAAATGAGTTCCAACAGATATTAAGAACTTATGTGTTAATAAATCAGCGGAAAGTGGACTCTAAATACCTTGTGTTGATAAATCCGCATACACCAATTAACCATTCATAACTTCACTTCATAATAATGTCAGTTATTTCTGCTTTCACAACTTGTCCCCATGAGAGTTCGGTTGCAGTCCATTGACAACGATCTTCCTGAAACCTGTTTAGCAAACCTTACCAGCCCAGACCTAAACAATACCAGTTTGTATGTGCGATGCTGAATCATAGCCTAGTTACATCCTAATATGTCTCTCCGCAGTGGTGATGTTTCAGTACCTAGTTTCCACACCCCCGCTAGTTTCTTGGCTTGAAGAAAGGGAGAAGAGCCCTTGAATACAGTCGCCGCTAAGATCGCACTTTGGGACAGTATCGGGAGAAAATTCTCAGCATCAACCTTACTCGGATAGATGCGAATCACTATTCAGCACTGAGACGACCTGCTCGTCAATGCATCGGCTTAGAATTAAAGCATACAATTTCTCAGAGTCACAACAAACCAACTAACCAACCATTTTCGCATACTTTCGAAACCAGCCCACTGGCCATTTGGAAGCACATTGCCTTTGCGTTGTTTTCGATGGTATGAGCGTAGGCTATTCAGAAAGCTATAGCAAACTATATAAAGTAACAGTTCATAGTAATTAACAAATAGCCAATAAATGTTGGGATTGATTGGCAACGTATTGTAAATGGACAAGCAACCAAATTTAACAATGTTCCAGAACATTATTCAATGTAGTGTAGTGCTTTTTATAAGGTAAAATAGTAGGTGTTGTTTGGTGCTAAACTGCGATAATTAGACAACACACAAATGCAGATACTTAATGAAATTAACCATAAAGTAATCTAGAACTTTATGGAAATACTTGTACAATAATCTAGAACTTCTTGAAAGCAACTATAAAATAATATACGCACATTTGTTTAAATAAATCAACTTACGGGCATTCATCGTTCGCTGTCTTCGGAGATGCAGCCAGCTGCTTGTTAAATTTTTCTTCTGCCATTGAAAGTTTCCCACAGGCGAGAGACAAATTTCTGGACCTTTCTATTGCTAAACATTCAGTTCAAACTCCGCACAGCCTTTATCGTTGTCTATGATGCCAGAGTTGAAACCGCTGTTTTCTCTCGCTAAAAATAACTCGAAATAGGGTCATTAAATGAAACACCGGTTCTCACGTTTGGGTAATCGCCGTACTCGTCTGCTGGTCCTTGTGTGAATTGTGATACAGGCGGAAAGAAACTGTCGTAGAGCCACAGTGTATGTCACTAGGGGTACGGATGTATTATCGTGCCAAGATCTGGCTTTATATTGACCTCTCGTCACCTCCAGTAGTCTGACTAAGAGTAGGTCGATTAAGATTTTCACTGTCACGAAGCCAGCCGAAAATTACACTCATTATACGCTACTATACCAAAGGAATGACATCAGCTCGCCCACGACGATAGTAGACACTCGACACACAGCTCAATTACTGGGCGCTTGGAGAGTTCACGAGTATGTTCGGAATGAGTATCTTGCTTGTCTACACGAAGAATCGTAGTCGTCATCAGTCCCTAATCCGTCATGTCCGACATTAGTGAACAACTTCAATCGACGTGGTTCTTTGGCAGCATCATCAATAAGAACCAACAACAATGACATGTTGTTTGGATCCCGGCGTATGAATAAGGAATCCACGAACAGGTGGATTTATACCTCTATTTGAAGAGTAATTAAACATCTCTGTCGGCGCAATGCCTGGCAACTGTTCTAGAACAAGTGTTTGAATCATCAGCCAATCTAAAACCTACAGCTACATTAGGTTTTGCTACAGCTGCCGTTACATTAATGTTACAACCATGTTTGTGATATATTAATATGGCTATATTATTGTTGGAACGATTAGCACACGAATGACACTGATCAGGATTACAGCGCATGACCGTTAGGGTGGTCAGTAATACGGCACATGAGTGATAGTGTTGGTCAGTATTATGACACTAGATGACTATTATGGTCATTATTAAGTCACATGAGCTATAGGTTAGTTAGTTTTTCAACACAGTAATATTGTGGTCTGCATTACTTTTTCTTCCCAAACATAATTTCCACAATTTTCTGTGAATTGTCTGGGACAACATTACAACAGCCATTGTCTCAGATATCACGCCGATGTCCATGTTATGCGGCTGGGCTGACCCTAGGGCTCTGCTGGTCGGACACAACATCCCAAAACTAGAGCTGAGCAAACAACAGCTGCGTGAGTAAACTGGCTAACTTTATCACCATCCAAACCACAGAGACAAGAAAATTGCATAAATTGATATCCACTAAGTCACTAAGACACGTGCAAGTCCAGCAGTAAAAGTGGTTACCAGTGGGTACAACTAACAACATAGGCACAGATATGGTGGTCATGCCCAATTCGGTGTCTCCGCCTCAAAATGACAACGAATGAGCGCAAAACATCACTGTGCATATGATTACATCACCTGGGCGCGAATTGTCGTAAATCAGTGGTTCGAAGCCGTTTTTGGCCCATGCACACCTTCACCATATGTTCAGAATGCCATCCCTCCCCCCACCTTTCGTACGTCCTCCCTATAAATTCCCGCCTACCCCCGCCCCTACATAGTATACGTAAAATGGAAGCTAAATTTAATATCACATACTAGAACAAGTCTAGACGCCTACATGTCAACTTCTCACCTAAAGCTAATCACCAGAAATAATTAGAGGGCTGCAACTCCAGCCCAAGAAAGATAATTGAGTCGCTCTGGACAAGAAACGTCCAGAGCTTTCTAGAACAAGAGTCACCGAGTCCAGGGTTCCGTGGACATTGAGATGACCCGCCTAAAGCGGGGTCCACGAGGAACTCGGGCAGAGTTACCGCCCGTCGAATAGCGACACGCGGTAGACCAACAGAGGGCGATTGGACTCGCGACAGGCAACAAGGGTCTGCCTGAGAGGGACTCTGTAGATCTTCATATTATAGACTAGATAGTGTGCTAGGATGTGACATGATTATAAATGTATAATGGTTTAATGTCAATGAACAATGTGATATGATGTTAACTGTATAGCCACAATAAATAGGCTATATTACAGCAAAGTAGTTTGATTGCTTGTGTTATTAATACCTGGTGTGAACCCAACCAGTCACCTAGACAGTAAGACGACAACAGGTATTTTTGGGGGCTCGTACCGGTTTTGAGCATTATATGTTTATTAAACAACGGGAAAATGCCATGTAAAATCATTTAGTCATATCATATTGATTTTTTCTTCAAAATGTCAGATAAATTTGTTAACCTTAAAAAGTTCAACATATTTAGTAGCTATCTAGTAATTAAAGTAATATTATCAAAATAGGCAGAGTCCCTCAGCAGCCAAAAGCAGAGTCCAGACCACTGTATACCGCTTTTTGGTATCCAATATTTACTGTTTGATATAACTATAACATTTTTGTTTTGTTTTTTTTTTGACCGTGACTAATGTTTCGTACTCTACGAGCAGATTGTGCCGCAGAGCGTACCGTGTGAGTGCAGAAACCCGTGTGAGTGTTCCATCCAAAAGTGTATGATAGAGAAGACCGCGTACTACGCATTGTAACGGTTCCAGCAGTAACGAAAGTGCAGAGCAACATCATTCCGAAGGATCAGAGCTAAGTTTCGTTTCATATTCATTGCAGATTCTAAGCTATTACTTACCATCTTCCATCATGTATCATTTTGTTGAATATTGATTGATGTGTATATTCATAATTGTGCCACCAATATAAATCTACATTGTGCGTAACACATTAATATTCAAGGGAATTAACCATTTTTTTTTAGCCCATACCAAATTTATCTAAGGGATTTAACTTTACAAACATCATAAATAAATAAAATCCAAAATGTCAACCTTAGATCAATGCATTGAGCAGGGAATAAAATTAGGCTATAAAGAAGAAAAACTGACAGAATGGGCAGAGAAAACGCACGCAGAAAATATTGCCCGTGAAGAAAGAGCAATAGATAGAGAAGAAAAAGCAAGAGAAAGAGAAGAAAGAAAATTGCAACAAGATGCTGAGGAAAGAAAAACTACGAGAAGAAAGAGAAGCACCGGAGAAAATAATTTCTGATAGAGGAACCCAGTTCATCTCAAATGCCACCCAATCAGTAACAAAGTTACTGGGGCATCAAGCAGTGCTTCACAAGTCCATACAGACCAGCCGCAAATGGCATCTGCGAAAAATTAAATGGAGACTTGAAGCACATGCTTGCCAAAGTGACAGCTGAAAATCCAGCCGATTGGGACATACTTCTCCCAACGGTGCTGTTCGCTTATAGAGAAGTCCCACAGTCAAGTACAGGGTTCTCTCCCTTCGAATTGATGTATGGACGCGAACCCAAGAGGACCTCTCACCATCTATAAAGACATAATATCACAACCTGTAGATATCCACCTTCCCATTTCTACATATGATTTGGTCACTGACACCAGAGACAAAATCATACGTTCCTGTATAATGGCCAGAACATCACTACAGGAGAAAGGTTTTAAATACAGGCAATACGCCAATAAAGTGCAAAGACTGTTGTGCTATATCCAGGTCAAGACATTTTGCTACTCTTACCTGACAAAAGAGATCTACTGTCAACGTCATGGCAGGGACCTTTAAGGTCATTAGAAGGATTTCAGAAGTAGACTACGAAATCTCAATAATGGAAACTTAAAATATTCCATATAAATATGTTAAAACCATATTTTCTAAGACAGGACAATGAGACAAACGAAACCAACGCAACCGGATGACAGAGACGAAATGACAATGACCCGACAGAATGACACCTCGACAAATGAAGCATCATTAACGACGCACTCTTACGACGAGACAAACAGCGAAGACATATGGACATTACCGACGTTCTGTGAGATCGACAACGACGACAAAACTGACGACATATCGACTGTTGACCTCGACGACGACGACAATGACATTGAAGACAATTTACAAACAGTAGCATCGGTGATAAATCAGACAGACATAGACAATACAGAAATCCCTTTACCAATCATGACTAACGACGGGAGCATCCATGACATCCATATCTCTGACACGTTAACACAGCTACAACGACAAGACATTTGGACTATCCTGAACGACTACAAACATATTTTTTCTAACAAACCTGGACGCACCGATAGAATAATCCATTCAATTGTGCTGACAGACCTAAGACCAGTCAAATGTAGACCATACTCTATTCCTCTCCATTACAGAGCTAATTTAGATAAAGAAATTTTAGAATTAGAGAGGAATGGTATTATTCAGAAATCAGTCTCTCAATACTCGTCACCGATCGTTCTGGTGAAAAAGAAAGACCAGACCATTCGTTTGTGCATTGACTATAGAGTGCTAAACACTAGAACAACAACTGACGCTGAACCTATGAACAGCTGTGAAGATCTTATCTTAAACATGTCCCAATCATCCTTATTTTCGAAGACAGATTTAGCGAAAGGATATTGGCAGATCCCACTACACCCTTCTTGTAGGCACATAACAGCTTTCGCCACACCTCTTGGCTTATACGAGTGGCTATACCTTCCTTTCGGCCTTAAGAACGCACCAGCCACCTTCGTAAGACTTACAAGATTATTGCTACATGGAATTGAAAATGTAGTTTCTTATATAGATGACATATGCATCCATTCATCTGACATGACCTCTCATCTACTTACCCTGAAACAAGTCTTCAACCAAATATCTCTCTTTGGACTTACTATCAAACCTTCCAAGGTTGAAATAGGTTATACAGAAATAGACTTTCTTGGTCATAAAATTTCTCACGGTAAATTACTCACTGATGAGAAAATAGTCTCCAAAATTCTTAATCTAGAAGTACCTACCACAAAGAAGCAGATTAGGAGTTTATTAGGCCTTATTAATTATTATGCCAAATTTATCCCACATTGGGCAGAACTCACCACAGTTTTTTCCGACATGTTAACAAAAGATCATCCATCGAAAATTTGTAAAAGTAACAGCTTAGATGACGCAATGAGTAAATTGAAACATATTTTTGCAAATCCTCCAGTCTTACGATTACCGACATAACATTACCATTTATTTTAACCACAGATGCTAGCGCGTCGCTATAGGAGGGTGCTTGATGCAGGAATTCGATGGGGTCAGACACCCTATCCTCTACGTGAGTAGGAAACTGAAGAAAGCTGAGATACGCTATGCCACAGTGGAACGGAGTGTTTGAGTCTGTTATTCTGCATTTTGAAACTGTCCAAGTACCTCTTGGGCAGGCACTTTGTGGTTCCTGAGCGACAGTTCACCATTGTTAGTCCTAAACCAAGGATCGCCCAAGAACCACCGGTTTGCAAAGATGGCGGCTCCTTCTGCAGGACTTCGATTTCGAAATACGCCACATCAAAGGCACCGACAATACGATGGCTGACATTTTATCACGGCAGGCACATGCGCCAGCAGAATGACTCTTATCATTCGACCAGTAGCCATGTTATATACTGTGATAAGCCTGTGACAAGTTTTACACCGTTTCATATGTGTACCTCTACACCTGCTAAAGTACTTTGTGCTTAGTTAATTACTACACCTATTTAACACGGTACTTTAATCACTACACCACCAAGTGCCTAAGCTCTAGTACTATACCAGCTAGAAACAGTAATTGGTGATTTCAACCAATAAGATCAACCAGTGAACGAACGATAAACACTGTAAGATTTCATACAAGACACGGAAATGAACTCATACTTGCTGTTACTGCAAAACATTCCAAACATCCGAAATACGACAACATCACTATAGAACGACAACACGTAACAGACAGCCATACGAACTTTAACATTTATGGCAAAACACAGGAACAACGGGACGGCAACGCAAACATCATCGTTGGAGTTAATTTAATTAGTTAATTAGTTTAATATGTATTATATTTCCATTTCTTATGTATATATATAATGTTAACCTGTAACTTGTACATAGTCTACTTTAATAATACAGGCGGGGCCATTCATAGGCCAAGAAAACCCGTCCTATACAATTGTCTCTAGTTAAATTGTAACCTAAGTTTCGTTCATCGCACAAAAAGTACGTATTTTCTTAAAGGGCAAATATCGCCTAGCCCACTTTTTCCAAGGGCAATAATAATTACCTTAACTTAAAAGAAATATATTTTTACAAAATACTATTGTGTATGAAAGACGAATGAATCAGTGTATGGAAGTATTAAATAAGAGAACGATACACTTGGCGGACAAATTGTACGCAACACGTATTATTTTAATTTGTCTGCGTCTTTGATGTAAAACTATGTGACTTGTCTAATTTGAGAGTGCATGTATAGAACTTAGTTTAGGAGTCAGCTTAGCGTAGGAATTATTTAATATACTTAGGTTAGCATTAGGAAATAATCTAAGCACCACTACTTGGAATGGCCGATCATAAAACGTGATTTGTGGGTCACAAAACAAATTTCATAAAGGCGAAAAGTACAGAACCGTAAAGAATGGAGGGAAAAACAATATCAAGTAATCGGGTCTTGTATTAACGCGATCTTGAATTAATCTTACCCCCCCCCCCCTCCTTCTGGAAATCCTAAAATTCCCCGGGGTGCGGGGGGGGGGGGAGGGAATTCCCCACCGGTTGAGAACCACTGTCGTAAATCAATTGTTGCACCGCACATTCAGCGCTGCCTACTAGCCAATCCATCCACTCCCGGTCCAGTGTGACTATAATTCTGCAACTGTCTCTCACCTTTTCTTGGGTATTCGGTTACACTCCTCTCCTCTCACAATATTTCCAAACATACACACTTCTCTGATTGTTTCCTTTGACTGAGCCATCCATAATTTTCCTCTTAGCATTATGTGGCACATGTCTTTGTCCAGGGTTTCATGCAGGGGATTTTTCCTTTTACACGGCCACTCGGGGATGTGACTTAGGCTGCTGCCATTGTTGGCAAAGCTAGTATGTCCCTTACTCATCCTAGGATCACCTGCTTAGCTTCGTATTGTATGCGTTCTAATTGCGGACTATTTGCCACTTTGAGCAGTCCTTAAATATGAAGTGAGGCTTATCAACCATTTGCCGGAAATGGCGATTCCTTGGTGGCAACTATCAAGATTGAGGGGAAAAGAACAAGGGGAAGATAGAGAAGTCTGGATGACTTGGCCACGTGACATGGTTGAGACAAGAATACGGAGCTGATCCAAAACTCTCGTGATCGTGTGAGATGGCAAAATATGACCACATACACTTATCGACATCGCACGTGATGATGATGAAAAGTTTGGTAATTTATGCTTTATGTTAGCACTACGACTTTATGTTCTGGTAAGCTTGCCAAACGTGTGAAACTATTTCCTTAGCTGCTGACGCATAAACTGTTATTACTGCATATAGTACCTTGCGGTGTAGGACAAGGTGGTTTTCAGCCTGGGGGATTAGGCCGCATGGCTAGTGCAGTCGCAGCGAACTGTACTGGTTAGGGTTTTCTTTTTTGCCCCGACATTAAAACACGCGTCACCTAAACGATGATTGGAACCCGGGTATCCCGATGGGCAAGCCGGTACACTATCGCACTTAGACGTTAACAGATATCTGTGTCGGCCATTGCTGGTTCCAGATTCAGTAAATTCTAACGTTAACTCACGGTTGACCTTTCTATTATTTACGCATTGAGAAATGACTACACATTAACGCTTTGGGAATAAATTAACTCGTATACATTCAATTAACTCTTATACACACAGTGACAATACACGAACTCTTTGACGCACACGAACACTACATTAATTCTTATTTGCACTAACTGACAATACATTACATCAACTATGGCATGCGGCTGCTTTGAAATGTTTTGGTTTAATGTATCGCTAATAGATAGAATACATGCACCGAGACAGCGACGATTTCTTCGGAACTACATTAGAAGAATAACATTGTCATGTGTTGTGAACAGTCGAATGTGCAGGCTGAAAGGCACGACTGTCACAGGTCTAGTGTAAACACTATACAGCACAAACATAGTATAATAATAGGTTTGTCAACGGGAATACCCAGAATGAAAACCACTGAAAAGCTGAAAAGCTAATAATGTAAAATACCTATTGACTGATCATTGACAATTGTTATGTATGTATGCTATTTGTGTGTGTGTATGTGTGTGTGTGTGGTATGTCGCACACTTTGAACTCAAGCTTAGTCCATACACGTGCTACTATATGTAGTTAGTTCGCTGGACTCATGTTTGAGTGTAAATTAGCTTTCATTATTACCAGTGTCCCTCGCCATCATGCGAACCCAGTCTGACTTCTGAGGTACTTGTAATTAACGTCACCATGTCAAGCTCTGTTTTGGTCATGTGATGAGAAGAGAGGCGCTGGAGAACATCGTGACAACTGGAAAGATCGAGGAGAAGAGAGGCAGAGGCAGACCAAGAGAAACGATGCTGGGTGGATTGCGACGGTGGCATGGAGGAATATCAAAGGCAGAGTTGATTCAGAAAACCAAAAACCGAGATCTGTGGAGAGTCATCAATGCCTACGCCAGTCGGCATGGCACTTGATGATGATGTCAAGCTCGAAAAGTCAACATCTTAGTCCAACTGGCCGATATAGGGTTTGAACCTTCTACCTCGGCATCAACACACCGGAAGTTTAAGAGCGAGCGAACTTATCCATTCGGCCATGCTGACCACCTATATGTATGATATATAGCACGACTATAAACCATTTCTAGACCGTCAGATCAGTTATAGGTACACTTTAATCTGACAGCGGTGGGGTATTTTTTTTTAAAGTTGCATATCCTTTACAAGACGTTTGCAGTCAACACCAACATTCGACTGCCGTTGTTGGTGTCTTGTCAAATTTCACGTTCAGTAGTTTGCCATTGCTTTCTGAACGACCGGCTCCCATACCAATACGTTAAAACCAGCTAGACACGGTCTGCTGCCAAATCGGTCACCTCTGTGTTTAGAACGCGGGTAAGCGGCATTACGAATCGCGTCCGCAACGCCATGTGATATAGAACATTTCTACATTGATTACTCCGAGACATATCAGACTCCAAGACTAAATCCTCGGTGATGCAGTTACTCATCTAGACCAACAACTTGATGCTAGTAACAGTGCAATAATAAACCAATTACCAGCGCATATTCCGCAATAAACAAAATAGCTTCCGATGACGCACTCCGCTTTCCTGACCTAGAAAGTCAAACCATAATTATGCATCTTTCTACTCTTCTACTTCTGCACTTTATTCCCCAATTTGGGCTTTTCTTGAATCGGTTTAGAATTGGCCTTCTACTGTATATGTTTATTGGAAATTGTATGAGCTACGGTTACGGTTTACGTAATCTGTTACACTCTTATCTTCCGCCCGGTAGTTATGTGTTCGAATCCCCCTGGAGACAAGGATATTTTTTTTTTTTTTTTACACCTACGCCTCCAGGTTGAATCTTCTCTGAAGCGAAGGGATTACGGACGCAATTCGTAATCCCGCATACCGCGTTCGAAACACAGCTGTTGGCGATTTGGCAGCAGACTGCCATGCGTTGGATTTTATAAAATGGTATCAGTGAGTAGCGTTCAGAAGCAATGGCAAATTACTGAACGTAAAACTGTTCAAGAAATCACATACAGCCAAAGTATGCTGGCGTTGACTGCGACGTCTTATAAAGGATATGCAACTAACTTTTTAACTCACATTACTTTCATCATACACTCATTCTGCTTCAGAAGGTGGAAATGGACCTTATCTCTGCATATAATGACTGGGGTTCTATGTTATTTTATCTTAACTGAAGCTATATCATATGTCAGATACTGAAGGTCAAAATAGCACTTGATGTACAATAGGCTACAACATTATACTGACGGGTGATCGAATTTCTTTCTCGTATCTCTTATTTCTTGGAGAGTTACCTTCTCAGTCGCTTTGTTGGAATCAGACCCGCGGATCTCATGAAACGCGTCTTCAGACCACAACAAGGATACAGATGAGTAACTTTTATATTTCTATTTTCTTGTAGTGGTTTTCGTGTCGTTGTTTTGGTTCGTGTTTGTTGCTTCTATGCCGATGAAGGCCTTGGTCGCAACGTCCATTTTGATACTTGTAATCATCTTCTAGTAAAGCTTCATTCATTCTACCTTCTTAAGGAAATGTCATGTCCCACTTTACCACGCTGAGTTGGTCCAGAACCGTTTGGTGAGTTAGCAACTGTCCTCAGTTGTCTCAAATGGCTCTCTAGCAGATGGGATGATGGGCACCTGTACCGCAAAAACTCTCTAAATGGTTACTTCTTTTTCTTCTTCTTCGTTCTTCTTTCGATGGAATTGCGTCACACCTGTTTATGCACCTCAAAGGTCAGTGTGTCCAAATTCAGCATGCATTATTTGCTTTCTAAAGGTAGATTCCATCCAAGGTAATGGCTTTACCAACCCGTAGGTAGGTTTCCTTTCCTGACACGTTTGTCAAGATGGTGGGCCTAAGGCCTACTCTTTCTGATTTTAACTTCCCGTGCGATTTCTAAAATTCAGAGCTTGCACACGGGACCTCCTGTTTTTTCCTCCTGTTGACACACGAAGAGTCAAACAAATATAGAAGTGATCTTTTCTCATGTCCCGTATACCCTGTGGAAACAGAGAATATTAACCCTCCTCAGGCCAAACAGCCCTATCTCTTTCTATCGCCTGCAAATCCCTCAATAACATTCCTCTCTGTCTCTAATTCTATTCTCAGTGTGTATTAGTCTTCCTCTATTTTGCTTTCCCTGTGGGTTCCAGAGAAATGATCTTCTAGTTATACAATCAACGGGTACTCGCTATGTATGTCATACTCAGTGCTTGCATCATTGTCTCATCTTGATTCGCTGGAATATGTCTAGTGCTCTCCTTAAACTCCATATTAGTGTTGTTATAAAACCATTGTAGTCATCTTCCGCGCATCACCAGCTAATGAATGTTTGTAGTTTATTAGTTATTGTTGTAATGACCCTCCATGTTTCTGGTCCATACAGCAGTACTGATGGCATATTAGAGTTAAATATTCTAAATTTGTTTTTAATGCCTTTTGACATCCACAGTGTGAACAATGATGTACTATTTCGATATTTTAAAGCTTAATGAAGATTTTGGTTCCCGAGACGAATGTTGCGAAATCCTTGGACTGCCAGAGTAACTGATAACGCTTGACTGAAAGAGGTTAATGAAACTAGACCAATTTATTCAACAATAAGAATGAGACAAACAGTTTGCTTTGATCATTTGATGAGAAGACAGTCATTGGAGAACATCATGACGACTGGAAAGATCAATGGGAAGAAAGGCAGGGCCGACAAAGAGAAATAATGTTGGATGGACTAATACGTTGGCATGGAGGAATATCATCAGAAGAGTTGTTCCTGAACACCAAAGACCGCGGTCTATGGAGGGACATGAACGCCTATGCCAGCTGTCAGGGCACTTGATGATGATGAATGAAGATGAATGAAGATGGCAGGATTGTCATCGAATCCCACTTAACGCTTAGGTTATTTCATTATGACTGGACATGGAAGAATTTCTATCTGTAGATCTAATGGATCAAACAAGCAATAGAAAGACTACAGAGGTATGGCCGAATCACCAGTGTGTAGCTCATGGAGAGAAGAAGATAGATACGAATTAAACATGAGGTGAAGAATAGTGCCGCTGCATAGAACATACATTAATAAAACCTAAGAATAGCATAATAAGACAGGTCTTTCTGGAATTTACAGGGCAAAAGAAACAAAGGAAGGTCTAAAATTATTTGGAGAAGTAAAGCAGAAACATAAATGAATAATATGGAAAGGACATGGACGGAACTGCATGGAATAACTAAGAACAGAACTGCTTGCAAAAATGCACAGAATACCATGATTGATTGATTGATATACAGAATACCATGATAAACCAATGAGCGGGTCCTACAAGAAGCAGATGAAATCCATAAACTGATCAGAGAAATTAGACTTAGACAGTCAACATTGTTCGGACACATTATGACTGGAAATAAACTAGAGAACTTGGTGACAGCTGGCAAGATTGAGGGAAAATGAACAAGGGGAAGGGAAAGAAGTAAATATCTGAATAGCTTGGCCACGTGGTATTTTCGAGACAAGAACACTGAGCTGATCAACGACTCTGGTGATCGTGTGAGATGGAGAAACATGACCGCCCACGCTTATCGGCTTGGCACATGATGATGAGGGCAGCTTGGAGTAGGCTGGCTGAGCACCCAATAGGGGATAACGGTCGAAAGAAGAAGACATACATTTCTCTTATAACTGCTAATGTCAATAGCCAACAACAAAGTTTACAGGTCCTACTAATACAACGTGAGACTCCTTTATTTCTACAGAACGCGTGGCTTTGAAAAACACAGGGATTACACAGGGAGTGTTTATCGCAGACCTGAGATTTGTATCTGTAGTTGTAGCGGCAGTTTATTGTAGAGCTAATAATTGTTGGGTTCTGGCTGTTTCCTTCCATCTATCATGTACAAGTACATTGTCTAATTTACACATTTAACAAATACAACGATCTTTGTGTTGTTTACATAATTGGTATACGTGACAAAATGGTCCCCTCTTCTAGCTCCGAAGGTTGTGGGTTCGATTCCGGACCCAGACATTTGGTTTACGAGTGCAGTTTTCTCGTTGACTCTTGGAGGGTCGAAACTGGAGCTATGGAGTTTGTGCTTTGTGAGCAAATATTGACAACCGCCATGTGGAAAGAAACCGATCCGACGTGATTTTTTTTGTTTAAACCCGGTGCAATGAAGTCTATTTTCTCGAACTTAAACCACTTTGAACGCCATTAAACACTTAAATAATTGTTATTCCTTGCTCCAAAAAAGTGTGTGCAAATGTGTGAGTCGTTGTTCTGTGCCTAATGTTATCGTGATTCAGTCAGTTCTGTAATAAATTCTTCTTATCAAAAATTACAACAGTGGTCTTAGGAAGGGATTGGTGGTTTTGTAAGAACTGTTTATTGTTTATAGTTTAGACGGATTAAATGGGTTTGTATATGGTTTTGTTTGTATATTATTCGGTGTGAATTGTATATAAGTTAATTATGTTTTGTACGTTTTTTTTGGGGGGGGGGGGGGGGGGGGGGCGGGGGTGGAAATATAATTTGGTTGGCGTTGTTTATGGTTTACTGTTGTTTATATATGGTTTGATATGTATACATTATGGTTATGCTTGTATACGGTTTAGTTATGTTTGTATATGTTTGATTATGTGTGTATACATTATATTTATGCTTGCATACGGTTTGATTAGGTTTGTTTATGTTTTGGTTATATTTGTATTTTGGTTTTTTGTGTTTGTATATGGTTTGATTATATTTTATCTTGTTTGGTTATGTTTGTATGTGATCTGTTTATATTTATATTTGGTTTGACTATGATTGTCTAGTTTTTTGTTTTAAATGTTTGGTCAGGTTTGTATATAGTGTGGTTAAGTGTATATTTGCTTCGGTTATGTTTACATATATAGATTTGATTATGTTTGTGTAAGATTTGATTATGGTTGCATCTGGTTTGGTTATCTATTTAATTGAGTTTTTAATTTATTTTTTTTATCTGGTTTGGTTATGTCTGCATATGATCACTTTCATTGTAATTAAATATCCACATAAGTTCCGCATAGTTTACGCAAGGAAAATCTCAGAAAAGCACACTAAACCTCGCACCGTCGAGTATCAAATGTGTTTGACTACCAACCATAATTACACTTGCATTAAATTTTCTATTCTCTAAAGCGTTTCTAATTTTAAATGTATCGAGGACGGCAACATGTTAGCTAACGCTTGCCAATTTCCAAATGCGAAGTGATTTTTAAACACTCTAACATAGTCATTTTAGCTGTTAGCTACTAGTCTTTAGCCCTTATCGGAGAATCCTAGATGTTTCATACACAACGCCAGAATTAGAGGCTAGTGGTGTTAATAATAACATGTGTATATGTTGCATTTAGTTTTTATTAATGCCTTGTTTGAGAGATTAAGTTTCATTTCCATGGTGATTTTATTTATTTTCAGTCTTACGTCTGACTGACTGCTTCCATATTTATTTTGTCTATCATAAGAGTTATTAGTTCAGATACCACTTTACAAGTAAGAATAAAGCAACATCTGCATATGGCAAACCAATTTACACATGTTCAAACAGCAGTAACTATCAGATAACGAAATAATTCATCTGTTTAATTTGTTTGTGACCAAATCAATTCGGCTCAGCAAGATGCGCAAAAAAAAAAACACACACACGCACACACAAGGCACGCAGTTGTAATTTAATATGTGCCAAATGACTACTATGAGATTTGCTTTTCTTAATTCCTTCCATTACTTTAACTTTGTCCATTAATGCACTCTATTTTGATGCGTTACTTTAACTCGTTCCATTAATGTACTCTTTTATACGCGTTTCTTTAACTCCGACCATTAATGCACAGCTATTCTAAGTGTTACTTTAACTTATTCCAACGGTCACTCTACTTACTCTGTGTGTCACTTTAACTAATTCGATTAATGCACTCTACACTATATGTTACTTTAACTCCTTCCGTTCATACAGCGTATGCAATGTGTTACTTTAAAGTCTTTCATTGATCGCTCTAGTCTATTTGTCACTGTAACTAATTCAGTTAATGCACTCTAGTCTATATGTTTCTTTAACTTCTTCCATTGATCGCTGTGCTTACTCTGTGTGTCAGTGTAACTAATTCCGTTAATGCACTCTAGTCTATATGTTTCTGTAACTTCTTCCATTGATTACTGTGCTTACTCTGTGTGTCAATGTAACTAATTCCGTTAGTGCACTGTGGTCTATGTTACTTTAATTTCTTCAATTGATCGCTCTACTTGCTCTATGTGTCACAGTCTATGCTGTGTGTTACTTTAACTCCTTCCGTTCATACAGTACATTGTATGTGTTACTCTAACATCATCCTTTGGTCGCTCTAGTCTATGTGTTAGTGTAACTCCTCTTGATAATGCAATCTAATCTATGTGTTTCTTTAACTCCTTCTGTTCATACAGTATATTCTCTGTGTTACCGTAACTCTCATTTCTATGTGTTACGTTAATGCCTCCCATTAATGTGCTTAGTTCCATCATTATTATAATTTCTTCGAACTTTTGCCTTTAAGTCTCCTGGTGGATTATAAGCCCACAACCACACATGTCAAGCTCTTTGTAAGCCAGTTCATTGTTTTTGTTGAATGTTGGCTGAACTTTCTTTGTTGTGTAATAGCCAATCTCATACAAACCCTCTTAAGTCACCTTCGACGAATAGGGATCTACAATGCTACTATTCTTTGCTAACCAACTGGAGCCCTGAACAGATCAAGGGTATGACAGACTGGTGTCAACGGAGGGAGGGAAAATACTATAAAGAGCTATTATCTTCTATGGACTACAATCACTTTTAAATTAATTTCCGAAATGTGACTAATTTAGTCACAAGTCTGAGACTTGAATGGGACTTATTTATAACTTATGAGGTTGAACGGGGTATGGGTAATGGAAAATTGACAGACGGATGGAGAGAATGCTGGATCGATTGGTACTTAACACAGTCAACGATTCAACTTCACACAGAAACACAAGAGATGCTGTGTAGAAGCACGATCTCCTGAGCCGCTCGGCAAGGCACACGAAGATGCTGATTCTCCTAACCTTTGTAGTTTTCGTACGTGGTTTCCCTTTGGAACGGTCATTTCAAGCTAAAATTACACCTTGTCGATCAACTCAAGAAAATTACTTCCAGAAACATCGATAAAGGCAAAGATAATGCGGTATCGATTAAAAGGTTTACCGCTGTCGAGTACGCTGGCTTTTCCTTGATCTCTGAAGGAAAGTACTCATTTGGCAAAGCAAAACATGGCTTTCCTGGTTTCAAGACTTCCATAGCCACATATACACTATAAATTAGCGTAACTCTGTGGTGAATGTTTATTGACAGCCTCATATGTTTTCATGACAAAATGCTCTGTGTGTGGACTGATTGTTTAATCGTTTGTCATCACAAATGTCAATGCAGTTTTAACGACAGTTAATTTAAGTTAGGTAGGTTACGAAAGTGCAAAGATTTTTGTTGTGTATGTCAGGAGGTTTTCGACCAGCCGAGTCACAATGATTGTATTAAATATTAGCGTCTAATTTTTTTTTTTCTTGTGAGGTTTTGTACCATCATAACTTTCTCTTTCTCTCTGTCTCTGTCTTTGTCTCTGTCTCTGTCTCTGCCTGTCTGTCTGTCTGTCTGTCTGTCTGTCTGTCTGTCTGTCTGTCTGTCTGTCTGTCTCTCTCTCTCTCTCTCTCTCTCTCTCTCTCTCTCTCTCTAGATGTGAGGATATGTGTCCGGGTGTGTGAGTATGTGGGGAAGTGTGGTTGCGGGATGGGTGATTGGGGGTGGGAAGAGGATGTGTGGGTGGGTGTGTGTGTAGGTTGGGGGATGGGTGCGGGATGTGTGAGTGGGTGGAGGAGATTGTGTGGGTGGGAGAATGTGTGTAGGTGGGGATGTGTGGGAATGCAGCAAGTGTGTGTGGGCAGGTGTGGGATGTGTGGGTTGGCAGGGGATATGTGTGTGGGTGGGGAAGTGTGGTTGAGGGATGTGTGCTTGGCTGGGTGGATGGGGGTGTGTAGGTGGGTGGTGCAGGGTATGTGGGTGGGTGAGAGTGTGTGGGTTATGGGATGGGTTGTTGATGTGTGTAGGTGGGGTGATGTGTCTTGGTGGAGGATGTGTGTGGGTGGGGGATGTGTGGGCTGGTGCATGTATGTGTGCCTGGGGTGTGTGTGCGTGGGTGGAGGATGTGTATGTGTGTGTGTGGATGTGTGTGGGTGCGAGATATGTAGGTGGGTGGGGGATGTGTCTCATAACATGGTAATATGCATTGTTTATGTTTACAAGACTCATATGACAATGTTTTTTCCTTATGTGAATGTATCATGCACCATTGATGAACAAAAGATAAGTGATTGGAAGGGCCGAATGTAAGACGGGCCTGCGTGACCAATTTGGTACCCTTTGAAAATAAAGTTGGTTGGTTCGTTCTCTCTCTCTCTCTCTCTCTCTCTCTCTCTCTCTCTCTCTCTCTCTCTCTCTCTCTCTCTCTCTCTCTCTATCTATTTCTCTCACCTGACCTTTGACCCTTTCAAAATAAAGTTCGTTCGCCCGATCGTTCTCCACCCATTCCTCCCTCTTTATGTGTGTGTGTGTGTGAGTGTGTGTGTGTGTGTGTGTGTGTGTGTGTGTGTGTGTGTTTGTCCTTCCCACTGCCTGTCTGTGTTTCTGTCAGTCCGCCTATCGGTGGTCGCCCAGTCATGCTGTCTCTTTGTCTATCGATTGCCTGAAAGTTTAAGTTTATCTGTCTATCTGGATGTTTGTGTGTCAGTGGGTCGGACGGTTAATCTCTCTCTCCCTTTCTCTCTCTCTCTCTCTCTCTCTCTCTCTCTCTCTCTCTCTCTCTCTCTCTCTCTCTCTCTCTCATGCATAGCTACACGGAAAAATCATATGTTTTTACTAATGATGTTTAGTTAAACTTATTACATGTCCTTTACAGAACCTTGCAATCAACCCCGACATGTTTGGGCTGTATGGGGTTTACTAATCAATGTCAGTAAGTACTCATAAAAATGTTTTGCATATCCTTTAAGGACATCGCTGTCAACATTAGCATCTTTCAGCTGATTGTTGATTTCTTGGCAAGATTACGCCCAGTAGTTTGCCATTGATTTCTGAGCGACCGGCTCCATACTCTCATAAGTCACTGGCTCGACTCGAACCGCTTCCAGTTCTCGTGCGCTCACGTCAACCACGAGATTATTCGGGGTTACGGAGAAAGCTGCTAATTTCTCGACCAGGGAGACCGGCAAGTACTCATAGTTTACTGAAATTTAATAAAAGTAAAATTGTTCATTTGCCAGCCAAAATGGCGTGCCTTCGTTTGAGCAGTTGCCAACTGTTAAGAATAGTAATTCTGTGTGTGTGTGTGTGTGTGTGTGTGTGTGTGTGTGTGTGTGTGTGTGTGTGGTGGTGTGTGTGTGTGTGTGCGTATTTGATCCTGTGGATGGAAAATATCTTTCCTCGAATCGTTTGCCAATATTTAATTTATTTATTGTAATGGAATAGACCATAATTCTCCTTCACAGACACTTGTGCTACACTGCTGAACACAACGCGGTAATATAAACTGCCAGATGTACACATTCTCTCACGGGCGAGCGTTAACAAGCATTCCCACTTTGCTGTGCAAATATCAGGCCAGATGGTGCGGCCAACTGCGTGCCAAATGAGTGCCTTCTAAAGAATATATTCTACAGCGATCGTGCCAACTTGTCTCAGACAAGCGAGATCGGTTTGACCGAAGCAAATGATACAAGACACACTGAAATGTCCGTTGTTGGGGACCACTTGGTAACGCTAATTAAAGGGCCATATTAAATGCTTTAAGGCGCATTGGACATACGGTGCTAAATCCCTGCATGTATAGAACAGTCGGTACTCGGTGGATGATGAGGTCAGGATCACGTTCACTTCCCGAGAAAATTTATGGTTCGATTTTAAGTTTAGTTGAACTGGGAGTACACATCAATTTTTAACATCAGCCCCAGTGAGGATTCATACTCAAGACCATCAGGTCGGCTTTGAGTGACGACCTGAGGCTATTGTAACAGCATGAGAAATGCATTCAGGGTTTGATTCGCACTCATTGAGGTGAAAGTAAGAAGTAGAGATCAGAGAACAGCATTGACAATATAACAATTAGAAGATACCGTTCGGCTAGGGCGGCTAGTTGACTTTGCCTCCACCCCCCCCCCCCCAAAAAAAAAAAAAACATGTTTCTTCAGTAAGGTGCTGTCTTCAATGGCAGGCAGCAGGTACACATCTCGGTAATGCCATGGCCACCAAGAAATGCATTGATCAATCATTCCATACACCAAGACTGCATATCTGTATATCTCCAGTAAGGTATGATACGTGTAGTAACTGATTAAGTGCCAAACATACAGTATGTGTAGATCAAACCTGGTACACAATCAAATGAACAAGCACGAGACTATAATGTAAATTTCAGTTCAATGATCGTTGAAATTGCTCAAGGTATCACGAAACAAAATAAATAATACCATGGCTCTTCTTATTCTGCGTTCATCCGGAGATTTTTTTATGCTGCGTTCTTGCGCCGTTAGGCCGACACATCCGACTTCTGCAGGCATTTGTTGACCGGGTTAACCTTCCCGGGACACCATGGCTCTAGTATTAGTATGGTGATTTATCGTCCTTCTTACCAAATGGAAGGTCACATTTCACGATATATTATCCATCGGCACTAAATCAGTTTAATACTTATTAGTATCACAATGTGTTAACGTCAATAGCACAGCTCTTACGGAAAGATGTGTACACAATAACGTGCACATCGTTTTATGTTGTTATAAGCAACCAGAGTAGTTACATTTTGGTCAACTAAAGATACAACAATTATACTTCGCCAATAAGAGGTCGGTGATCTGGGCACAGACGTGATCTAACATTTAAGTTGGGCCAGTAAGAGATCATTTGAATGCTTATCTTATCAGTAACTACTGTCTTTAGTACCTAGCGGTGTATTTCATGGGGGTCTCGGACCTAAGTAATTAAAGCCACCTGGCTAGTGCAATTGCTATGAACTGTGCTGATTAAGATTATCTTTTTTCCCCCGACACACACAAAATCCATCATCTTACCCAGGATTCGAACCCGGGTCTCCTATATGGGTGTGGCGCTTTCTACCCACTAGGCCAGACGCTCGTCTTTAGCAATAACGTTTTTTATTGACTACAAATCTTAACAAACTGAAGTAAATTGCTGTCTACAGATGCTCACAAATTGCCAGCCAATACACGTGTTGGCAACCAAGATGAAAGTAGAACAGTATGACCTCAAATTTAAAATGTCCAGCGTGTAATGGAAGCCAACAGGCTCCCCAACACATGTCAAGCCGAAAGCACATAGATCTGCAGGGATAGCGATGCTAATTGTTTTGTGGGATGCTAGATGTGTAATACAGGACAATTTCTTGCTTTGCAACAACACGGCTAATGGACATTACTATGTAAATCCATTTAATAAAATAATGAAGTTTGTGACCAGAAAAGAAAAGATAGCACGCAAGCAAAACCATCCTTTGCTTCAAGACAGCACGACCTATCACAAAGCAAGGCTTGTGCAGCCAGCAGACAAGAACTTGAATATTGCGATTCTTCCACAAGTACCATATTCACCATCGGACTTATTATTTATCTCACATATTAAAGCAAAGCTCATAGGAAATCCTTCTGATTATGATGGAAAAAAAATTAAAAACAATGTATTCCCCTAGTGAATTTACACCCCCCCCCCCCCCCCCTTTCCCTCCCCCAAAAAAATATAATGAAAACAATGTATTCACTTAGTGAGTTTACACCCCAAAAAAAAAATAAAAACAATGGTTTCCTATGAGCTTTGCTTTAATATGTGAGATAAATAATAAGTCCGATGGTGAATATGGTACTTGTGGAAGAATCGCAATATCAAACCTTAGTGAATTTAAACACCCAAGCCACAACCAATATATATCACAATTTATTGCCACTGGTCTCTGGGTAGTGAGATCGGACGCCCGTGTGTATTGTTGCGCACGTAAAAAATCCCTTGGCAGTTGGAAATCGAAAAAGAGTAGCCTAACGGCGCTGCCCGGGCAAAATGTCGAGTTAAAAATCTACCCAAGTATTTCAGGATCCTCGGCGGTGCTACGGAGTTCGTGCACTGAGCTGAGTTTCTCCGACTCAGGTTTGAGTTAGGAGGAGAACGGAGCACTTATGGGTTGCACCCGTGTGCCGTGATGTTGATCTATAAACTAAACTAAACTAAACTAATTTAGTGCCAGGTAATTTTCACCGAAATCTCGTAAGGTGGCATACTGAATAGTTATATATCGTATTAAGTGAACAAATGAATAAAACATTGGCTGAAATACTTCAAACACAGTCACCGATATTGTTCGAACTTGAAGCATTTATTACCTCCACGGCAAATCTAAGACGAATTCATTCTGTTCTAGCCAGTGTTGTGCAGATAGAAAGACTTCGTTTTAAATTTGCGAGATCTCAGCCTACCATTGTGTCAGAATCTGGAATGAGATGCAGGAACATCGTTACGCCCGCCAGGCGAATGATTCCCAACTGGGATGCAGTGACATCGTTACGCCCGCCAGGCGAGTATTAGTCACCTGCCTACAGGTTGCTGGCTGACGCAATAGCCAGCGGTCAGGCAAGGACAACGCAAGACGCACGCAGGCCTCGTGAAGCGAATCCACAGAGGGCAAGCGCGTTGCGAGAAACAGACAGACAGCTTGGGGTACTCGGACCAGACAGGACGTATAGAGAGAGAAAGGCTTGTGTAGTTCTGTGCCCGAAAGTCGAGTGCTTGTGCATCTTGTGAGATAGACTGTAAGCTGTGGGTTGTCTGTAAGTGTATTGATGTACCATATATGTAATGTAATGATTATCACATGCCAAACTAGATCGTATTGCATGTGATCGGTAAATAAATCCATTGAACTTCGTGTCGTTGTGTCTCAAGTCCAATCATGTTGTACTTGTACTTGTCTCACATGTGTTAGGGATAACGAGCCAAGTGTAAGACTCTGACACCAGTGTTGTGCAGATAGAAAGACTTCGTTTTAAATTTGCGAGATCTCAGCCTACCTACATGTTACGGTTTACATTGCCACATCCGGTTGCAGTCACTGTACTTTCAGTTTACGTGATTTCTCAACGCTTAATTAGATTATTTAACCACGTTTCCGTTTCCTTTCGTTTTCTGTTTTTATCTTCCCTTCTGTCTTCTATCATAAATTGTTCAGATCACTTACTTAAATCATCCAAGTCTTTTACTTTTTCCCTGAATCTTTTCTCCTCTCTTAGTTTTACTTTCTGTCTAACTTCAATACTTCTTTTATTCTTGCACTATTTTCCCTTAAGTGTGTTTGTCAGTTATTATGATTTTGCTCTCATTATTTGAGTGTTAGCTTTTCGTGTTTTGAGTTTATTATTTCAATCATTATATCATTTTTTAATGTTATTTAAGAATCAAAATAGCAATTGGAAACATAGCCAACACACGTTCATACTGTTGCCAAGTCCACTTCAGATCTCCCTCAGCTTGTTAGTAAAACAAAAGGTAAAGAACAGGTTAACAAGCCTTGAGGCGTTATGTTCATATGGTATAAAGTACTAGTAAAATGTAAAAGAGTCTAATGCACGCCTTGGGGCATATTGCGCATACAGAAAAACAGTATATTGTAAAAGAGCCTTTGCACGCCTTAAGTCGTATTGGGCATTTGGTAAAATAGTAAAATGTAAAAAGAGCCTTTT
This sequence comes from Cepaea nemoralis, assembly GCA_014155875.1. Taxonomy (NCBI): domain Eukaryota; kingdom Metazoa; phylum Mollusca; class Gastropoda; order Stylommatophora; family Helicidae; genus Cepaea; species Cepaea nemoralis. The sequence continues at coordinate 40,377 of JACEFZ010025839.1, forward strand.
GCACATCTTGAAACATATTGCGCATAATGTAAAACATTAAAATGTAATAGTCTTTTGCACGTCTTGGGGCATAATTGTAAATGTAACAAATCCCTTTGTCACTTCTTGCGTATTGTGTCCGTGGTCCTAGTCCCAAATTTTATTAGACCAACCGTCACTGGATGGCTGACGAGATTAATATCCCGCCGGTCCTTTTACTTCTTTACATTTCCTGGTATCATTTTAGCTTGGGTCGACCAATTATTTGGGGTTTATAGATCCAGGTCACATTTTTACTTAAAATCTCAGTCTCAATGGGGATTTGAACACGTATCCACCGGATTGGCAGGCAAGCGTGCTAGCGACTGTGCTACAGTGGCACCCTATTCGACATATTTTATAGACTAACCGGCACCAGATGGCTGATGAGGTGGACATCATACGCGACTCGTTTATTTTAAAAACTATGTCCTGGTGGGCCATTTTGTCTAGGTTACCTGGTTGCCCAAGTAAATGTTTACAATATTACAATAAGGATTCGAACCCATGACGATGGGGTGGGCATGCAAGCGTACTAGACAAAGTTCTATGCCGTTCTCTATTCAACGTATGTACTAGTCGCATAGTGTTATAAACCAATCGGCATTCTGTGTGTGATGTGTTCAATATTACGCTCGTCGCCTTTATTTCCCGGGATATTTCGTGATACCCATTTTAGGCTGGTCCGATCAGGAAATACAGCTTCGAAGCTCACAAACTACCGGATGTTAACAAAAGGAGTTAATTTTTGTTTGGATGTTTTACCTAGTTTCCTCTATCACATCCGCAGTGGATTTCTCAAACTCTGAAGACATGATAAATTATATAGAAATATTAGCCACAACATATTCTAAAAAAACTTTTGAGTGAACATCTAAAGGTAACTACCTTTAGATGTTTACTCAAAAGTCGTTTTTAGAATATGTTGTGGCTAATATTTCTATATAATTGGCTGAGGAATGTGTTTCAAGTGGAGCAAAATCAATACTTATAATTTAAATGACTTGGTTCGTTCTAGTTAACCCTGAATATATCATGCATCACTTAAAAGAACTAAAATTCGGTTCAAATTCAACAAACTCCGTTAGAGTGGTTTCAGTAGTTTAAACTCTACAATTCCAGATTAGGCAAAACGTTGGTTTAGTATTCCATTCCAGTATTTGTACAGTCAATGCTGGTAACACCCTGGAAGTAAAAAGATAATAGTCAACCAGGACGGCAATCGTGTCGTCAATCCCTAAACAACGAGGGAAATACCGAGGATATGATCCGATCACTTATGGATTACTAGTTCCATGTTAAATGAGGATCATCTGTTTACTAAAAAACTAATTTCTGGTAGTCTATGTGAAAAAGTAGCTGCAAGTGATAAAGTACAAATAACACTTAGAAGAGTAACTGAATCAATGTAAAGAACAAGGGAAACACAGAAAAAGTAATTCACCCGTGATTAAGAATAATTGAAACTCACAAGAAACTTAAATTTCACACGGGACAGATGATGCACTAAAGGAAGTAATTCCAGTGTGATAAAGACCAAACTCCAATTACAGACGCCGCAATAGTTGAGACCCAGATTAGGTTAAATGTTGGTTTAGTATTCCATTGCAGTACAGCATTCATACAATCATACAAGTCACTTCTGGTAACTTGCCGGAAGCCAAAGAACAATAGTTAACCAAGACAGTACGGGTGTCATCAGTCCCTATACCAGTGGTTTTCAACCTTTTTTGGCCCATGCACCTCTTCACCATATGTTCAGAATACTATACCTCACCCCCCCCCCCTTTCGTATTTCATCCCTGTAAATTCCCCCCCCCCCTCCCGTTTTACGCAGTATACGTAAAAATGGAAGCTAAATTTAATGACACATATTAGAACACGTCTGACGTTTACATAAAACGTGATTTGCAGGTCTGCTACTTATAAAACGAATTTCAGAAGAGCGAAAAGTGCAGAACCGTAAAGTATGAACGGGAAAATAATATCAAGTAATTGGTCCTCGTATTAACGCGATCTTGAAATAATCTTAATTTCCACCCCACCCCCCCCCCCCCCCACCCCCCTCCCCCCCCCCCCCCCCACCCTGAATACCCTAAAATTCCACACCAGTTGAGAACCACTACTGCCCTATACGATGAGCTAGGTACTGTGGAGAAGATATGAGCACTTATAGACTAATAGTTAGATATGAAATGAGGGTGATCTACTGACTAATCAACTAACTAAATTAACAAACGAACTAAATAAACTAATAAACTAATTAACCTTTAAAAAAGTCTTGAAAGTCAAAATGATTGACTTCATTGCACAGGGTTTTATCCCACATAGCTCGGTCTCTTGCCGCAGGGCGGCCTGCCAAAAGCGTAGCACACAAATCACGAGCTCCGTAGCTCTAGCGACGACCCCCAGGAGTCTCCGATAGAAATGCACTCGTGAGCCTAAAGACATAGCCAGGTATAGAAAACCACAAACTTCAGAGAGCGAGGCAAACGGCTTGACCACTTCGTCATGGAGAATCCCTAATTAAACTAATTTAAGTGAACTAGCTAACTAAACTAACTTAACTAACAAATTCTACTAATTAACTACACTAAGTAAACTAACTAATTAACCAACTAAACTAACTAATTAAACTAACTAACGAACCAACTAAGCTAACTAACTGAACTTACTAACTAACCAACTCTGGTAGTCTATGTGTTGAAATATCGAGGATGTTATTAAAATGTTGACTTCTCGTCCTGGATAATAAGGAAAGCTAATTCGTAGTCAAATAGCAGTCCAGTGCACTGGAAGTAGTAGCCCGTTTATGGACTACGCTTGAGTTCAAATCAGCGAACACAAAAATAAATAAATATATACATCGAACTGAAGTAGAGAACTTCAAATTACTTCTACCCATCATGACATTGACAATTTACTCCTAAATATTACCTGCTACAAAAGGTGGTTTCAACACACATACACTACCAGTAAACAAGTTCAGGTAGTCAAGTTCCCCCAGGCGCATACAGTTTTTAACGCTGATGGATCACCATATCCGCAACAACTCGTACATAGCAATTTTACTACCGTTTTAATTGATTTCTGAATTTGTTTACTAATTACACCAGACTCAGGTCAATTCCACCTATAACCCCAGTTCTTCCTTTGAGCATCAATGAGGAGACTGTTGACGATGAAATAAATACAACCAGAGAAAGACAACATTACCAACCTGGGTTAATCTCGGCCAATCTGTATGCTGGGATTAATCATGGCCAAATTACATTCTAATATGCGTCTCCATTGGTGTGAAATTCCAGTACCTGTTTAGCGCATAATATGTCTCTCCGTAAATGTGAAATTGCAGTGCTAGGCTTGCACTTCCCGCTGGTTTCTGAGGTTGGAGGGGGGAAGGAGAGAGTCCAGTGGAAAAAACAATATGGGCGAGAAGAAATATATCTAGCTCACCATCTCTAAGATAGGGCAACATTTTTTCAGGGCTAAGACGAACTGAGCGTCAAGGCAACGAAACACCTAATCGTCCAGAGGATCCACTGACGAAACCAGCCACTTACCATCAGTGTCTGGTGGTATGCGTTCTATAGTGAAAATCTCTATGAGTCATAGACAATTAGTTAAGAAGCAACAGCAACAAATCACTAGAAGATTCAGAGATGTGGTTTTACAGAAGAGGACTGAAAATTCCCTGGACAGCGAATGAAGCAATGATGTAGATCTTAGTCTGCTTCTATTGAACTCCCAATTAATGTTTACAGTAAATAGACTGCTTCGAGACTTTAAAGATTAAGGGTAAAGTAAAAGCCCTTAAAAAAATCCTTAGGAAGTATTGGGCATATGGTGCTAGTACATATTTTTATAGATCGATCATCACTAGATGGGTGAAGTGAATCAATACAAGGCGGTCGCGTTTACTTCCAAGAAAATTTTCTGGTATACATCTTAGACTTTGTCGTACTGAGTCCAGATCAATGCTTTTTTAATCGCCGATTTTATCTCTAACGTAAACATTATCCAACAACTGCAACGTTTTACCCAGAATGAATTAACACAGTGTGTATAAACACCGAGCGAGACGTAATAGCTCGTATGTAAACTGTCTGCAAGATTTTCTCACAAAGGGGCGATGTAATTTCCACGTAAGTGTAGATCAAATGCTGGCCGATAGGGAAGGATTTAATTTAAGCGCTCGAAGACAAGTACACATGAATAGTCTAAACGAAATTTAGGAATATAACATGAAAATTTGCATACGTAAACCAGTGGTAATGACTACAGCCAAAGATGAAAAGACAACAAAGATTCATCTAAAAGACCATTCCCCTGAAAAAGGTAAAGAGCTTCAAATACTTAGGAAGTATAATATTATCCAATGGCAAATCAGAATACAAACTCGAAAATGGATGATTTAATGCAAACCAATTCATTGGACAAATGGCACGAAAAATAACTAGAGAACAAAATCGTAAAAACGTATCAATAGATACTAAGAAAGCACTCTACAACACACTCTTCCTACTAACTCTATTGTACCAATGTCAAACCTGGACAATGAAAGAAGAGGACAATATAAAACTTACAACAACATAAATGCGATTCCTGAGAAGAATATTCTATGTATCAAGATGAGAGAAAGCCAGAAATTGTGAAATCAGGACTACAGGTGGGGGTTACTGCAGCGCTGGATTTCATCAGAAAACAGCAAGTTAAATGGTTTGACCATATAACTAGGTTACTAACTAACAGTATACCACAACAAGCAATGATGTACAGACCAAATGGAAGCAGAAGAAGAGGATGGTCATGTAAACGATGGACAGAGGGAATAACAGTCCATTGGAATCTCGATACATGTAACCTATAAACGGACACTCTCCCGCTGTTTATGCTTCACTTCAAGACAGCAAGATAAAAGAGGAACAAGGTGAGATGAGATGAGATGAAGACAAGTCAACATGTCACGTAGTCAAAATAATCATAGGAGGTGAATGTAGTAGTTAGAACAAAGGCAACATGAAGAGGACATCATTGCGTAATGCAATGTAATAATACGGACTGAGATATCCGTGCTAAGAATGTTCCAAATCACCCGCATCCCATTTATAACCTGGTATGCAATATGGCAATTCGCGTTCGCTACCCTTTCGCTACAGACGCCAGAATCAATTGTTAGAAAAAGTAAATACTGCTTAGCTGTTCACTGTGTGCAACAACCGCATTTACTAACTGTTGCAGAGCCTGCTCATTGTCTGCAATCAATACTGTATCATCCGCATGTCTAATGTTATTGATGTTACGTCCCCCAATGATGATTCCTTTCTTGTACATTTATGAAAAATTGTTCACTGTACGGGGGAAATAGATCTAGAGACATTACACATCCCAATCTCACACCTCTATTAACAGGCTGATATTGACCTACAAACCTTATTGCAGCTTGTTGTTTCCAATATGTGTTTTTAAGAGTCTTAGGTCTGCCCCATCAATGTGTTGATCTGCAAGTATCTTTATCATGTTGACATGTCTAATATGCGTTATTAGTTTTAACGTTACCTGTGTTACTGTGTATTCTGAACAACATATTGCACGTTCAGTAAAAGAACTACTTCATAGCAGCCCTTTTCTTTATGATAATACCAGTATCATTGCACGCATTCAAAATGTTTTCCATGTAAACAATTGATCTTGTCTTAAATACATACATTCAAAATGTTTTCTATATAAACAAATGATCTTGTCTTAAATACGCATATTGAAAATGTTTTCCACGTAAACAATTACAATGTCGCACTATAAATTTGTTTGGCATGCTTGGCACCAGCTGTCTTGCTTCCATCTGACACTTTTCTTTAACCTTATAAATAGACGTAAATGATGCCAGAAGTACTGTAGCATGCCTCCTATATCTATAGTGAGTGGCACCTTACAGTCTTGACAGACCAAAGTATGTGAGTTGGAATTTGGCCAAAATTCCATCACAATGCCTCGGCAGAGCTTAAGAGAGCATGTGGTGCCCAAACGACATGTTCCCTCTCTCGGTCTTGCCTTGTTTGATCCAGAGGAATGGGTAACCAATACGTCTGGAACAAGGTAGGCTGCAGACGCTGGCGGCTCAGCGTCAAACCTCCGAGACCTCGCCCCCACGAGCAGGAGACGAGCGATGGCCAGACCCTAAACCCTTGTGATTTGACATAGAGGCGTTCAGCCAAGTCCCGCAGGTAAGGGTCGTATACGCGCCCGGACCACTGGGCGCGTACACCTGTCAAACGCAAGTGTCTGGATCTTGTAAGCGTGTACTACCGTCAGATTCCCTGCATGACTCGTGCGGCTCCCGCGACCAACAAGAATAGGCCCGCCGGAGATATTGTTCGTCTGTTGCGGACAAATCTCCACGACTGAGTAAGTAAAGAAACGATAAAAGTAGTGGTTAAAGGACCTCTTTTCATTCCATATGGTGTACTGGATATTAGGTGCTAGACCCATATTTCTGCATCAATTGGCAATCGATGCGTGATGTGATCAATATCACTCTGACGGCCTTTACTTCCAAAGACAATTTGTACCCAACCAGGCTTAGTCGACATGCTATGCCAGATTTTTCCAGTCCCATGAACTGTATGAAGTTTTTGAAAATGTCGTTCCTTCAGATATCTTGACTCCATAATCAACAATGAAGAAATTGAAAATTTCAGTAGCTGTAAATATTTTGCTCCAAGTTTAACAACTCTGGGGACTATCCAATAGAAATCGGACGTAGATGTCCATAGTAGTGCAAAGTTAAACGGTTTAAAAAGCCTATGGCACAAGAGGCATGATTAGATACAATGGTTGTAGAAAGTTAAAAATGGGCCTTAGCTTGAATAATAGAAAGACAGAAGTCATGGCGATATCAAAGAAACGATTGTGCCTAAATGTGCAATACAAGTAGATGACGTTATTTTGGGGCAAGTGCAGCAATTCAGATATCTAGGTACATGGATAACATCAGATGGAATATGCATCACTTATATAAAGAACAGAATAAGACAAGCAAAAACTGTATTCTATTAAATGAAGAACGTTTTGTGCAGTGAGTCATTGTCCTTGAAAGTTAGAAAAAGAGATCCTGCGTGTTATACAGAACCAATGTTGACATACGGCTGCGAATTCTAGACAATTAGTAACCATGCGAAAAATCAATGGAAGCCATGGAGATGGGATTTTATAGAAGAATACTGAAAATTAATTAGACAGCCAAAATGAGCAATCTGGACATTTTGAAGGACGCTGAGTCGCAAAGGCAACTTATCACAAATATCAGAAAAAAGCAGTCATTGTATTTTTGCCACATTATGAAAAGTCTCAAACTAGAACATGTTGTGACAACCGGAAAGATTTGTAGAAAGTGGGATACAAGAAAACAGCGAGAGAAAATTATTGATAATATTGTTGTCATGGCACTGAAGGGATTCAACACACGAATAGATCCATTCTGTCGGAGATCACCATTTGCGGAGAGGCATGATCGCTTACACCAGCCGATGAGACACTGGAAATGATGATGATGGCACAACACCAACAAATAAATTACATTAAAATTGTTGAGAATATGTATCTTTACTATGGCAACACGTGGATGTGAGCCGCGAACTTTTTAGCAACAACCCTAGAAGAACATACAAACTAATGTGTACAGAATAATTGTTAGAATATCGGGGATCAAGAAGAAGAACAATATGTGGAAGATGTAAACACTGAAGAAAACTGGGTTCATATACAGCAGAGTATCTTGGAAACTGGAAAAAATTGGCCGTATTAATGGTCACGGTGGCTTGGAAGGAAATGACTGGTAGACATGACTGGGGTCGATAGCAAGAAGATAATCACAGGACATTGTAGACACAAGGGACGTGAGGCTGCGTGGGGCGGGGGAACTGGCGACAATTAGAGAAACGTTACGGTAGACAGTGTTGAGAGCAATGCCCTGCAAGGAACTGCAGTATGATGATGATTCCTCCATATGAAGTTTGGGTCTGCCCCAAAACTTATTCTTGCAAAATAATGAGGTGATTTTTACATGTCATCCACATCCCCATCCACTTCCACTTGGGTGGTTTACGGTCACAACATTTAAAAGAAATGTTTGGCTGTCAGGACAAATGAGGTCCCGGCTGTGCTAACATGCAGCGTTGTCCACTTATCCCGTTGGATTCTCAACCACTTGAATTTAAATAAGTGTGCTACAGATTGTGCGCTTCTAGTCTTCTACCGCTGATACCCGCACCCGTGTATTTCCTTCATTAAGGTAAGAGGACGAAAGAATTGCTCACACTATCCAGTTGCTGCCGGTCTCCCTGGTTGAGGCGTTAGCAGCTTTCTCCGCAACCCCGAATACTCTCGTGGTTGACGAGAATTGGAAGCAGTTCGAGTCGCGCAAGTGACTTATGAGAGTATGAAGCCGGTCGCTCAGAAAGCAATGACAAACTACTGAGCGTAATCTTGCCAAGAAATCAACAATCAACAGAAAGATGCTGATGTTGACAGCGATGTCCGGTAAAAGATATGCAAAACAAACATTTATCCAGATTCTTCGGGAAGGAACTCCATCGTATATATAAGCTAACTGTAAGAGAAATTACGTGCCGACTCTGAAGAAGCAGGGTGAACGAAGTAGAAATGTTATTTTATTTTTATTTATTTATTTTTGAGTGTGTAAAGAAGCAATCAAATCGAAATTGTTTCTGCAACACGCATCACAATATGATATTATAACAGTTAGGTGTGTGGCTCCTGCGAGAAAAAGAGAGACATAACAAATATAGACGCGGTGTACATATGTTACAGCAAACTCAATCCGGGTAAACAGACATCACAGTGGGGAGATGAACAGGAAATAATGATAATAATAATAATAATAATAATAATAATAATAATAATAATAATAATAATAATAATAATAATAATAATAATAATAATAATAAATCATGTGCCCTGCCAGCTGGCGTAAGCGTTCATGTCTTTCCACAGATCTCTGTCTTTGGTGTTCTGGATCAACTCTGCTGATGTTATTCCTCCATGCCACTGTCTTAATCCATCCAGCAACATTTCTCTTCGTCTGCCTCTGCCTCTCTTCCCCTCGATCTTTCCAGTTGTCACGATGTTCTCCAATGCCTCCCTTCTCATCACATGACCGAAGAAAGCTGTTTGTCTATTTCTTACTCTTGTATATCATGTTCTAGTTTCATTAGCCTGTCTCAAGCAGACGTTGTTAGTTACTCTGGCAGTCCAAGGAATTCGAATCATTCGTCTCAGGAACCACACCTCTGTTGCGTCTAATTTCTTCCTAATTTGTTCATTTACATTCCATGATTCACTGCCATACAGCAAAACTGGTTCTACATAGCATTTCATCACTCTCTTTCTTACATTCAGTTACAATGGCTTATTGCATAAGATACAATAAATAACTTAAGATAAATTGCGGCTGCAGCACGGCATAACAATATACGTATAAATTGTTCTTCTCATAGTCCATGCCGCGTAGTGTTGGTGATCGTGTCTGTCCGAAGTCTTCTGTCTCTTGTGCTGCCAGTCTTTTCTAATAACATGCCATCATGCCAAACTTTCCAACATCTTCCATCTTCGTTTCTCCCCGTCCTCTTTTCGTCTCCTCCTCTCACTCTTTGGCGTTGTGACATATGATGCGTGTAAGCAGTTCTCTTTCTGAGTCGACGTCTTTACAGATATCTTCATTGTTCTGTCTATCCGTCCGTGGTGTTCTAATCATTCTATTATATATAACCCCGCAATGTCACCCACCACTAAAAACAAGTGCAGTTTGATATAAGAAACCCAAAACAATGTTTTCCCGTGGTGAATTTGTTATCATCTGAAACATGAAAAATCAGCTATCTATGATAAATTAAAGCATGAGGCTCCTTGCAGAACAAAAACGATGAAGAATGGGTTGCCATTATTTTTCGCATACAACTACATGTACATGACGTACGATTCACATTTGTTAGTTTGAAGACTAAAATCGTCGTTTGTTAGTCAGTTGACAGTTTACTAATAAACAGAAAATGAACTAACCTTTCGGTGATATCAGGCATATCTGTAATATCAAGTCCAAATTTGCGTTGGTCCCCCGATTTCCACTGGCTGGGTTGAAGTTCACTATACAGTTAGTCTTGCGAGCGATACTTTTGTTCTTACTTCAGTGTGTGATTGTTACTTTTGTTCATCTATATTTTATTGTAAGTCGGATAAAGGTTCTTTGTCATTGAAAACATAAATAGAGTTTGAATTCTTTGTCTTATTTAAAATGAATTTGCCTGTGCATAAAAACTTATTAATGGAAATGCGAATTAGAAACACACGCCAAATAGACTACAGGTAAATGTATAAGCTCACAGGAAGAAAAGGCCAATATAATCCCAGCTCATACAGTGGAGTAAGTGTGTGAATTCAAAAGCCTTAATAAACTAGATCACGGCATAATGAGATTGGTTACCGGTTCCTTTAGCCGCTGCCTTTTAATCCGTCTATGTCGATAACTGTACATTTTAATCCTTCACATATTTAGCTTAACAATGTTACTAGTCTACGTCCATATCGCTACCTGTTTACTCCTTCATATATTTTGCTTAACAATGCTACTAGTTTATGTCGATATCGCCAGCCGTAATAAGCGACATGAAATCGAAATCTTGACTCCCCCTCCCCCCCCCAAAAAAAAACAACAACAACAACAACAACAAAGAATTAAATTATTCTTTTGCCAATGGACGAGTGGGAGTGTGGTTGGACAGTGGCTACCGCGCCTGCCTAAAAGTCCCATGGTCAGGTAATGGAATCCCATATGGAAAAGGTAGTTTCGTTTATTGGCCCGAGGCGACCCGGTATAGAAATGATTATCATGACCTTTCCTAAGAAATAGGAGTCTCCGAGGTGAAGTGCCTACGCCGCCTGTCTCACGCTCCGATGGTTGTGGGTTCGATTTCGGCCTACGTCTTTCTGTTCACCATTGAAAATGTCTCAGAGACGCCTGGAGGTCGTCTCTGGTGCTACGGGGTTAGGGCGTTGTGCTCTCAGCAGGCCGCCGTTGGAAAGAGATCAAGACATATTGGATAAATGCCGATACATTGAAGTCAATCCGTCTGCCTTTTAAACCGGTTTTTTTATTTTTATTTTCATGCGAAGTAAAGATGACCGGCGTGATACTAAGCAATGACCCACTGAGTGCCGATTGGTGTAAAAGTATGGGGTTAGCTCCATAAACCCAAGATCCGTAAGGCGTGAAAAAGAATCCGTTATTTTACTCGTTCATATCCCTGGAACCGCGGCGTTTCATACAATAGCAAACGGGACTGTTCTGAGAAAGAAACCTTGCAGTCTCAGGCATTACCGCGTCCTGGTCTTCATAAAGCCTCGTGCTGCACATTCACGAAGCAGTACCTGGTATGGGATTTAATCTACCAGGTGCCATCTTCATACTGAAGATTGGCTGCAATGCATCTTCAACATGTTCTGCCTCTGGCGTACAATTTATTGTTCGTCCTCCTCTTTATGTTATATCACAATCGCACCATTGCCTATCATTTCCTCCACCGCCATTGACTATTCCCTCCAGTGTGGTTCATGATAATATCTTCATGTTTGTGTGTCCAAAGTATTTTACATCGAAAGCTATACTTCAAGGGGTGTATTTACATTTTGGTGGCAGCTGATTGATCACAGATTTGTCTGAGAGTCTACAGCTGTTCAGAAACACAATCCCTACCCAGCTCCGGGACACAATCCTACGTTGCTCTCGCCCATCACACATGGCTAAAAGAACAACTTTAATTTTCAGGAGGCACACTTTAAAAATCCTTTAAAACTCCGTGTGTGTGTTTTCTTTTTTTGCTTGATGTGAACACGAGTGGTAATCCACACTGGACTAATTGTTGTGTGTGGGCCAGCTTTCCTTATTACTAGTGTCCCTCGCCATTAAGTAAACCCACTCCGACTTCTTCCAGAATTGCGATAAATTATCTACATCAAACTACTGTAACTCATCAGGAAATAGCATCGTCCTGTAAATGACATGCAACTAAATCTTGTTAACTATTTAGTACAATAACAGTTCGTATAATGAAATAAATTATATAATTATAAGTTCAATGGCACTTCGGGAAATGAAGTAAATTACCTATGTACAAGTACAATAACACATCAACATATTCTTTTTAAAATATTTTGAATTCGTTGAAAGCTAGACACTTATATGAGCAACTTTTCGATAACTTGTAAAAAGATGCACAAGTTTAACAGAAGTGCAGCATGAAGATATGTGAAAGCAACCACTACCATGAACATGTACACCTGCACAGTAACTAGTCTGAACAGCTTGCACAGATTCAATAGCAAAAATCTAGGCTACACGATACAGCCCAAGTAGCAGTTAGCATCAACATCCTGTCAGAATAAAGGCATGACACCGTTGGCTGAAATGTATTCACCGACGTTAAAACTCTGCCTTTAACGATGTCTGTTTACATCTGCTTAGGGAAGTCATAAACTGATTTTTTAAAACTTAATAAAGCGTCGGCATCATGTAAACGCATGTCCCACGGATCTGCTACTGTTCCATAAATTAAGAACGTCAAAAGTTGCCGTGTCAAACAGAAATATATGGCTTGATACAACTTTTAATTTTTAATATGTGCCTCCGGGTTGTAACGTGATAGTTAATGGAATAATTGTGGAACATTCTAATGAGTTCAAATAACAGGGCCCATTAATAACAGCAGATGTAATAAGACATGAAATATTGAATAGCCTAAGACAAGGAGATAAAGAATATTTGATACAATATATATGCCATTTCCGAAATACTTTAAGACTGGTGCTGTGTTTCTCTCACCTTTCTTCTTCTACATTTTTTTTCTACCGTTTTCTTATTCTTCTCAGTCTCCTTTTTCTTCATCTGTATCTTTTGACATTCTAAACAAGCTCACATCAAGCCGATAAATATCATCGCATAGCCAACTTGATCCATCCATCCATCATGTGCCATGCCGGTAAACGTGGGCGGTCATGTTCTGCCATCTCACTCGGTCACCAGAGTCGTGGATCAGCTCCGTGTTTCTGTGTCGACCATGCCACAAGGCCAAGCCATCCAGGTACTTGATCTAGGTCTTCCCCTTGGTCTGTTCCCCTCGATCTTACCAGTTGTCACCAAGTTCTCCAAATCATTTCTTCTCATAACATGCCCAAAATATTGTGACTGTCTACGTCTAATGTTCTCTAATCAGTTTACGATCTTCATTTGTTTCTTGAAGGACTAGCCAACTCATACAGCACATAATCCTACAATGTTCTCTCTCCTCATCCAATCCGTTGCTATCTGATGTAGCTCCGTCTAAGCCATCCCAATATCAATAATCTCTCTCTCTACTTCTCTTCTCTGAGGGTTTTTATGGCTTCCTCTATTTCGTTTGCCTTATAAATTCCGGACAAACGCCTCTCTATTTATACCGCGCTTAGTTATTCTCATTATAAGCACCATCCAGCGACAGTGTCTTTTCCTCACTTATTGATGCACTGATATTTGTTTCTCTCAACTTTAGTAAATGTTATTTCTTTGTCGAATTCTAACCTAAGCAGTTTTAAAACCATTTCCAGCTCAAGCTCATCGATCTGTTGTACACTTTCCCTATCTTGCATGTGTTTTAAATATGCGTTATTTCTTTAATGGAACACGAGACAATGTTTATGGTACTTCGTTGCAACTCACACAGCCTAACCAGGGCCAATGTTATTGTATCCGCCGCAATCTCTCGCGAATACTGGAGACATGCTGGCCGACTCCTTGCGACGTTTTGAATTGTTTTCTTTAATCCCATGTGGGGGAAAAACGACGCATGCAGCCCACCCCTCAAACTGGCGGTTGAGATCCAATCATTTCCAGACCATACAATGTGCCACTGAATTATCAACAGGCCGTAGAAAAAGAAATCGATTGGAAATCATTCACCCATCAGACTCACCTTACTCATTCTGTTGTGATAGTAAGAATGGTAGGACCCAATGTTTATACAAAACATCGATTTGAGGAAACCGTTTTCTTTCTTTGGCCACGTTATGAAAAGACAAAAACTGGAACTTGTTGTGACAACCGGAAAGATTTGCGGAAAGAGAGATAGAGGAAGACAGCGTGAGAAGATTCTTGACAGTCGTGTGCCATGGCACGGAAGAGAGTCAACTCACGAATTTATCCATGACTCGGAGATCGTAATTTGTGGAGAGGCATGATCGCCCACGACAGCTGGCAAATCACTGAATGAATAAAAGTGTTAGATTCATAGAATATACCGCATTTATATAATACGGTTGTAAAGTGGCTGTTCACAGTATTTCACTGATCTGTATTTCTTGAAGAGGCAATGGCAAATCCCTTCAGCTGAAGCAGCCAAACATTATTCATTCTTAGCAATGTCGCGCAGTTTACTCCAGTGTTCCCTATGATATTTGGATTATCTCACGCACCAGCAACATTCTCCCGCATGATTACAAAGCTGGCTCAGTGTCGAGCTGATCTGGCTTATTGCCTGGACGAAATTCGGTTGTTCCAACGGGCACTAGAGGATCACCTAATAGGGCTTACAGCGCTGTTACAATGATTAAAACTCGTTGGCTTAATAGCTCGCCAGACAACATTTAAAGTATCTTGTCAAGAAATTATATTTTTAAGCCACATTTTAGGCAATGTTATTCCGAGATCCTAGGATACCAAAGGTGTTAGGCGCAACATTTATGGAAATACCCTCAACAAAAGTGGGGGAGATCACTGCTGGAGTTGTGCAACCAGTGTGTCAAATTTGTGTGTCCCATTTTTCGTCATGTGCATCCGTTGACAAGAAAGCACAAGCATATCAAAATGCCCTGGAATAAGCAATGTGCACCTAAATTTACCAACATTTTGGCTGTTAACACATCGGTATTATCCTGATCACGAAGGGCGTTTCTTGAAATTTGCATACATTCCAGAAAGATTGCGGGATTTCCTATCGTTGACTGTTGACTGAGAGATTGGTCTCGTCGCGATCATAGAGTTGTATGTGTCCAGCCAACAGTGACAGAATTCTTGACGATCAAGTGTTAACTATTCAGTTGTAATATTACTAGAATGTTAAAATTATTTTCATGTTCATCATTCTGGAACTGTCTCGTTAATTCCATTACAGCTGAAATGTGTGACCCACACATGAAAATAGGACACAGTGCATCGACGACATGGTATTACTTGTGTTCTCAACTGGTCCGATTTGCCCTAAATGAAACCCCTTATTTCAGAGTTTTAAAGAAGGAGAAGGGATAAATTATTGAGTACCTCGTGGACATAACGTTAGCAGAAACAGATATTCCCTGTGAAATTGTCGCGCAGACCACGAACTCCGTAGACCTAGTGACGACACCCCCAAGTCTCCGAAAATAATTGCACTTGCGAACCAAATGACTTTGTCTGAAATTGACTCACGACCTTCAGAGCACAGACACAAACACAGATACAGACACAGACACAGACACAGCAGCTTAACCACTTTCCTAAGGAAATCCCTGGAGATAAGGCTGGAGGGAATAATCACCGGGTATCAGGTTGGGATCACCGAGACCGGGTCATGGCATATTATATAGCTTGGTAACTACATATAGGAATAAAAAGAGAAACTCCAAAGTATTGGAAGGACTAGATGAAGCAGTCCATTGAGATCTGGGCTAGGAGAAACGATTAAATATGTCATTAACTTTGCTGGGAATTAAAACGGGGGTGTGGGGTAGGATTTGATGAAATTAGACATTATTGCGATTGTCACAAAGTGAATGTTGACTAAGTGACAGATAGAGTGGCTATGGTTGTGTCTAGGGTATGTCCTTGTAACAATGTGATGTTGAACAACAGATTAATCAAGATGCATCACCACCAAACACCAGTCAGTGAACAAGCGTTAATTTGCGCACATAATATTCCTTTAATTCTGAATTAACACAGACACATGTAACATATAAATCCAGGAACAATAATTCTCTAAGAATATATCTCCATCCCAATGGAACACGTCGAATAACCCTGCCTCTCAAGGCTACTAAAATATCGTCCCACACGACAGGTATACTAGCCTCTCTCTAGGCCCGACTCAAAGTAACCCACTATGGGTCTCGAATTCCACTCACTATCCCTGGAACCCACAGTGCGGAGTTATCTTCCAGAACTCCGTCACAATTCTTCACTTTCTCAGACCACGACCTTCTCCTGGTCCGGTCTAGACTCAACTCCCTCTCAGCTCGGAGTTTAAACCTCAACTGTCCCCCGTCAGTCTTTGTCCCTCTCTTCTCAACAATTCCATCCCCCACAATGCCTCACACACAACACACAACCTCACTGCTCCAACTGTCTGCCCCTTCTTGCAGCCCCTCTCCCTTACCGTTTATCTCCTTATATTCTCTTTCCGGTGAATGCCCTTTCACCTCTTGAACTGTTTATATTGTACGGCCACTCACCTTAATGCCACTGAACACAGGCATGTGACACTACCCCACCCTCAAAAGAAAACATCGTTTTCAAATGTTGGGAGACTCATACTTATCAAATATGTGACCCAGACACATTGCCTGGGTAGTCGTTAGTATCAATCCAACTTACTCTAGCTACCACACTTAATAATATATCAAATACTCATAGTAAACTCCCATATTCCCCACACATAAATACAACCATCTTTCTATCTTGTATACCAATGCATGAACTAATACATCACATAATAATAATACATCATAGAAAAGCATTATACTTATGTACCCACAGGTCTATTAATATCTTTAAGAAGACACAAGCTATTTGTGTACCGACCATATATCAGGTGGTTCTTTTCTTGCATCAACCCACCTCTGATTCCTGTCGATGCTGTGTCTACCTTTCATGTACCCATGACTCATGGTACCTCTACAATTACAACATCTGTTTGCTATCCCTAGCCCTGGGTCAGTAATGTCGCGAACACTCTTTTGACCTGACTCAACTTTCCTATCTGCATATTGCACTGTTACACTTGCGTCTCTGTTTAGTCTGAACTCTGTATTCAATCTTGGCCCATATATCTGGCACCTTTCTTTCTGCTGCATACGCCTTATGCCTATGTGCCCTGCACATGTACTATCCTGAGCTGTTCTAGTATATCGGTCTCTGTGTGCTAAAGGTACTGCTACTTGCCCACGTGCAGTTCCACTATCTGAAAAGCGGCGAGTAAGAACATTGTTCTTCCTCTCGAAGCACCATCTACCTTTCTTTTACTGCCTATGTTCTACTCTCCTACACCCTTGGGAACATTTGTTCAGAGTCGTATCTTGTCTCTGGGAGTCACTAGCACTATATTTGAGATCCATTCTCATCTGCTCAGCTGTACTATCCTTGTCCTGAGTTCCTGTGTCTACTTCAAGTGCCTCTTCTACCTCAGCTATACTCTCTAATTTAGGTTCTCTTGTGGTAACTACCTCATTACTGCTTACACTATATTTTTGGTCCCAATAAACTACTTCCTCTTCTGTACACTCTTTAACTCCTATAACATTTCCTATGATGAGATCTGCCACTGGTGAGTCTAAAACACATGCTGTCACTCTTCCTGTTATGTATGGTGTTTTTACTGTTATCACGGCTATTGGGTAGAATTCTACTGTCCCATTAAATGTTATGGATCTAATCTTTTCCCCTGTATAATCCGAGGGTTGCACTAAACTCTTTCTCACCCCGATGGACGTACATCCGGAATCCCTAATTGTTAACGCTGGCCTATCATTAACAAACCCATGATGCATCTTCAGACTTCCTCCTTCATGCACTGCTGATCCTGCTTTAACTGTGTGACCACATATTAAGACTGGCTGACTGTCTTTTTCAAAAAGAGGTTTGCACCCACTACAATCTTCATTGTTCAGCGTCTCAATTACTTGTGCTGCATTTGAGTGCTCTGTTTCTCTCATCCTACATTGATGACTGACATGCCCGTTCCTTCCACATTTGAAACAAGTGATCTCCCTTTTACTGTTGTTCGTTGGTCCATCTGATGGTTGTGCATCACAATCTGCCATTTTGTGTCTCCAGCTCCCACAATTCCAACATCCGGCATAATTTGGACGTCTCTGGAAGTTCCCTCTTCTATATGGGTACCGTCCTACTCTACCAACATTGTTTCCTCGGAAACCATTATCTTGAAGTTCTTGTTGCTCACCTTTCTGTGCTGAATCCACACTTTTCGCCCTTGGTCTAATGACTGGATTCTGGTCCTGTTTAGTGTACGCTGCACAGACTATTTCCTCACTCATTAGTTTCCCCATTGAACTGTTAGGATGTGCAGTCATATAGTTTTGCCCTAACTGAGACATTGTGTCTATGTCCTTTGGCTTACGTTCCTCGAAGAAAGCCACTAAATTAGTATTGCACGATGATAACACCTTGTCTCTCAGCATTAAATCCACTAATTTATTAAAATCTTTTCCTACCTCTGCCAGCTCCATCCACTTATTAAATGTGTTCTTTACTGTGTTAACAAAATCTGTGAAATCTTGATTTGTCTCTGGCCCTAACTGTCTAAACTTTGTTCTATATCCATGTTCAGTTAGTTGGAACTTTGTCAGCAAACGTTGACGTAAGATAGTGTAGTTGTTTCTTTCTTCTACAGGTAAATTAAACATTGTATCTAGAGCCTTACCCGTTAAATACTCGCCCAATCTAATTGCGTACTCGCTTTCTGGGATGCCTAATACCTTCACTGATGCTTCGAATCTCGACAAATAGGAATCCAAGTTGTCTCGGTCCGTAAAAAATGGCAGTTTTAATCTCTGTGACGACTGCGACGGTCTTCTGCTTTCCTCACTTTGACCTTTCGAAGATAGTTCTAGTTTTCTTAACTCGATTTCAGTTTGCATCTGACACTTGATCTTCTCTTTCTCAATTTCCATTTTCATTTGTGTCTCTTCCTGTAGACGCTTGTTTTCTATTTCAGCTAACTTTACTTCCTGTAGACGCTTGTCTTCAGCTACCTTTTCTTCCTGCAGACGTTTTGCCTCGCGTTCATTATGCCTCTCCTCTCTTTCAATCTGTTTTTGTTCTTTTGCTTCGGCATACTCCTGTAACTCTTTACCTTTCAGGCCTATTCGTTCACCTGCTTCAATATAATCCATTAAAGTAGGCATCTTGTACTTGTGGACACGTTGCTGTCTGATCAGCCAACTATAAATGTACAGACTCTGCTGTTAGTCTTTGTGTCACTTCCCTAAGTACACCCACACTCCCTGTGTACGTAAATTCGTAGTGCTAAAATATCACTCTGTACTCACCCAGTCACTCTATAAGCACTAGGTAGTGATGGGGGGGAATATAACTATACTCCCTCCTATATATATATATATATCAAATAACTGTAGAACAATTCCTGGAAATAGTTGTAAACATACATATACATACACAAATGGATGATGCCAACTATTAAACGCTAGACGCATAGGCCGGTGAAACGCAGACGGATGATTACATAGAAATAAAAACCACTGACATAAACATGCCCATGAAAGACCATACCGTGCGCATAATATAAACTGACAAATACCATCTAGATAGAAGATGTATTAACATAAGCATTACAACAATACCATATATCCAAAGAACTCAAATATTATATGTAACAGTAAAGAGAAAACAGTAAAAAGAACAAATATAAAATGAATAATGTACATAGATCTGACGTAGACACTTGGACACCATGTATAATGTCGAGACGACCCAATGCCACAGCACAAAACAAACTGACTCGTCAGCTGTCTCTCAACCAATACAATGTGCACCTAGAAACTTCACCTTTGCTCTGTCTCCCGCATTTCGAGAAATAAAGCAAAAATATCCTACTTATTACGACCACTGGACCACATACAAATATTTACGTAACGCACAACAACAACAATACTTAGGACGATGAGAACAACAGAAGCAAACAAGGGTTGCCGACACCAATGCGATGGTAGAATCTTAAAAAAGTCCTTAATTTGTTTTCAATAGTCTCCGAAAATCGCCTGGAAATGTTTGTCGGTTACTGTTTTGAAAAGATTACGACGTTAGCTTCCCACAATGAATTAAAGTTCTGATGCGTTGTCACTTTTTTTTGACGTGGTGACACGATTTTTGACTGTCGTAAAAGTTGAAGATGATGATAATTATCCCAACGCCTTGTCTCTACACAGTCCGTAACGTTTTTGTAATCCTCCCTGTAGAGTTGGCCTGTGATTGTATAATGTATGTGAACGCTCTTGTTTTGCCAGAAATATTGGGTTTTCGTTGCGTTTTGGGGAGCCGAAAATACCTTTAAAATCAATGAATGTTTATCTGCGTAGTCACTGTCGCTTTGAAGTGATGGTATGGTTTCACTGTTGCTGACCCGGTTAAACCAACGAATAGCAGAAAATGATCACGCGCTTTAAATCCGCTTCGCAAGTCTTTTTTGGTGAAAAAATGCGCTCATATTTGCGAAGACGGCACCTGAATGACTGTTGTGGTTTGTTTGCCGATGATGACACACACACACAAAGACGTTAAACGTAAATCCTAGTTTCAGTAGAAACCCAACGTGTTATTCTCCGTGGAAATTTTTCCGTCAAATTCCCTGGTTCTCGGCCTTGACTCACAAGGTCATCTCTGTTAGTACCTCAGTGTACTACAATCTTCACTGACTGCGAACAAAGTAATGTCCGGAACTTTTCCGTTATCCACACATACTTCGCTGTCCTCGTAAACAGCACTGACCCTCTTGTCAACCCAATTTGTCCGTGGCGACTCACAATTTCCACCGTCGTTTTACCTGTGGTGAATTTTTAACCTATCGCCCTGCAACCACCCTGTGCTTTGTCCTCAACACACACACACCTGTCAGAATATCATCTTGCCAGTATCATGGCGCCGACTTTTTGTACTGTTCACTTGACCTATAAACACACGCGCCTGTTTGCGTTAATTTTCTGACGTCCCTGATAGCCGAAGAAATACTGCCTGGTATCCAATTTACCTGTCCTGACCTTCTCGTGACCTATATGCTACCCAGTTCCCGCACGGAAGAAAAACCCAGTGTTTCTATCCGTGGACACAGCTCCGCTGTCCACCCTCTCTCTCTCTCAGGGTGGGCAATGGTTATTTTTATCTGGTTTCTCGTGGACCTCTGTATTAATTCTCCGACACTTTTGACATGCGTTGTCTACTGAAAATGGTGTTTATTCTTGACAGGAGAGCTCTCATTATTGTTGTTGTAATTGGGCACCCGACTAATGTCTCTGATGTTAGTGTTCTCTCTAATCGACGAAGCCTCCCAGAAATCTTCTCTGTCACAAAGTGAATGTTGACTAAGTGACAGATAGAGTGGCTATGGTTGTGTCTAGGGTATGTCCTTGTAACAATGTGATGTTGAACAACAGATTAATCAAGATGCATCACCACCAAACACCAGTCAGTGAACAAGCGTTAATTTGCGCACATAATATTCCTTTAATTCTGAATTAACACAGACACATGTAACATATAAATCCAGGAACAATAATTCTCTAAGAATATATCTCCATCCCAATGGAACACGTCGAATAACCCTGCCTCTCAAGGCTACTAAAATATCGTCCCACACGACAGGTATACTAGCCTCTCTCTAGGCCCGACTCAAAGTAACCCACTATGGGTCTCGAATTCCACTCACTATCCCTGGAACCCACAGTGCGGAGTTATCTTCCAAACTCCGTCACAATTCTTCACTTTCTCAGACCACGACCTTCTCCTGGTCCGGTCTAGACTCAACTCCCTCTCAGCTCGGAGTTTAAACCTCAACTGTCCCCCGTCAGTCTTTGTCCCTCTCTTCTCAACAATTCCATCCCCCACAATGCCTCACACACAACACACAACCTCACTGCTCCAACTGTCTGCCCCTTCTTGCAGCCCCTCTCCCTTACCGTTTATCTCCTTATATTCTCTTTCCGGTGAATGCCCTTTCACCTCTTGAACTGTTTATATTGTACGGCCACTCACCTTAATGCCACTAAACACAGGCATGTGACAGCGATATTGAAATCTTAGCCGTTGTGATCGATGGAATTTGTGAACATCTTGAAGTATTGATTATGTTACAAAATGAGAGTGTAATGGTACAAGCGAGAATTGAAGACTACAAAGATCGGGTACTTGCGTCCAACCTCTAATATAAAATAAGGGTGTCTTTCACGTGATCTCACAACTATAGAATAAGGATAGAATTCGTATCAGTTCATTGTAATAGCACCAGTTCAGACATATATATTAATCAATGAGAGGTCAAATATAAATCACACAAACACATCTGACCATAATGCTGGGACTAAGATATTGCAAACATTTATAGGCATTATTGGTTAGCTCCACTGTGTTATAAGTTGTAAAAATCAAAAGGATCGACTTCATTGCACAGTATTATCCTACAAGGCTTAGTCTCTTTCAAAAGATCGGCCTGCCGAAAGTATCACACAAAGCACGAGCTCTGTAGCTTTAGCGACGACCCCCAGGAGTGTCGGAGAAAATTACACTCGTGATCTGAACGGCTTAGCCCGCAATCGAACCAACAACCTTCGCAGCACGAGGTAAGCGGTATGCTAACTGAGACCTCCCTGTGTTTTATAAGTAATAAACATAAGCACCAGTTGTTGGGGAACCCTTAGAGGCCATTGACATCGCAGAATATTCCATAGTTGCGATTTCAGATGAATGATAGACTAGGCTAGCGAAGACACCGTTTTATGGTTTCCAGCTGGCCTTGTGTCGAGGTACACTTGTCTCCAAAGCAAAGCTTTGATGCCATTTGAAGGTGGCAGGTTCGACTCTCAGTGTAGTCACTACAGAGTTCAATATTCAAATCATTTAGTGTGTCCTCTTAACTCTATTTCTTTTATCTAATCTAATGAGTGCCAATCAATACATGAGAATGTATTTCTCGTACTACTTCAATGGCCTCAAGTGTTGCCCCTATCTTGCATGTAGGAGCGAGGATGGTGTTATTAAGTGGATTTCTATAACTGACATCAGTGTAACTATCTTGCATGTACGATTGAGGATAAAATTATTACGTGGATTTCTATAACTGACATCAGTGTAACTATCTTGCATGTACGAGTGAGGATGGGGTTATTAAGTGGATTTCTATAACTGACATCAGTGTAACTATCTTGCATGTACCATTGAGGATAAAATTATTAAGTGGATTTCTATAACTGACATCAGTGTAACTATCTTGCATGTAGGAGCGAGGATGGGGTTATTAAGTGGATTTCTATAACTGACATCAGTGTAACTATCTTGCATGTACGATTGAGGATAAAATTATTATGTGGATTTCTATAATTGATATCAGTGTAACTATGTTGCATGTACGAGTAAGGATGGGGTTATGTGGATTTCTATAAGTGACATCACTGACATCAGTGTAACTATCACATAGTATAACACATTGACATCAGTGTAATTATCTTGCTTGTACGAGTGAGGAAGGAATTTTTATGTGGATTTCTATAACTGTCATCAGTGTAATTATCTTGCTTTTACGAGTGAGAATGGAATTATTATGTGGATTTCTATAAGTGATATCCAGTAAAACTTGCTTGTACGAGTGAGGATAGAATTATTATGTGGATTTCTATAATTGACATCAGTGTAACTATCTTGCTTGTACGAGTGAGGATGGGGTTATTATGTGGATTTCTATAATTGGCATCAGTGTTGTTTAAGAATTACAACACTCCACACCCAATGGGACGTTGGTTGGTTGGTTGGTTGGTTGGTTGATTGTTTATTGATTGATTGATTGATTCATTCATTCATTCATTCATTCATTCATTCATTCATTCATTCGTAAGATGGTTGGTTGATTGAGTTATTGATTGATCGATCGATTGATCGATCGATTGATCGATTGATTGATTGATTGATTGATTGATTCGTTGGTTCGTTAGTTGATTGCCTGGCTAACTGGCTAGATGTTTTGTATTTAATTAATGCAATATAACACTAAGTCTTAAATCTTAAGCCTGACGCATTAGCAGTCAGACCATTTGAGTGCTGAGAATGGTTGACGTGATTCGGGGTGAGTTTAACATAGAGACTTTCTTCCAGACCTGATATAGAAGTATCATATACACGAGGACTCGGTTGCAGATCTCTCCTTCCTCTCTCCAGGCTCAGATACTAACGGAGTGTGCAAGACTGGTACTGGGACTCCACATCTATGGAAGGGCATCGTAGGATGAGGTTAGATCATAACTCAGCACAAGACAAACGGCATGCCTGGATTATATCCAGGCTTGTAATGTGTCCTAAACGAGCTTTCAGAATTCCCTTTGTCAGCCGGCTTTGTGGCGAAGAGTTTGCATTATACTTTGACTTTCCCTGGTAATTCTTCCGGATCCATTTCATAGAGTTGAGCCTGCTTAACGGCTGCTTTTAAATCTCTTGTGTACAGGCACGGTACGGTGTACGTCTTTTATAGGTCGTTGTGTAATGGGCGTTAATTACCCTGCTTATTTTTTTTTTTTAAACTCCGCGGAAAGCGGTATCCTGGTTGTCCAGCTGGAACAAGTGATTGTTTCTCGCGAGCAGAAAATCTCTGCCTTTTCTCATTGTTTGTTCCTCATTTGAGGGGACTGCAACACCTGTTATTCACCTAAAGGGGCAATGTTTCTACTTCGGCGTGCATTTATTTAAGGTTTGTGTCCTCTAGACTAGGTGTGGGGAACCATTTTTCTGCTAGGGCAATTTGGATATTTTTAACACCATTCGCGGGCCTTATAAAATTATCAACTTAAACAATTAGGGTGCCTATATTTTGTCAAAGGTTTGACTAACTCTCCCCTAATGTAATGATTGGAACTGCTTCTCATTGATGAAGTGTGTGGTGGTAACTGATATTTATTGTGTTTGTAAGGCTCCTTAG
This sequence comes from Cepaea nemoralis, assembly GCA_014155875.1. Lineage (NCBI taxonomy): Eukaryota > Metazoa > Mollusca > Gastropoda > Stylommatophora > Helicidae > Cepaea > Cepaea nemoralis. Next base: position 65,402 of record JACEFZ010025839.1, read on the forward strand.
TTTATTGAATTTCGTTTTACACCCCCCCCCCCTTTTTTTTTCTTCTACGATTGCATTGGCAGGGCCAGATAAAAATATTTATCGGGTCCCATACTGCCCGCGGGCCGAATGTTCCTCGCCCTTGCTCTAGACCAGAGGTTCCCAAACCACGGCCCGCGGGCCACTTGTGGCCCGCCAGCTGTCAGAAAGTGGCACGCGAGGCCTCGAGCAGTCATTTTCCGCAATGACCGTTATAAAAAACAAGCAACGTTCCAGACTCACCGACAGTAACCTAGCTGCGCTTATGACTTTGGGCACGACAGATTTGTGCCCAGACATTGATAAACTGGCATCTGAACTTAAGTAACTGGTTATGAAGAACAGTTACAATTGTAAATTAATTACATTAATAGCGATTTTCGAAACTTATTTAAAATTTAAGTTAAGAAAGGTAAGAATGATATTGCACGACTTTTATAATTTTGTAACGTTGTGGCCCGCTTAACTACCGAAAATAGTAGATATGGCCCTCTGCTTGAAAAGCTTGGGAACTACTGCTCTAGACGATTCCATCCCAGGTAAGAAGCTCTATCTGCCCGTGGGTATGTTTTCTTTCCTAAATTATTTTCCAGGACAGCGAACTTTCGGTCTAATATTTACGATTACCAATAGCCGTGGTATTCTTAACGTACATAACTTGCACACCCGATCTATTTTTCACCCTTATCTGATAAGGTTAGGTATTGGATCATACTACCCAGGAGATAAGAGGCACGTGTGGTGTTAGTAGACGCCAGCGGTAAAAACCCCAACGCTATGCAAAAATCGAATCCGGTACCTTCTGAACCTGGGGCAGAGACGGTGACCTTTCAACCGCGGCTAGGCCTAACCACGGCTTGATAACGACAACCCTTATTAGAGACGACATCTGGCGTGATTGTTTATCCTGAATATAAATTGTTGGGTTGCAGCTCCAGAATGGAATACATCAGAGTTCTCAACCCTTAATTGGATGCCTTTGGATGTTTATTATTTTTGCGAAAATAATTAAGTTCGACGTGGTTGAAAGAATAAGTTAGCTTGCTCTTAAACTTCCGGTACATTGATGGCGAGCTAGGCAGTTCTACTCCTACACCGGCATTCAGTAAGACTTGCACGTTGACTTGTCGTTGAGATAGCAATGAGAAAGTACTGAACGTAAATTGACTAAATAATGAATCTTGTGTTAGCCGTAACGTCCTGTAAAGGGTATGCAAAATTTCTTGTAGTTGTTAAGTTCTTTAATACTTTACAGGAAGGTAGAAATAAAACAGTAAATGACTTCTTTACACAGCTTGAGGCGTGTTTGGTGTATGGTGCTAGCCTCAGATAGTGCAGGCCTGATAAGGCGCACTCACCTGGGACCCAAGAAAACATTCTTCTTATCATAATTTCCTCTTATAAGAAGTTCAAGCGTATAGTAATGCATTTACAACGTACAATACAATATTGTTCTTCACAACAGAAATTCGCCACAGCCGAGATCGCCTTAAGCGGTTTGCACTGTATTTATAAACCAGTAGACACTCGCTGCCTGTTGTGGTCAACATCACGCCTGTTGCCTTGACTCCCCATGACACTCTGGTACCTATGCTAGCCGGGGCCGACCTGAGAGCACATGACAATTTCAAAATGTTCACGTGCGTGAGGATTGAAACACGTGACCAAAAGGCCGGCAGGCAAACGTTCTAGCCAATGCCCAACCGCGACGTCCTTGCTTAACAATATAAAAGTAAAATAAACAAGTATACCAAAGTCCAGGATGATCTGAGATTGCTTGGACGTCAATACACTTACCGATAAGTTAGATACTGCCAGTGAAACTAAATGCGATAGTGATAATTTCCCTTTTTAACAGCTAAACGTCATAACTTCGACACCCGAGCAAGGCGTTTCGCTATGAGAGGGAAAGCCATGTCAACTATGTCTCCGTGCATTGAGGCCTAGGAAATGTGACGGCCTGATCTCATCACGACTCATAGCTGATTGCTGCTTTGGGACAAAGTTAAAGTGAAATTGAAAAGTCACAGCAACTTTTACTGGAGTCTGTACACAGAATACTTAAGCACACCTTATATTAATGCAGCTGGCGTTATGGGTTAAGCGATAGTGAAACTGCGTTTCCAATTCCATGTCATACCGAGTATTGGGTTCAAAAGCAGCCACTGGCGGTTTGGAAGCAGACCGTTTTGCGTCGTTTTCGATTGTATGAGGCGTCGGTCGTTCAGAAAGCAATATCAAACTGCTGAACTAACAATTGCCTAGTAAATCGCACACATCTAATAAATGTTTGACTTTTATTGTTCGGTAAACGTATGCAACTAACAAACTACATTAATTGCCTTTGTTGTTTCTTTAACAGTAATTAAAGAGAACAGAATATTTTATATTCACAAACCACAAAATAGACGTCTAAGTCAATCGGCTAGCCACAGAATGTCTGCAAACACAGAAACATCTAACGCTGATCATGAATAAACTACACACAACACGGCAAAAGACTTCCGTGTGTTTAGTAACAAGCATGAAGTTCTGTGTATCTGGGACGCAGCCGACAACTGTATACTAGAATGTTCTACTTCCCTTATCAACACACCCCGACCACTTAACGATAATATTTACAAGCAGACTGTGAACCTTGGTTACTCACAGGCATGTTACGCATGCTCATACGTTGATAAACTGGCACTACACAACGTATACTCTTCTTTGCGTTGTTATTCGGCATCAACAACTGTAAACATGCTCTCGTAAACAGCTGCACCCACATATTCTCTTGGGATTAGCCGAGTTGGTGAAGTAGCTAACATGTTTCCCCCGTCATTCCGGTGGCTATTTGTTCGAATTCCCATCAAGACAGGGATTTATTTTGTTAAATTTTTTGGGCTACCGTTTAGACTCATCACTAAATGTGTACCAGGCGGTCGGTGTGATACTGAATACTTCAATCATCGAGAGCCGACACTCTATGAAAATATGGAGTTAGCACTTTATACCCAGTTCACCTCAAGACAATGGCATTTCAGTTTATTTTCCGAGCATATACTTATTTAATTATCATCCTTTCGAAACACAACACCATATTCTCACAACAGAGACAAATGCACACTTAAGTAAACACAGAAAGATAATATCATAAACACTGCTACATACGCTCATACACAGACCTCCATGATCACATAAACACAGCTAGATACGTTCATATACACACCTACATGATGACATAAGCACAGCTGTATACGCTCATACCTACAATTACATGATCACATAAACACAGTTGTATACGCTCATACCTACAATTACATGATCACATGGACACAGTTGTATACGCTCATACCTACAATACACAATTACATGATCACATAAACACAGCTGTATACGCTCATACCTACAATTACATGATCACATGGACACAGCTGTATACGCTCATACATACACCTTCATAATAACATAAACACAGTTGTATACGCTCATACCTACAATATACAATTACATGATCACATAAACACAGTTGTATACGCTCATACCTACAATATACAATTACATGATAACATAAACACAGTTGTATACGCTCATACCTACAATATACAATTACATGATCACATAAACACAGTTGTATACGCTCATACCTACAATTACATGATCACATAAACACAGTTGTATACGCTCATACCTACAATATACAATTACATGATCACATAAACACAGCTGTATACGCTCATACCTACAATATACAATTACATGATCACATAAACACAGTTGTATGCGCTCATACCTACAATATACAATTACATGATCACATAACACAGCTGTATACGCTCATACCTACAATATACAATTACATGATCACATGGACACAGTTGTATACGCTCATACCTACAATATACAATTACATGATCACATAAACACAGTTGTATACGCTCATACCTACAATATACAATTACATGATCACATAAACACAGTTGTATACGCTCATACCTACAATTACATGATCACATAAACACAGTTGTATACGCTCATACCTACAATTACATGATCACATAAACACAGTTGTATACGCTCATACCTACAATATACAATTACATGATCACATAAACACAGTTGTATACGCTCATACCTACAATATACAATTACATGATCACATGGACACAGTTGTATACGCTCATACCTACACCTTCATGATGACATAAACACAGTTGTATACGCTCATACCTACAATATACAATTACATGATCACATAAACACAGCTGTATACGCTCATACCTACAATTACATGATCACATGGACACAGCTGTATACGCTCATACATACACCTTCATAATAACATAAACACAGTTGTATACGCTCATACCTACAATATACAATTACATGATCACATAAACACAGTTGTATACGCTCATACCTACAATTACATGATCACATAAACACAGTTGTATACGCTCATACCTACAATTACATGATCACATAAACACAGTTGTATACGCTCATACCTACAATTACATGATCACATAAACACAGTTGTATACGCTCATACCTACAATATACAATTACATGATCACATGGACACAGCTGTATACGCTCATACATACACCTTCATAATAACATAAACACAGTTGTATACGCTCATACCTACAATATACAATTACATGATCACATGGACACAGCTGTATACGCTCATACATACACCTTCATAATAACATAAACACAGTTGTATACGCTCATACCTACAATATACAATTACATGATCACATAAACACAGTTGTATACGCTCATACCTACAATTACATGATCACATAAACACAGTTGTATACGCTCATACCTACAATATACAATTACATGATCACATGGACACAGCTGTATACGCTCATACATACACCTTCATGATGACATAAACACAGTTGTATACGCTCATACCTACAATTACATGATCACATGGACACAGTTGTATACGATCATACATACAATATACAATTACATGATCACATAAACACAGCTGTATACGCTCATGCATACACGTACATCATCACATAAACACAGCTAGATACGTTCATATACACACCTACATGATCACATAAACACAGCTAGATACGTTCATATACACACCTACATGATCACATAAACATAGCTACATACGCTCCTATGCATCTACATGATCACATAAACATAGCTAGACACTATCACACCCACAATTCCATGATCACATAAACACAGTTACATACTCTCATACAAACAACTATAAGGGGCGTTAATTTGAAATCCGTTTGATTACCGCACCACGCGTAATTGCGTACGTTGAACATGATCATGTCATAGTCATGTGATAAGTACTGACCAATGAATAAAAGAGCATGTGCTTATAGTCCCATGATGCATAGGTTCTGTTTCTGATCGCTGAGAAAATTGCCGGGTTGATCCAAAATCCGTCCAACGAAGCTCAAAGAGCGGTGATTCAGTTTCTTTCATTTGAAGGATGTCGAACAGTGGACATTCATCGAAGAATGCAGGCAGCGTACGGTAACAAATGTGTGTCGAAGCCAACAGTGACAGACTGGGCACGAATGTTTCGGAAAGAACGTCAGTTCACTAAAGATCTTCGACGGCCGGGTCAAGCGTATATTGTTGCAACAGACATAAAAAACCATCGCCAAAATTGATGCAGCAGTACAGATGAACCGGTGTCGAAGCATGTGTGTTCACAGTGGGTACCACGGATGTTGACCGACCACCAAAACGAGGTACGCATGGGATGGTGTTTGAACCACTTGCCGCGTTACAGAATGGAGGGTGATGCATTTCTCTTCCGCATAGTGGCAAGCGATGAGTCATGATGTCACCACTTTGAGCCGAGCAGTAAAAGAGAAAGCATGCAATGGAAGCATGCTGGATCACAAAAGGCCAAAAAATTCAAGTTACAGGTTTCCGATGGTAAGATTTTGCTGAACGCATTGTTTGACAATGAAGAGCTATTGTCGACCGACGTTAAAGAACCTGGTGTCACCATCAACTCTACCCACCACTTGCAAACACTAGACAAGCAGCAAAAAGTCATCAAGAATAAACGACCCGCATGCTTTCTCGCGGTGTGATTTTGTTGCACGATAATGCTCGTCCGCATGTCGCAAAGATTGTGCAGGAAGCATTAGCAAGGAAGAAGTGCGAAATTCTGCAACATCCAGCCTTTAGTCCTGATTTGTCACCATGAGATTTTCATTTGTTCGGACCTCTAAAAAAAGCTGTCAAGGGACAACGATTTCACACAGATGCAGACGTAATGAACGCGGTAAACACTTGGTTCAGTTAGCAACAACAATTCGTTTTTCGCAGACGGCATTCGCCGCCTACCTAGGCAATGGGATGCTTGCCTGAATGCCTACGGCGACTTCTTCTAGCCAACCCATGGTGCATAATTCATTCGAAATGGATGCATTGTTTAATTCTACCACACCTGTTAATGTCTCTTTCATGCTTTTGTAATAAATCCATTGGAACGGGTATCAAATGAACATCCTTAATAGTTACATTAACACAGCTACAGAGTCTCATATACACAACTACATGTTACATAAACACAGTAACATACTTTCTTACACATAACTACATGATCACATAAACACAGCTACACAGCTCTCATACACAAAAATACATGATCACATAAACACAGCCACACAGCTCTCATACACACACTACATGATCACATAAACACAGCCACACAGCTCTCATACACACAACTACATGATCACATAAACACAGCCACACAGCTCTCATACACACAACTACATGATCACATAACCACAGCCACACAGCTCTCATACACACAACTACATGATCACATAAACACAGCCACACAGCTCTCATACAAACAACTACATGATCACATAACCACAGCCACACAGCTCTCATACACACAACTAATGATCACATAAACACAGCCACACAGCTCTCATACACACACTACATGATCACATAAACACAGCCACACAGCTCTCATACACACAACTACATGATCACATAAACACAGCCACACAGCTCTCATACACACAACTACATGATCACATAAACACAGCTACACAGCTCTCATACACACACTACATAATCACATAAATACAGCTACACATCTCTCATACACACAACTACATGATCACATAAACACAGCCACACAGCTCTCATACACACAACTACATGATCACATAAACACAGCCACACAGCTCTCATACAAACAACTACATGATCACATAACCACAGCCACACAGCTCTCATACACACAACTAATGATCACATAAACACAGCCACACAGCTCTCATACACACACTACATGATCACATAAACACAGCCACACAGCTCTCATACACACAACTACATGATCACATAAACACAGCCACACAGCTCTCATACACACAACTAGATGATAACATAAACACAGCTACACAGCTCTCATACACACACTACATAATCACATAAATACAGCTACACATCTCTCATACACACAACTACATGATCACATAAACACAGCCACACAGCTCTCATACACACAACTACATGATCACATAAACACTGCTACACAGCTCTCATACACACAACTACATGATCACATAAACACAGCTACACATCTATCATACACACAACTACATGATCACATAAACACAGCCACACAGCTCTCATACACACAAATACATGATCACATAAACACAGCTACACAGCTCTCATACACACACTGCATAATCACATAAATACAGCTACACATCTCTCAAACACACAACTACATGATCACATAAACACAGCCACACAACTCTCATACACACAACTACATGATCACATAAACACAGCTACACAGCTCTCATACACACAACTACATGATCACATAAACACAGCTACACATCTATCATACACACAACTACATGATCACATAAACACAGCCACACAGCTCTCATACACACAACTACATGATCACATAAACACAGCTACACAGCTCTCATACACACACTGCATAATCACATAAACACAGCTACACATCTCTCATACACACAACTACATGATCACATAAACACAGCCACACAGCTCTCATACACACAACTACATGATCACATAAACACAGCTACACAGCTCTCATACACACAACTACATGATCACATAACCACAGCCACACAGCTCTCATACACACACTACATAATCACATAAACACAGCTACATATCTCTCATACACACAACTACATGATCACATAAACACAGCCACACAGCTCTCATACACACAACTACATGATCACATAAACACAGCTACACAGCTCTCATACACACACTACATGATCACATAAACACAGCTACACATCTCTCATACACACAACTACATTATCACATAAACACAGCTACACAGCTCTCATACACACACTACATGATCACATAAGCACAGCTACACATCTCTCATACACACAACTACATGATCACATAAACACAGCCACACAGCTCTCATACACACAACTACATGATCACATAAACACAGCCACACAGCTCTCATACACACAACTACATGATCACATAACCACAGCCACACAGCTCTCATACACACAACTGCATGATCACATAACCACAGCCACACAGCTGTCATACACACAACTACATGATCACATAACCACAGCCACACAGCTCTCATACACACAACTACATGATCACATAAACACAGCCACACAGCTCTCATACACACAACTACACGATCACATAACCACAGCAACACAGCTCTCATACACACAACTACATGATGACATAAACACAGCCACACAGCTCTCATACACACAACTACATGATCACATAACCACAGCCACACAGCTCTCATACACACAACTACATGATCACATAAACACAGCCACACAGCTCTCATACACACAACTACATGATCACATAAACACAGCCACACAGCTCTCATACTAACAACTACATGATCACATAACCACAGCCCACACAGCTCTCATACACAACTACATGATCACATAAACACAGCCACACAGCTCTCATACACACACTACATGATCACATAAACACAGCCACACAGCTCTCATACACACAACTACATGATCACATAAACACAGCCACACAGCTCTCATACACACAACTACATGATCACATAAACAGAGCTACACAGCTCTCATACACACACTACATAATCACATAAACACAGCTACACATCTCTAATACACACAGCTAAATGATCACATAAACACAACCACACAGCTCTCATACACACAACTACATGATCACATAATCACAGCTACACAGCTCTCATATACACAACTACATGATCACATAAACACAGCTACACATCTCATACACACCACTACATGATCACATAAACACAGCCACACAGCTCTCATACACACAACTACATGATCACATAAACACAGCTACACAGCTCTCATCACACACACTACATAATCCATAAACACAGCTACACATCTCTCATACACACAACTACATGATCACATAAACACAGCCACACAGCTCTCATACACACAACTACATGATCACATAAACACAGCTACACAGCTCTCATACATACAACTACATGATCACATAACCACAGCGACACAGCTATCATACAAAACTACATAATCACATAAACACAGCTACATATCTCTCATACACACAACTACATGATCACATAAACACAGCCACACAGCTCTCATACACACAACTACATGATCACATAAACACAGCTACACAGCTCTCCTTCAGACAACTACATGATCACATAAACACAGCTACACAGCTCTCATACACACACTACATGATCACATAAACACAGCTACACATCTCTCATACACACAACTACATGATCACATAACCACAGCCACACAGCTCTCATACACACAACTACATGATCACATAAACACAGCCACACAGCTCTCATACACACATCTACATGATCACATAAACACAGCCACACAGCTCTCATACACACAACTACATGATCACATAACCACAGCCACACAGCTCTTATACACACAACTACTTGATCACATAAACACAGCCACACAGCTCTCATACACACAACTACATGATCACATAACCACAGCCACACAGCTGTCATACACACAACTACATGATCACATAACCACAGCCACACAGCTCCTCATACACACAACTACATGCATCACATAACACAGCCACACAGCTCTCATACACACACTACATGATCACATAAACACAGCCACACAGCTCTCATACACACAAATACATGATCACATAACCACAGCCACACAGCTCTCATACACACAACTACATGATCACATAAACACAGCCACACAGCTCTCATACACACAACTACATGATCACATAACCACAGCCACACAGCTCTCATACACACAACTACATGATCACATAAACACAGCCACACACCGCTCTCATTACATACAACTACATAATCTACATAAACACAGCAACACAGCTCTCATACACACAACTACATGATCACATAAAACACAAGCCACACAGCTCTCATACACACAACTACAATGATCACATAAACACAGCTACACAGCTCTCATACACACAACTACATGATCACATAAACACAGCTACACAGCTCTCATAACACACACTACATGATCACATAAACACAGCTACACAGCTCTCATACACACACTACATGATCACATAAACACAGCTACACATCTCTCATACACACAACTACATGATCACATAACACAGCCACACAGCTCTACATACACACAACTACATGATGCACATAAACACAGCCACACGCTCTCATACACACAACTACTGATCACATAAACACAGCCAAAGCACTCTCATACACACAACTACATGATCACATAACCCACAGCCACACAGCTCTCATACACACAACTACATGATCACATAAACACAGCCACCAGCTCTCATCACACCAACTACATGATCACATAACCACAGCCACACAGCTGTCATACACACAACTACATGATCACATAACCACAGCCACACAGCTCTCATACACACAACTACATGATCACATAAACACAGCCACACAGCTCTCATACACACACTACATGATCACATAAACACAGCCACACAGCTCTCATACACAGAAATACGTGATCACATAACCACAGCCACACAGCTCTCATACACACAACTACATGATCACATAAACACAGCCACACAGCTCTCATACACACAACTACATGATCACAAAAACACAGCCACACCGCTCTCATACACACAACTACATGATCACATAAACACAGCAACACAGCTCTCATACACACAACTACATGATCACATAAACACAGCCACACAGCTCTCATACACACAACTACATGATCACATAAACACAGCTACACAGCTTAGATACACACACTACATAATCACATAAACACAGCTACACATCTCTCATACACACAACTACATGATCACATAAACACAGCTACACAGCTCTCATACACACACTACATGATCACATAAACACAGCTACACATCTCTCATACACACAACTACATGATCACATAAACACAGCCACACAGCTCTCATACACACAACTACATGATCACATAAACACAGCCACACAGCTCTCATACACAAAACTACACGATCACATAACCACAGCAACACAGCTCTCATATACACAACTACATCATGACATAAACACAGCCACACAGCTCTCATACACACAACTACATGATCACATAACCACAGCCACACAGCTCTCATACACACAACTACATGATCACATAAACACAGCCACACAGCTCTCATACACACAACTACAGTGATCACATAACACAGCCACACAGCTCTCATACACACAACTACATGATCACATAAACACAGCCACACAGCTCTCATACACACAACTACATGATCACATAAACACAGCTACACAGCTCTCATACACACCACTACATGATCACAATACCACAGCCTCACAGCTCTCATACACACACTACATAATCACATAAACACAGCTACACATCTCTCATACACACAACTATATGATCACATAAACACAGCCACACAGCTCTCATACACACAACTACATGATCACATAAACACAGCTACACAGCTCTCATACACACACTACATGATCACATAACACAGCTACACATCTCTCATACACACAACTACATGATCACATAAACACAGCTACACAGCTCTCATACACACACTACATGATCACATAAACACAGCTACACATCTCTCATACACACAACTACATGATCACATAAACACAGCCACACAGCTCTCATACACACAACTACATGATCACATAACCACAGCAACACAGCTCTCATACACACAACTACATGATCACATAACCACAGCCACACAACTCTCATACACACAACTACATGATCACATAAACACAGCCACACAGCTCTCATACACACAACTACATGATCACATAACACAGCACACAGCTGTCATACACACAACTACATGATCACATAACCACAGCCACACAGCTCTCATACACACACTACATGATCACATAAACACAACCACACAGCTATCCACACACACTACATGATCACATCAAACACAGCCCACACAGCTCTATAAACACAAATACGTAGATCACATAACCACAGCATACATACAGCTCTCATACACACAACTAACATGATCACATAACCACAGCCACACAGCTCTCATACACACAACTACATGATCACATAAACACCTGCCACACAGTCTCTCAAACCACACAACTACAATTGATCACATAAACACAGCCACACAGCTCTCATACACACATACTGACATGATCACATAAACACAGCCTACACATCTCTCATACACACAACTACATGATCACATAACACAGCCACACAGCTCTCATACACACAACTACATGATCACATAAACACAGCCACACAGCTCTCATACACACACTACGACTGATCACATAAACACAGCCACACAGCTCTCATACACACAGAAATACGTGATCACATAACCACAAGGCCACACAGCTCTCATACACACAACTACATGATCACATAAACCACAGCACACAGTCTCTCATACACACAACTACATGATCACATCAACACAGCCACACCGCTCTCATACACACAACTACATGATCACATAAACACAGCAACACAGCTCTCATACACACAACTAAATAATCACATAAACACAGCCACACAGCTCTCATACACACAACTACATGATTACATAAACACAGCTACACAGCTCTCATACACACACTACATAATCACATAAACACAGCTACACATCTCTCATACACACAAATACATGATCACATAAACACAGCTACACAGCTCTCATACACACACTATATGATCACATAAACACAGCTACACATCTTTCATACACACAACTACATGATCACATAAACACAGCCACACAGCTCTCATATACACAACTACATGATCACATAAACACAGCCACACAGCTCTCATACACACAACTACACGATCACATAACCACAGCAACACAGCTCTCATATACACAACTACATCATGACATAAACACAGCCACACAGCTCTCATACACACAACTACATGATCACATAAACACAGCTACACAGCTCTCATACACACAACTACATGATCACAATACCACAGCCACACAGCTCTCATACACACACTACATAATCACATAAACACAGCTACACATCTCTCATACACACAACCACATGATCACATAAACACAGCCACACAGCTCTCATACACACAACTACATGATCACATAAACACAGCTACACAGCTCTCATACACACACTACATGATCACATAAACACAGCTACACATCTCTCATACACACAACTACATGATCACATAAACACAGCTACACAGCTCTCATACACACAGTACATGATCACATAAACACAGCTACACATCTCTCATACACACAACTACATGATCACATAAACACAGCCACACAGCTCTCATACACACAACTACATGATCACATAAACACAGCAACACAGCTCTCATACACACAACTACAGGATCACATAACCACAGCCACACAGCTCTCATACACACACCTACATGATCACATAAACACAGCCACACAGCTCTCATACACACAACTACATGATCACATAACCACAGCCACACAGCTGTCATACACACAACTACATGATCACATAACCACAGCCACACAGCTCTCATACACACAACTACATGATCACATAAACACAGCCACACAGCTCTCATACACACACAACATGATCACTTAAACACAGCCACACAGCTCTCATACACACAAATACGTGATCACATAACCACAGCCACACAGCTCTCATACACACAACTACATGATCACATAAACACAGCCACACAGCTCTCATACACACAACTACATGATCACATAACCACAGCCACACAGCTCTCATACACACAACTACATGATCACATAAACACAGCCACACCGCTCTCAAACACACAAATACATGATCACATAAACACAGCCACACAGCTCTCATACACACAACTACATGATCACATAAACACAGCTACACAGCTCTCCTACACACAACTACATAATCACATAAACACAGCAACACAGCTCTCATACACACACTATATGATCACATAAACACAACCACACAGCTCTCATACAAACAAATACATGATCACATAACCACAGCCACACAGCTCTCATACACACAACTACATGATCACATAAACACAGCCACACAGCTCTCATACACACAACTACATGATCACATAAACACAGCTACACAGCTCTCATACACACAAGTACATGGTCACATAACCACAGCCACACAGCTCTCATACACACACTACATGATCACATAAACACAACCACACAGCTCTCATACACACAACTACATGATCACATAAACACATCTACACAGTTCTCATACACACACTACATAATCACATAAACACAGCAACACAGCTCTCATACACAGAACTACATGATCACATAAACACAGCCACACAGATCTCCTACACACAACTACATAATCACATAAACACAGCCACACAGCTCTCATACACATACTACATAATCACATAAACACAGCAACACAGCTCTCATACACACAACTACATGATCACATAAACACAGCCACACAGCTCTCATACAGACACTACATAATCACATAAACACAACCACACAGTTCTCATACACACAACTACATGATCACATAACCACAGCCACACAGCTCTCATACACACAACTACATGATCACATAAACACAGCCACACAGCTCTCATACACACATCTACATGATCACATAAACACAGCCACACAGCTCTCATACACACAACTACATGATCACATAACCACAGCCACACAGCTCTCATACACACAACTTACATGATCACATAAACACAGCCACACAGACTCTCATACACACAACTGACATCGGAGTCACAGTAAACACACAGCTACACAGCGTCTCATACACACAAGTACATGATCACATAAAACACAGCCACACAGCTCTCATACAACACACTACATTGATCACATAAACACAACCACACAGCTCGCATACACACAGCTACATGATCACATACACATCCTACACAGACTCTCATACACACACTACATAATCACATGAAAACACAGCAACACAGCTCTCATACACACAACTACATGATCACATAAACACAGCCACACAGCTCTCATACACACAACTACAGGATCACATAACTACAGCCACACAGCTCTCATACACACAACTACATGATCACATAAACACAGCCACACAGCTCTCATTACACACAACTACATGATCACATAAACACAGCTACACAGCTCTCATACACACAAGTACATGATCACATAAAACACAGCCACACAGCTCTCATACACACACTACATGATCACATAAACACAACCACAAACAGCTCTCATACACACAACTACATGATCACATAAACACAGTCCACAGCTTCTCATACACACACTACATATCACATAAACACAGCCACACAGCTCTCATCCACACAACTACATAGATCACATAAACACAGCACACAGCTCTCCTCAGACAACATACAGATCACATAAACACAGCCACACAGCTCTCATCACAATATACACATAATCACACATAACACAGCAACACATGCTCTCATACAAACAACTACATGATCACATAAACACAGCCACGCAGCTCTCATACACACACTACATGATCACATAAACACACCACACAGCTCTCATACACACAACTACATGATCACATAAACACAGCCACACAGCTCTCATACACACACTACATGATCACATAAACACAGCCACACAGCTCTCATGCAAACAAACTACATGATCACATAACCACAGCCACACAGCTCTCATACACACAACTACATGATCACATAAACACAGCCACACAGCTTTCATACACACACTACATGATCACATAAACACAGCCACACAGCTCTCATACACACACTACATGATCACATAAAAATAGCCAACAGCTCTCATACACACAACTACATGATCACATAAACACAGCTACACAGCTCTCATACACACACTACTATAATCACAATAAACACAGCTACACATCTCTCATACACACACCGACATGATCCATAAACACAGCCACACAGCATCTAATACACACAACTACATGATCACATAAACACAGCTACACAGCTCTCATACACACAACTATATGATCACAAAAACACAGCTACACATCTAATCATACACACAACTACAATGCATCCATAAACACAGCCACACAGCTCTCAAACACACAAATACATGATCACATAACACAGCCACACAGCTCTCATACACACAACTACATGATCCACATAAAACACAGCTACACAGCTCTCCTACACACAACTACATAATCACATAAACACAGCAACACAGCTCTCATACACACACTATATGATCACATAAACACAACCACACAGCTCTCATACAAACAAATACATGATCACATAACCACAGCCACACAGCTCTCATACACACAACTACATGATCACATAAACACAGCCACACAGCTCTCATATACACAACTACATGATCACATAAACACAGCTTACACAGCTCTCATAACACACAAGTACTCATGGTCACATAACCACAGCCACACAGCTCTCATACACACACTACATGATCACATAACACAACCACCACCAGCTCTCATACACACAACTACATGATCACATAACACATCTACACAGTTCTCATACACACACTACATAATCACATAAACACAGCAACACAGCTCTCATACACACAACTACATGATCACATACACAGCCACACAGATCTCTACACCAACTACATAATCACATAAACACAGCCACACAGCTCTCATACACATACTACATAATCACATAAACACAGCAACACAGCTCTCATACACACAACTACATGATCACATAAACACAGCCACACAGCTCTCATACAGACACTACATAATCACATAAACACAACCACACAGTTCTCATACACACAACTACATGATCACATAACCAGCCACACAGCTCTCATACACACACTACATGATCACATAAACACAGCACACACAGCTACTCTACACACATCACATGATCACATAAACACAGCCACACACTCTCATACCACAAACCTACATGATCACATAACCACAGCCACACAGCTCTCATACACACAACTCACATGATCACATAAACACAGCCACACAGCTCTCATACACACAACTAATGATCACATAAACACAGCTACACAGCTCTCATACACACAAGTACATGATCACATAAACACAGCCACACGCTCTCATACACACACTACAAGATCACATAAACACAACCACACAGCTCTCATACACACAGCTACATGATCACATAAACACATCTACACAGCTCTCATACACACACTACACATCACATAAACACAGCAACACAGCTCTCATACACACAACTACATGATCACATTAAACACAGCCACAGAGCTCTCATACACACAAAGCTACATGATCACATAACTACAGCACACAGCTCTCATACACACAACTACATGATCACATAAACACAGCCACACAGCTCTCATACACACAACTACATGATCACATAACACAGCTACACAGCTCTCATACACACACAGTACATGATCACATAAACACAGCCACACAGCTCTCATACACACACTACATGATCACATAAAACACAACCACACAGCTCTCATACTCACACAACTACATGATCACATAAACACATCTACACAGCTCTACATACACACACTACATAATCACATAAACACAGCCACACAGCTCTCATACACACAACTACATGATCACATAAACACAGCCACACAGCTCTCCTTCAGACAACTACATAATCACATAAACACAGCCACACAGCTCTCATACAAATACTACATAATCACAATAACACAGCAACACAGCTCTCATACAAACAACTACATGATCACATAAACACAGCCACGCAGCTCTCATACACACACTACATGATCACATAAACACAACCACACAGTTCTCATACACACAACTACATGATCACATAAACACAGCCACACAGCTCTCATACACACAACTACATGATCACATAAACACAGCCACACAGCTCTCATGCAAACAACTACATGATCACATAACCACAGCCACACAGCTCTCATACACACAACTACATGATCACATAAACACAGCCACACAGCTTTCATACACACACTACATGATCACATAAACACAGCCACACAGCTCTCATACACACAACTACATGATCACATAAAAATAGCCAAACAGCTCTCATACACACAACTACATGATCACATAAACACAGCTACACAGCTCTCATACACACACTACATAATCACATAAACACAGCTAAACATCTCTCATTACACACACCTACATGATCACATAAACACAGCCACACAGCTCTAATACACACAACTACATGACTCACATAAACACAGCTACACAGCTCTCATACACACAACTATATGATCACAAAAACACAGCTACACATCTATCATACACACAACTACATGATCCATAAACACAGCCACACAGCTCTCATACACACAACTACATGATCACATAACCACAGCTACACAGCTCTCATACACACACTGCATAATCACATAACCACAGCTACACATCTCTCATACACACAACTACATGATCACATAAACACAGCCACACAGCTCTCATACACAGAACTACATGATCACATAAACACAGCTACACAGCTCTCATACACACAACTACATGATCACATAACCACAGCCACACAGCTCTCATACACACACTACATAATCACATAAACACAGCTACATATCTCTCATACACACAACTACATGATCACATAAACACAGCCACACAGCTCTCATACACACAACTACATGATCACATAAACACAGCTACACAGCTCTCATACACACACTACATGATCACATAAATACAGCTACACATCTCTCATACACACAACTACATGATCACATAAACACAGCTACACAGCTCTCATACACATACTACATGATCACATAAACACAGCAACACAGCTCTCATACACACAACTACATGATCACATAAACACAGCCACACAGCTCTCATACACACAACTACATGATCACATAAACACAGCTACACAGCTCTCATACACACACTACATAATCACAAAAACACAGCTACACATCTCTCATACACACAACTACATGATCACATAAACACAGCTACACAGCTCTCATACACACACTACATGATCACATAAACACAGCTACACATCTCTCATACACACAACTACATGATCACATAAAAATAGCCAAACAGCTCTCATACACACAACTACATGATCACATAAACACAGCTACACAGCTCTCATACACACACTACATAATCACATAAACACAGCTACACATCTCTCATACACACACCTACATGATCACATAAACACAGCCACACAGCTCTCATACACACAACTACATGATCACATAAACACAGCTACACATCTCTCATACACACAACTACATGATCACATGAACACAGCCACACAGCTCTCATACACACAACTACATGATCACATAAACACAGCTACACAGCTCTCATACACACACTACATAATAACATACACACAGCCACACATCTCTCATACACACAACTACATGATCACATAAACACAGCCACACAGCTCTCATACACACAACTACATGATCACATAAACACCGCTACACAGCTCTCATACACACAACTACATGATCACATAACCACAGCCACACAGCTCTCATACACACACTACATAATCACATAAACACAGCTACATATCTCTCATACACACAACTACATGATCACATAAACACAGCCACACAGCTCTCATACACACAACTACATGATCACATAAACACAGCTACACAGCTCTCATACACACACTACATGATCACATAAACACAGCTACACATCTCTCATACACACAACTACATGATCACATAAACACAGCTACACAGCTCTCATACACACACTACATGATCACATAAACACAGCTACACATCTCTCATACACACAACTACATGATCACATAAACACAGCCACACAGCTCTCATACACACAACTACATGATCACATAACCACAGCCACACAGCTCTCATACACACAACTACATGATCACATAAAACACAGCCACACAGCTCTCATACACCAACTACATGATCACATAAACACAGCTACACAGCTCTCATACACACAAGTACATGATCACATAAACACAGCCACACAGCTCTCATACACACACTACATGATCACATAAACACAACCACACAGCTCTCATACACACAGCTACATGATCACATAAACACATCTACACAGCTCTCATACACACACTACATAATCACATAAACACAGCAACACAGCTCTCATACACACAACTACATGATCACATAAACACAGCCACACAGCTCTCATACACACAAATACATGATCCACATAACTACAGCCACACAGCTCTCATACACACAACTACATGATCACATAAACACAGCCACACAGCTCTCATACACACAACTACATGATCACATAAACACAGCTACACAGCTCTCATACACACAAGTACATGATCACATAAACACAGCCACACAGCTCTCATACACACACTACATAATCACATAAACACAGCCACACAGCTCTCATACACACAACTACATGATCACATAAACACAGCCACACAGCCACACAGCTCTCCTTCAGACAACTACATAATCACATAAACACAGCCACACAGCTCTCATACAAATACTACATAATCACATAAACACAGCAACACAGCTCTCATACACACAACTACATGATCACATAAACACAGCCACGCAGCTCTCATACACACACTACATGATCACATAAACACAACCACACAGTTCTCATACACACAACTACATGATCACATAAACACAGCCACACCGCTCTCATACACACAACTACATGATCACATAAACACAACAACACAGCTCTCACACACACAACTACATGATCACATAAACACAGCCACACAGCTCTCATACACACAACTACATGATCACATAACCACAGCCACACAGCTCTCATACACACAACTACATGATCACATAAACACAGCCACACAGCTCTCATACACACATCTACATGATCACATAAACACAGCCACACAGCTCTCATACACACAACTACATGATCACATAACCACAGCCACACAGCTCTCATACACACAACTACATGATCACATAAACACAGCCACACAGCTCTCATACACACAACTACATGATCACATAAACACAGCTACACAGCTCTCATACACACAAGTACATGATCACATAAACACAGCCACACAGCTCTCATACACACACTACATGATCACATAAACACAACCACACAGCTCTCATACACACAGCTACATGATCACATAAACACATCTACACAGCTCTCATACACACACTACATAATCACATAAACACAGCAACACAGCTCTCATACACACAACTACATGATCACATAAACACAGCCACACAGCTCTCATACACACAAATACATGATCACATAACTACAGCCACACAGCTCTCATACACACAACTACATGATCACATAAACACAGCCACACAGCTCTCATACACACAACTACATGATCACATAAACACAGCTACACAGCTCTCATACACACAAGTACATGATCACATAAACACAGCCACACAGCTCTCATACACACACTACATGATCACATAAACACAACCACACAGCTCTCATACACACAACTACATGATCACATAAACACATCTACACAGCTCTCATACACACACTACATAATCACATAAACACAGCAACACAGCTCTCATACACACAACTACATGATCACATAAACACAGCCACACAGCTCTCCTACACACAACTACATAATCACATAAACACAGCCACACAGCTCTCATACACATACTACATAATCACATAAACACAGCAACACAGCTCTCATACACACAACTACATGATCACATAAACACAGCCACACAGCTCTCATACAGACACTACATAATCACATAAACACAACCACACAGTTCTCATACACACAACTACATGATCACATAACCACAGCCACACAGCTCTCATACACACAACTACATGATCACATAAACACAGCCACACAGCTCTCATACACACATCTACATGATCACATAAACACAGCCACACAGCTCTCATACACACAACTACATGATCACGTAACCACAGCCACACAGCTCTCATACACACAACTACATGATCACATAAACACAGCCACACAGCTCTCATACACACAACTACATGATCACATAAACACAGCTACACAGCTCTCATACACACAAGTACATGATCACATAAACACAGCCACACAGCTCTCATACACACACTACATGATCACATAAACACAACCACACAGCTCTCATACACACAGCTACATGATCACATAAACACAGCCACACAGCTCTAATACACACAACTACATGATCACATAAACACAGCTACACAGCTCTCATACACACAACTATATGATCACAAAAACACAGCTACACATCTATCATACACACAACTACATGATCCATAAACACAGCCACACAGCTCTCATACACACAACTACATGATCACATAACCACAGCTACACAGCTCTCATACACACACTGCATAATCACATAACCACAGCTACACATCTCTCATACACACAACTACATGATCACATAAACACAGCCACACAGCTCTCATACACAGAACTACATGATCACATAAACACAGCTACACAGCTCTCATACACACAACTACATGATCACATAACCACAGCCACACAGCTCTCATACACACACTACATAATCACATAATCACAGCTACATATCTCTCATACACACAACTACATGATCACATAAACACAGCCACACAGCTCTCATACACACAACTACATGATCACATAAACACAGCTACACAGCTCTCATACACACACTACATGATCACATAAATACAGCTACACATCTCTCATACACACAACTACATGATCACATAAACACAGCTACACAGCTCTCATACACATACTACATGATCACATAAACACAGCAACACAGCTCTCATACACACAACTACATGATCACATAAACACAGCCACACAGCTCTCATACACACAACTACATTATCACATAAACACAGCTACACAGCTCTCATACACACACTACATAATCACAAAAACACAGCTACACATCTCTCATACACACAACTACATGATCACATAAACACAGCTACACAGCTCTCATACACACACTACATGATCACATAAACACAGCTACACATCTCTCATACACACAACTACATGATCACATAAAAATAGCCAAACAGCTCTCATACACACAACTACATGATCACATAAACACAGCTACACAGCTCTCATACACACACTACATAATCACATAAACACAGCTACACATCTCTCATACACACACCTACATGATCACATAAACACAGCCACACAGCTCTCATACACACAACTACATGATCACATAAACACAGCTACACATCTCTCATACAAACAACTACATGATCACATGAACACAGCCACACAGCTCTCATACACACAACTACATGATCACATAAACACAGCTACACAACTCTCATACACACACTACATAATAACATAAACACAGCCACACATCTCTCATACACACAACTACATGATCACATAAACACAGCCACACAGCTCTCATACACACAACTACATGATCACATAAACACTGCTACACAGCTCTCATACACACAACTACATGATCACATAACCACAGCCACACAGCTCTCATACACACACTACATAATCACATAAACACAGCTACATATCTCTCATACACACAACTACATGATCACATAAACACAGCCACACAGCTCTCATACACACACTACATGATCACATAAACACAGCTACACATCTCTCATACACACAACTACATGATCACATAAACACAGCTACACAGCTCTCATACACACACTACATGATCACATAAACACAGCTACACATCTCTCATACACACAACTACATGATCACATAAACACAGCCACACAGCTCTCATACACACAACTACATGATCACATAACCACAGCCACACAGCTATCATAGACACAACTACATGATCACATAAACACAGCCACACAGCTCTCATACACACAACTACATGATCACATAAACACAGCTACACAGCTCTCATACACACAAGTACATGATCACATAAACACAGCCACACAGCTCTCATACACACACTACATGATCACATAAACACAACCACACAGCTCTCATACACACAACTACATGATCACATAAACACAGCCACACAGCTCTCATACACACAACTACATGATCACATAAACACAGCTACACAGCTCTCATTCACACAAGTACATGATCACATAAACACAGCCACACAGCTCTCATACACACACTACATGATCACATAAACACAACCACACAGCTCTCATACACACAACTACATGATCACATAAACACATCTACACAGCTCTCATACACACACTACATAATCACATAAACACAGCCACACAGCTCTCATACACACAACTACATGATCACATAAACACAGCCACACAGCTCTCCTTCAGACAACTACATAATCACATAAACACAGCCACACAGCTCTCATACAAATACTACATAATCACATAAACACAGCAACACAGCTCTCATACACACAACTACATGATCACATAAACACAGCCACGCAGCTCTCATACACACACTACATGATCACATAAACACAACCACACAGTTCTCATACACACAACTACATGATCACATAAACACAGCCACACAGCTCTCATACACACAACTACATGATCACATAAACACAGCCACACAGCTCTCATACAAACAACTACATGATCACATAACCACAGCCACACAGCTCTCATACACACAACTACATGATCACATAAACACAGCCACACAGCTTTCATACACACACTACATGATCACATAAACACAGCCACACAGCTCTCATACACACAACTACATGATCACATAAAAATAGCCAAACAGCTCTCATACACACAACTACATGATCACATAAACACAGCTACACAGCTCTCATACACACACTACATAATCACATAAACACAGCTACACATCTCTCATACACACACCTACATGATCACATAAACACAGCCACACAGCTCTAATACACACAACTACATGATCACATAAACACAGCTACACAGCTCTCATACACACAACTATATGATCACAAAAACACAGCTACACATCTATCATACACACAACTACATGATCCATAAACACAGCCACACAGCTCTCATACACACAACTACATGATCACATAACCACAGCTACACAGCTCTCATACACACACTGCATAATCACATAACCACAGCTACACATCTCTCATACACTCAACTACATGATCACATAAACACAGCCACACAGCTCTCATACACAGAACTACATGATCACATAAACACAGCTACACAGCTCTCATACACACAACTACATGATCACATAACCACAGCCACACAGCTCTCATACACACACTACATAATCACATAAACACAGCTACATATCTCTCATACACACAACTACATGATCACATAAACACAGCCACACAGCTCTCATACACACAACTACATGATCACATAAACACAGCTACACAGCTCTCATACACACACTACATGATCACATAAATACAGCTACACATCTCTCATACACACAACTACATGATCACATAAACACAGCTACACAGCTCTCATACACATACTACATGATCACATAAACACAGCAACACAGCTCTCATACACACAACTACATGATCACATAAACACAGCTACACAGCTCTCATACACACACTACATAATCACAAAAACACAGCTACACATCTCTCATACACACAACTACATGATCACATAAACACAGCTACACAGCTCTCATACACACACTACATGATCACATAAACACAGCTACACATCTCTCATACACACAACTACATGATCACATAAAAATAGCCAAACAGCTCTCATACACACAACTACATGATCACATAAACACAGCTACACAGCTCTCATACACACACTACATAATCACATAAACACAGCTACACATCTCTCATACACACACCTACATGATCACATAAACACAGCCACACAGCTCTCATACACACAACTACATGATCACATAAACACAGCTACACATCTCTCATACAAACAACTACATGATCACATGAACACAGCCACACAGCTCTCATACACACAACTACATGATCACATAAACACAGCTACACAGCTCTCATACACACACTACATAATACCATAAACACAGCCACACATCTCTCATACACACAACTACATGATCACATAAACACAGCCACACAGCTCTCATACACACAACTACATGATCACATAAACACCGCTACACAGCTCTCATACACACAACTACATGATCACATAACCACAGCCACACAGCTCTCATACACACACTACATAATCACATAAACACAGCTACATATCTCTCATACACACAACTACATGATCACATAAACACAGCCACACAGCTCTCATACACACAACTACATGATCACATAACACAGCTACACAGCTCTCATACACACACTACATGATCACATAAACACAGCTACACATCTCTCATACACACAACTACATGATCACATAAACACAGCTACACAGCTCTCATACACACACTACATGATCACATAAACACAGCTACACATCTCTCATACACACAACTACATGATCACATAAACACAGCCACACAGCTCTCATACACACAACTACATGATCACATAACCACAGCCACACAGCTCTCATAGACACAACTACATGATCACATAAACACAGCCACACAGCTCTCATACACACAACTACATGATCACATAAACACAGCTACACAGCTCTCATACACACAAGTACATGATCACATAAACACAGCCACACAGCTCTCATACACACACTACATGATCACATAAACACAACCACACAGCTCTCATACACACAGCTACATGATCACATAAACACATCTACACAGCTCTCATACACACACTACATAATCACATAAACACAGCAACACAGCTCTCATACACACAACTACATGATCACATAAACACAGCCACACAGCTCTCATACACACAAATACATGATCACATAACTACAGCCACACAGCTCTCAAACACACAACTACATGATCACATAAACACAGCCACACAGCTCTCATACACACAACTACATGATCACATAAACACAGCTACACAGCTCTCATACACACAAGTACATGATCACATAAACACAGCCACACAGCTCTCATACACACACTACATGATCACATAAACACAACCACACAGCTCTCATACACACAACTACATGATCACATAAACACATCTACACAGCTCTCATACACACACTACATAATCACATAAACACAGCCACACAGCTCTCATACACACAACTACATGATCACATAAACACAGCCACACAGCTCTCCTTCAGACAACTACATAATCATATAAACACAGCCACACAGCTCTCATACAAATACTACATAATCACATAAACACAGCAACACAGCTCGCATACACACAACTACATGATCACATAAACACAGCCACGCAGCTCTCATACACACACTACATGATCACATAAACACAACCACACAGTTCTCATACACACAACTACATGATCACATAAACACAGCCACACCGCTCTCATACACACAACTACATGATCACATAAACACAACAACACAGCTCTAATACACACAACTACATGATCACATAAACATAACTACAGCCACACAGCTCTCATACACACAACTACATGATCACATAAACACAGCTACACAGCTCTCATACACACACTACATAATCAGATAAACACAGCTACACATCTCTCATACACACAACTACATGATCACATAAACACAGCTACACAGCTCTCATACACACACTACATGATCACATAAACACAGCTACACATCTCTCATACACACAACTACATGATCACATAAACACAGCCACACAGCTCTCATATACACAACTACATGATCACATAAACACAGCCACACAGCTCTCATACACACAACTACACGATCACATAACCACAGCAACACAGCTCTCATACACACAACTACATGATCACATAAACACAGCTCTACTACACACAACTACATGATCACATAAACACCGCTACACAGCTCTCATACACACAACTACATGATCACATAACCACAGCCACACAGCTCTCATACACACACTACATAATCACATAAACATAGCTACATATCTCTCATAATACACACAACTACATGATCACATAAACACAACCACACAGCTCTCATACACACAACTACATGATCACATAAACACATCTACACAGCTCTCATACACACACTACATAATCACATAAACACAGCCACACAGCTCTCATACACACAACTACATGATCACATAAACACAGCCACACAGCTCTCCTTCAGACAACTACATAATCACATAAACACAGCCACACAGCTCTCATACAAATACTACATAATCACATAAACACAGCAACACAGCTCGCATACACACAACTACATGATCACATAAACACAGCCACGCAGCTCTCATACACACACTACATGATCACATAAACACAACCACACAGTTCTCATACACACAACTACATGATCACATAAACACAGCCACACCGCTCTCATACACACAACTACATGATCACATAAACACAACAACACAGCTCTCATACACACAACTACATGATCACATAAACACAGCCACACAGCTCTCATACACACAACTACATGATCACATAAACACAGCTACACAGCTCTCATACACACACTACATAATCAGATAAACACAGCTACACATCTCTCATACACACAACTACATGATCACATAAACATAGCTACACAGCTCTCATACACACACTACATGATCACATAAACACAGCTACACATCTCTCATACACACAACTACATGATCACATAAACACAGCCACACAGCTCTCATATACACAACTACATGATCACATAAACACAGCCACACAGCTCTCATACACACAACTACACGATCACATAACCACAGCAACACAGCTCTCATACACACAACTACATGATCACATAAACACAGCTCTACTACACACAACTACATGATCACATAACCACAGCCACACAGCTCTCATACACACAACTACATGATCACATAAACACAGCCACACAGCTCTCATACACACAACTACATGATCACATAACCACAGCCACACAGCTCTCATACACACAACTGCATGATCACATAAACACAGCCACACAGCTCTCATACACACACTACATGATCACATAAACACAGCCACACAGCTCTCATACACACAAATACATGATCACATAACCACAGCCACACATCTCTCATACACAAAACTACATGATCACATAAACACAGCCACACAGCTCTCATACACACATCTACATGATCACATAAACACAGCCACACAGCTCTCATACACACACTACATAATCACATAAACACAGCAACACAGCTCTCATACACACAACTACATGATCACATAAACACAGCAACACAGCTCTCATACACACACTACATGATCACATAAACACAACCACACAGCTCTCATACAAACAAATACATGATCACATAACCACAGCCACACAGCTCTCATACACACAACTACATGATCACATAAACACAGCCACACAGCTCTCATACACACAACTACATGATCACATAAACACAGCTACACAGCTCTCATACACACAAGTACATGATCACATAAACACAGCCACACAGCTCTCATACACACACTACATGATCACATAAACACAACCACACAGCTCTCATACACACAACTACATGATCACATAAACACATCTACACAGCTCTCATACACACACTACATAATCACATAAACATAGCAACACAGCTCTCATACACACAACTACATGATCACATAAACACAGCCACACAGCTCTCCTACACACAACTACATAATCACATAAACACAGCCACACAGCTCTCATACACACACTACATAATTCACATAAACACAGCAACACAGCTCTCATACACACAACTACATGATCACATAAACACAGCCACACAGCTCTCATACACACACTACATGATCACATAAACACAACCACACAGTTCTCATACACACAACTACATGATCACATAAACATAGCTACATAAGCTAGCGGTGTAGTGAAGGACGTATGAATGCAATTCATTATCCAGCATATTGCGTTCGAAACACAGCTGCGGTCGATTTGGAAGCAGACCGCCTGGAGCTGGTTTTCATTCAAGGGTAAGATTTCTGGTGGCTCTGAAAGCAATCGCAAACTACTGAACATCAACTTGCCAAGATATCACTAACGCAAAATCGACTGCGACTTCCTGTAAAGGAAATGCAACTAACTAACTTAACATAGCTCATAAACGCAATTGCATCAGCAGCAATATCTTCCACTTATGCCGTCAAGCTCGTGAGGAGGAATAACTAACATTCCAGCGCCCGATGGGTGGCCCTGAACAATGTCATTCCGTGTGACTGAAGAACGTCTTTGATGTCATCAATCCATGTTCTTCTCGATCGTCTTCATGCTCTCGTAGCAGATGTTCTCTGATGTATAGCCAGTGTTGTTAGTTGATGGTGTTACAATTGCATCCTAGCGTAAAAAGTTACTTAGTCAGTCAGTCAGTCAGTCAGTCAGTCAGTCATTCAGTCAGTCAGTCAGTCAGTCAGTTAGTTAGTTAGTTAGTTATTTAGTTAGTTAGTTAATTAGTTAGTTAGTTAGTTAAGTTAGTTAGTTAATTAGTTAGTTAGTTAATTAGTTAGTTAGTTAGTTAGTTAGTTAGTTAGTTAGTTAGTTAGTTAGTTAGTTAGTAAGTTAGTTAGTTATTCAGTTAGCTAGTCGCGGTTCAAACTTCACGGCAACTGGTCGTCCCCATTATGCTGCGTTCCTTGTACATGCTCATGTAAACATTGAGAAATATATGTTCATGTAAACATTGAAAAATATATGCTCATGTGGCTATTCAGAAATATATGCTCAAGTAAACGATGAGAAATACACACTCAAGTAAAGAAAAAAGTTAGTTGCATAACTGTTACCGGACGTCGCAGTTAATCCTATAATTTTTGGCTGCTTCTGATGTCTTGACAAGTTTACGTTCAATTGTTTCTTCTTCTTCTTCTTTGCGTTCATCCGGAGTGTTTTTTTTTTCCAGATGTGATTGCGGAGTGTTGTTACGCACCCTTGGGCCGAAACCCTTGGGCCAACTCATCCGACTTCTGCGTGCATTTTTGACCAGGTTAGCATTCCTGGGAGACTCTCACTTTAAGGTCCCGTCCACATCCCAGCTAGTCAAGTTGGAACAGTCGAAGAATTCACAGTCATCCCTCAAGGGAAGGCAGGGACAGTCCATGGCATTTTCCGCCATCCAGGGTGGCATCCATAGTTGCAGAGCCGACACATAGCGCCCTGGTGCTGGGCTCACCGAGGGAATCGTTACGTCCTGCTCATGGCTGCTTTAATTCCTCACTTCAATATATTGGGCATTTCGTTCGCCAAGGGCCGTTCCCACACAAACCAGGCAGTATCCACTCAGCGCGTTTTCGATTCGGACATGTGCTTGTCGCTGTGCTCGGTGACAATATAGTCAGAGCGCGACTCTACAGTTCCGTTAACGACGAACATTCCGAAACTTACCTAGTCAGAGCTGTTCCGGACACGAGCTATTCGGAAAACTAGGTACTCAGAGCTGTTCCTAGTGTCGTGTCCTCCTTTAAAGTGTCGTCCCTGGAGTGAGGAGAGTCAACACCCACATTATAATTGTTCTTTCCTATCAATATCCTGGAGAATCCACCAGATTCCGTCCAACACACTCCATCAGCCCATGGACACCTTTTCCTATCACTCTCTCACTGTCGTACTATGCCCCCTCTCATACTTCCCCAACGCAACATATTAAACAACTCTTGCTTCTAAAAATTAATACAGATTAATTTATTAAAAGAAAAGTGTAATGTACGAGAGACGTGTATGCGAAGAAAATGTGTGATGTGTTCTATAATGTGTGTAGGATCGGACTCTCAGATAATAGCATAGTCAGTTCATCCTTGCAAGGACACACCACAGCACGTTAAGTCAGAACAAGTCCACCTCACCCGGTACTGTATCTCTCCTGCCGGACACCGACTGTCATCTGTAGCTACCTGGTAATCCATCTTCCTGATCATCCGAAATAGATACTGTTTGTAAATTACAGCTGATCATGGACCGGTTGCACAATGCATATAAGTTCCGATCGGTCCTAAAAATTGTTCGAATCCTTTGTAGTGAGTATTTAGGTATCACTGTTATTGTTAATATACTTGAACCTAACTAGTATCTATCTAGGTTCAGGTATCATGTCTTTTGAACTATTTCACTAGAATATATCACACCATGTGACTATTATATTTTAATGTTCTTGTTTAGGTACCAATGTTCTTATGCTGTGTGATGCATCAACAATCATCACCCATCTTAGGTGAACCATCTTTCTTCTCGGACGTTATTCCTTTTCTTTTGTAAGAAACATTTTTGTGTCCAACTGGTGTTATGTCTAATTGACGTTGCACTTCACCAAACCCAGTGTTGAACTTCTTCGTAACTGGTATGGAACCTGTGAGAGAAACAACACATCTTGTGATAGTACTAGTCACTGATCCTACCGGCTGAGTGTAAGCCTATTGCCTTGCTCAGTTATTTTATAGCTAACTAAACTCTGTCATAGAGCATCTTAGCTCCTCACCTACGTCCGAATTAGGCGATGACAAGGAAAGACCCATAAACAGAGTGCACAACTACAGTGGGCAAACCATTGAAAGATCCCCCCATTGGACACTTTCCCCATCTAAAATCTCTCCAATTATCACCCCTCTATCCTATTCATCCTAGCAGAGCCAATTATCACTTCACTACTCTAACTAGTTTTCAACTAACAGTGCTAATCATCACACTCTAGTTTTAACAAGACTACTGCCTATATTAATTAGGACTAATTATACAATATGACTACCTTATGCAAAACCGCCTCATTCCGGGATGGCTGCTACACTTTGCCATAACGACACATGCTAGTTAATTTTAAATTAATCTAACACTGTAGAGCTCTCCCACAAACACGTCCATCCTAATCCACGGTTTTGGTCAACACTCATTGTCCCCAAATCAGGTTTATCAAACAGCCTAAAATTGGTCACGTGACGGTATTCTTTATGCCCATACAGGTGTTATTTGGGCATATCATCCATTGTCAAGAATCTATCCTCCCTGGCTCAATCAATGTCAGGGTTGTCATCACTTGTTTGACTCCCAAAACAAGCTAGCGAGTTCCTGTATGCTCCCAACAACGGGCTTTCCACAACAACCGCCAATCTTCTGTCGAGTGGTGACAATCACAGCCGCCATTTCGCCTGATGTCCGGAAACTCTAAATGACAGACGGACTGTTTCATGTCCCGAGCTGAGTACTTCCGCTTTCAATCCGACCTGTTTATGAACTGTCAAAGTGGTGTATAGATTCATCTCACTCACTTCCAAATGTTCCCATTTTGTCGACCCCATGTAAACACGTGCAGTTGCAACTTATGACCGTCCTGGGGATTTTGACATCCAATTTGTTTTTTCTGTTAGTTAAAATAGTTTTGGCTTTGCAGATAGGCCGGTTAATCAGAAAGTCTCTATAGTAATCTACTGGTTAAACGTGGTATTTTATTTTTGTGACACCTAGCACGAAAGACATTTCTCTCGGACGTAATTGCTTAGTGCCAGTTTTTGATTTGCCACCCGTTGGAAAGCACTTAGACCCTCGACGGCCATTTTTTAATGAGGTAAGCCTTCCTCAGGTTTCGAGGCACGTTAGACTTTTATTGTTGTGGTTGCCCACATCTCAGCTGATAAAGGTAGAACGGTCAGAGACATCACGGTCAACCCTCAAGAGAAGGCAGGGACAGACCATGGGCATTTCCCGCTATCCAAGGAGGCTTCCATAATTGCAGAGCCGGCACATATTGCTCTGATACTGGGCTCACCCGAGGAATTGCCACGTCTTGCTCATGGCTGTTTTATTTCCTCACTTCCATGTATTGGGCATTTCGCTTGCCACTGGCCGCTGAAGCACAAACCAGGAACGGTCAGTCTGCGGTCGACATCCATTAGGTAAGCTTCCCGACTTCGGACCACGCAATGGATTCGCTAGCCAAGCGTTCCATTTCGTGTTATTGAGACGTTTTCCCACCTTTGTCAACACTCTCTATGAGTATAGACACAGACATGTTCGTAGCCATTACGTGCGACTGGGGACACTTTTTCTACCGTTAGTACTCGCTCACGAGGTAGGCTACATGTGCTGCCGGCTCAGCACCTTACCTCCGTGCGCGATCAGTGAGCTAGAAATGGCCAGACCCTCTCATCCGGGGAGTTCAACTGTTTGATGTTGCTTTCTAAACACCTTCATTTATACTATTTTTAGAAAACAACGTATGGCGGTCTGCTGCCAAATCGCCCGTAGCTGTGTTTCGAACGCGGTATGCGTGATCACATTCTGCGTCTGCAACTTGTTCACCACAGAGCCGGCATGGTCACGTAAACGGTGTGAACATCCATACACTCTCGTAAACATTGACAAGTAATAATCACATAAACGCAACTACATAATATCATAACATAACTATATACTTTCATAAATATAACTACATAGTTTCATATCCACAATAACATACTGTCGTAAACTGGTACAGACTCTTATAAACACAACTAAATACTTTCATAAACTCAGGAATACACTCTCATTAACATAACTGCATAATTTCATATTCTCATAAACATACTTTCATACAGACAACAATGTACTCTCATAAAAATGTCGCTTAAAAGTCGACTTCATTGCACCGGGTTTTTATCTCATATGGCTCAGTCTCTTTCCACTGCGTAGAAAATGTCGCACACAGCACGAACTTCGTAGCTCCTGAGACGACCCCAGAAGTCTCGGTTACAAAACTGCCCGGAATCGAACCCACAACTTTCGAAGCCCGAGTCAGACGGCTTGACCACTTCGCCACAGAAACTCCGAAGCGATCACCCGTCTAATTACAGGGTGTATTTTTAATGACTGTGAAGTTTTCGAAAATATTGCCGTTCCATTTTTTGCATTTACCTTTTATATTGCATGAACTCCACTGCAGGATAATATAAAACTTGGAACGGCAATATTTTCAAAAACTGCACAGTCATTAGTAATGCACCCTATACTAACCACGCCCGACGTTGCTTGACTTCGGTGATCGGACGAGAATAGGTATTTTCAATGTGTTATGACCAATACCAATATACTTTCATAAACACAACTACATACTGTCATAAATACAGCTACATAATATCATAAAACAATCACATACTCTCATCAATACAGTTACACACTTTCATAAACACAACTACATACTGTCATAAATACAGCTACATAATATCATAAAACAATCACATACTCTCATCAATACAGTTACACACTTTCATAACACAACTACATACTGTCATAAATACAGCTACATAATATCATAAAACAATCACATACTCTCATCAATACAGTTACACACTTTCATAAACACAACTACATACTGTCATAAATACAGCTACATAATATCATAAAACAATCACATACTCTCATCAATACAGTTACACACTTTCATAAACACAACTACATCCTCTCATAAATACAGCTACATAATATCATAAAACAATCACATACTCTCATCAATACAGTTACACACTTTCATAAACACAACTACATCCTCTCATAAATACAGCTACATAATATCATAAAACAATCACATACTCTCATCAATACAGTTACACACTTTCATAAACACAACTACATACTGTCATAAAT
Organism: Cepaea nemoralis; assembly: GCA_014155875.1. NCBI lineage: Eukaryota > Metazoa > Mollusca > Gastropoda > Stylommatophora > Helicidae > Cepaea > Cepaea nemoralis. The sequence goes on from JACEFZ010025839.1 coordinate 101,815, forward strand.
ACAGCTACATAATATCATAAAACAATCACATACTCTCATCAATACAGTTACACACTTTCATAAACACAACTACATACTGTCATAAATACAGCTACATAATATCATAAAACAATCACATACTCTCATCAATACAGTTACACACTTTCATAAACACAACTACATCCTCTCATAAATACAGCTACATAATATCATAAAACAATCACATACTCTCATCAATACAGTTACACACTTTCATAAACACAACTACATACTGTCATAAATACAGCTACATAATATCATAAAACAATCACATACTCTCATCAATACAGTTACACACTTTCATAAACACAACTACATCCTCTCATAAATACAGCTACATAATATCATAAAACAATCACATACTCTCATCAATACAGTTACACACTTTCATTAACACAACTACATACTCTCATAAAAACAACCACATATTCTCATAAACACAACCATTCATTCATTCATTCATTCATTCATTCATTCATTCATTCATTCATTCATTCATTCAGTAGCATGTCCTTTGCAGAACCTCGATCCCATAACAACCTTCCGGAAAACCTCTCGATCATAAGCAAGATGTCCCCCTTCCGATACACCCATCTGGAGATCATCCGCCACATCCTTCATTCATCTTCTCTTTGGCTTTCCTCTTCCTCTTTTCCCAGGCATATACCTCTCCATTTGTATTCTATCCAAACTTTCGTGACGTTTGAAGTGACCAAAATATTTCAATTGTCTTTGTTTTATCGTCTTTAATAGCCAACCTTCTTCAGTATTCAACTCTTGAAATATGGATGCATTTGTTCTTTTCTTTATCCAAGATATTCTTAGAGCTCGTCTATAACATTTATATTCAAAGGCATTTATGCGCTGCTCAGCTTGTTTAGTAAGTGCCCAGGTCTCACAGGCGTATGTTGCAAAGGGAAAGATGCATGCTCTTAAAAATCTATTTTTTGTAGTTCTATCTGTCCCACTTCACAATTTATTCAGTTGTTTGAGGTGCAATAGACATTTGTCGCTTAATTTATGTCATTGTGTCACCATTGTTGGTAATCAATGACCCAAGATATTTATAATTTTCCACCACGTCCAATTTTTCCTCATTGGCATATATTTCTTTCTCCATAGTAGTTTTATCTGTATGCATTATCTTTGTTTTTGCTACATTAAGATATACGATGTGATTTTCACTATTCAATTGGGTTGAGATTATTAGGCTTTCTATATCATTCTGTGTTGTGGATAGCAATACTGTACCATCAGCATATCGAATCTCTGGTATGTGAAGACCACCGATACTTAGGGCATCATATTGCTCCCTGTTTATATAATCCCTGACATTTCTCATTATATTTCAGCGTACAGGTTAAACAAATATGGGGAAAGCACACAGCTCTGACGGACTCCTTGCTTGATGTCAAAACAATCTGATGTCTCGCCATCAATTCCAACAGCTGCTTGTTGATCTAAATAGAGCATGTTTATGAGTTGTATTACATGTGATGGAAAGCCAATATTCCTCATGATTTCTCAAAGTTTCTGATGTTGTACACAGTCAAATGCTTTTGAATAATCCACAAATAAGAGAATAGATTTACATTAAATTCTCTGCACTTCTCTATAATTAAACGCGTGTTGAGTATTTGATCTCTTGTTCCTCTTCCTTGTCTAAATCCAGCTTGAACCACATTAATTTTATCTTCCATTTTCTTACGAAATCTTCACACCATGATGTTCAGTAGAATTTTACTTGCATGACTTATAAAGGCAACTGTTCTATAGTTGGTGCATAATTTCAGGGTGCCATTTTTCAGTATTGGAATGAAGATAGTTCTCTTCCAATCTTTTGGCCATATACCATATGTCCATATCAGTTTTACATAATGCGTGATAGATGTATATGCATTCTTCTCCTCCTGCTTTAATTAGTTCAGTAAACACACCCACATTCCCTAATAAACACAACTACATACTCTCAAAAACAAAAACTACATACTAGCATAAATACAGTTACACACTTTCATAAACACATCTATACTGTCATAATTACAGTTACACACTTTCATAAACAAGGCTGCTATATAATCTAATGAGCACAAATGCATACTCCCATGAACATAATTACTTCATAAGATTTAAGTGCAGGTATATAATCAAATGTAATAAATGTTCCAGAAGCTGTTTCCTGCTAGTCGTCTGTGATGTTGCTTGCTTGCGTTCGCTGGCTGTGAACTCCAGCATAAAGTCCTGTATGTCGGATGAAGACATACTGTTGTCCAACATCAGTGTGATGTCATACAGGACCTGAGGTTTGCATGAGTATCCGTTGTCCCGTGTCTGGCTTATTGGTGTGCAGACTTGTGGTTCCTCGCCGTGCAGGTAGATACTCTCCGACTTCAGAAGAATCAGCGATCCTACTACGTTAGCCAGGACCCCGAAGGGACCTATTACCCAGGACTCACGATTAGGACGTGTTAGTAGGTCTTGGCCAGTATAAAACCTAGTCCTGGTGCCTTGGAAACACCTCTGCGTCCCGGTCTGTGATGTGATAAGGCCATCACTTCGTGTAGGCCTGAGAGATGAAGGAATCGGTGTCCATCTTTCAATCACTTTGACAAGTGACGAGCATAGGCATGGAACCCGAGACCGACCGTGCTCATGACATTACCAACGCAGTTCGCTATCAACTTCGCTAGCCCGTCCAGGCATAAAGCAACATAAATCAGAAAATAAAATTCCTAAAACGTGTGTACTTGAATTGTACGAACATTTGTCTAAATTTTTGACAGTTCATGAGTACTCCAATCACTTCTGCCAGCATATTACGCCTCACCTGCGCGGAGTGCTACATGTGAGAGTTTCAAGATGCTCGATAATGTGTTTTTGCTTTCTATTCTAGTCGTTTCGAGATTTAGATTACTTGTCGTCCTATAATGAGCAGTTGCTAAATCAGCGAAAATGAGAAGTGGATCTGGTAAGCTTACAGGGACACATTTTGTCAATTGAGATTGTGTTCTAGTCAAGTTTTCCATTTCTACTTCTGGTCTTCGTTGTTTTGCTCATTGTATGTTGACAACATTACTGGAACACATATTGTCAATTCTGATTGTGTTCTAGTCACGTTTTCCAGTTTTATTTCTCGTTTTCGTTTATATGTTCATTATATGTTGACAACTTTACTACAGTTCAACCACTTACTTATAGATCAGTTTCTATGTTTAAGTTGCTATGTTTAAGTAGTTATGTATCTTGATTTATGGCTGCATAAAATCAATGTAATATCGTAGTTTTTAAAGTGTGCTGGGGATAAGAAGTCGTTGCTAGGGGGGAAAGGGGGGGGGGGGGGGGTAGTCAGCAGTATTCGTGGGGTCGATCCAGGTATTAAGTTTGGTTTTCAATTTATACTAAACATATAGTGTTGGCTTCTGTGGTTGAGAGATAGCATACGGAATTTGACAATCATTTCCGCTGTGAAACTTCAGGTGCGATGAGGGCAGAGTAGCTGAATTCTTCTCTATACCGGTCAGTTAGATTGACATGTTGACTTCTGGTTCAGAAAGCAATGGCAAACTACAGAACGTAAAAATCCAGTAAATCAACCTGTGGTAGGGGGTTGATTGTAACATTCTGTAAAGAGCTGGCAAAGTTTGAACAATTCTCTGTCCCTCCTGAGTGTTGTAGCCACGTGTTCAAGGCAACTACTCACGAATGTGGTGTCCAGATAATTTACATTATGTATACCACAGATCACAAACATTTGATGTATCACCACTTACATTGCCATTTATTTCATGACACTTTGCCAACACTTTCAAAGTACGTAGCCATTCATTCAACCACACTTTGTTATCACTGTCACATTACGTAGTCATTCATTTTACCACATGTTGCCATCACTTTTACAGAATGTAGCTATTCATTCACCCACACATTGCCGTAACTTGTACAGAACGTAGCTATTCTTTGCATCACTTTCACAGTACGTAGCCATTTATTTAACCACACTTTGTTATAACCTTTCACGATACGTAGCCATTAATTTCACCACACTTTGTAATTATCTTTCACGATACGTAGCCATTCATTCAACCACACTTTGTCATTAACTTTCACGGAACGTAGCCATTCATTCAACCACACTTTGTCATTACTTTTCACAGAACGTAGCCATTCATTCAACCACACTTTGTCATTACCTTTCACAGAACGTAGCCATTCGTTCAGCCACACTTTGTCATTACCTTTCACGGTACGTAGCCATTCATTCCAACTTGTGGCGTTACGTCTCTCCCACGCTTTTATCCGCCCGATCTCATACATCTGCATTCACCACAAAATCCTCATCTCCATGTTACACATGTAATGTGTTATCAAGCAAGACACCATCACAATTAGCTCATGGTGCTAAACACAAAACTCACAAAATAATTCATTAGGAGTCTGGAGGCGACAGTAGAACATTAGGAGAAACATTATCTTCACCATGTTACGAAATCAGACTAACAAACCGCCATGTATCACACTAATTACGTGTGTTATGTATGGCTTTTTCCCATAATGTGCATCAGAGTAACAAAACGCCATGAATCAGACTCGTTATGTGTGTTGTGTATGGCTTTTTCCCCACAATGTGAATGAGAGTAACTGTCACGGGACCACTGGAGGTAACGATCAGATGATAGATTTACAGAGACAGCTGCAACTTTTTGTTGATAGGGGGGGGGGGGGGGGGGGGAACACTTCCATCGGATCAAACGAAACCAAAAGTCCTTGAGATTTCCCCAGGACACAGGAAAATTGTCGGCATGTTAGTTTGCCCGAATCGCAAGACGAAAGGGAAAACGCCGTTTTGATTTGGTTGCCGCCAAGACCACCTGTTGTTGACAGCGAATGACGTCACTCGGACAATCTCCGACTGGAGGAAACATAACTTATTTGCCGCCAGTGGGAAAAATGGAATTAAACTAGACTGAAGTGTTTGGCTAGCTCTGTTCAAATTTAGGAAAGAATCTATTGTGTTCTGTGTCAATTAAAGTTGATGAACATGTGTCTTGCATGGCAATGTGTAGATTCAATTCAGGATAGAGCTGGTTTACATAAGGTATTCACTAGATAGCGTTTAGGTATAAGTAATGTAGGATAGTCTAGTGATAGATAGAGTTTAGGACTTGAGCATAGTGTTGTTGCTTTGTGGTTAGGTATTCTAGGAGTGTCGGCGACAGCAGGCAGTCGCGTTGTTAAACTAGCCAGTGTGAGATGTCAATTGGCTCAGCTGGTTGAGAATAGTGTAGTGGGATGATATTTGGAGAGATTGGGGATGGTTGGGGGATAGGGGAAATGTCCAGGGGTGGGATCTTCCAGTGGGGTGTCTACTGGGGTTCTGCACTGTGCCTTTGGTCTTTCCTTGTCTTACCCTAACTCAGACCGATGTGATGAGCTCCTCTGCCCTATGACAGAGTTTAGTCCACTGTTAAATATCTGAGTGCGGCCGTCGGCCTGCACTCATCTAATAGGGGTCAGTGTCGGGTTGCTCTCACCAGGTGTGTACTCTCTTTCACAGGTTCCACTCCGGTTATGAAGAAAACAAGCTGAACATTCACTGTTTAAGATTCTGGATGATTCAGTGAAGGAGGTTTTATTCAGCGGCTTTTGCTCTGGGCCCATAATCAAGAGGGTCTGAAGGAACATGGCTCTGTTGAGCGGAAACAGATAACTATCTGGAAATGACTCCTTAGTGATCGGGTTCACGGAAGTTGAATGAAATTATTCTCCATACCACATCTAAAAAGAACAATATGGGTTATAAGGGGAACAGGAACAACGAACATAGCGTTCTTCTCAGTTATTAGATTCCTGTGGAACTGTAATTATTAACTGTGTAATCGTGAAACTCTAGAACATTTAGGAATGAATCATTTTGTTTCAAGTGACAGTGATCCGTGTTTTCACGATACAGGGATTGTTAAATCTCAGAATGGCAGGGACATTTAGTAACATTGTGTGTGATCGATTCAGGATCAGTATTGGACTATATCCGTGATTGGTGACCAGGTATTTGGGTTATCAAAGAGCTACTGGAGGAAGTCAACATCTGGCAGGAGGGACACATCGTTTGGTGAGGTCATTGTGTGCTGAGCTATGATGATGTTGTGTGGCCATTACCGGGATGATCAGACTTTGCTCCTGAGCTGTCCGGTCTGATTCTGCAGACACACTAGAGTATACGACATACATTCTACACATACACTTCGCACATACATACACTTTTCTTCATTAAATTAAATTGTTATTAATTTTTAGAAGCTAGAGTTGTGCAGTATGTTGTTTTGGGGAAGAATGAGAGGGGACATGATCCAGTGGTGAGTGGTGAGAGAGAAAGAGGTATCCAGGGATTGACGTGGCGTTGTGGACGGAATCTAGTGGATTCTCCAGAATAATGATATGGGGTTAAGAAGAATGTGGGTGTTGAATCCCCTCACCCCAGGGACGACACTATAAATAAATACACGACAGTAACAACTAACCATGAATCACACCAGTTACGTGTGTTGTGTATGGCTCTTTCCCACAATGTGAATCAGAGTAATAACACGCCATGAATCACAATAGTCGCGTGTTCTGTGTATGGCTCTTCCCCACAATGTGAATGAGAGTAACAACACGCCATGAATCACACCAGTTACGGTTGTGTTTGGCTCTTTCCCACAGTGTGAACTGGCCAAATGATTGTTCCCATTTCTTGTATGCTCGCTGTGAACTCAAGCTTGGTCCATACACTTGCTACTACTATAGCCTGTTCACATTTGCGTGCCATTATTCACAATCACTTTTTATGAAAACTGTCTCTTGCATCGTTATGAAACTTTCCTGCCATCTTATATTTACCCCCACCCAAGGAATATGTCTTTGATATGTCCAAAGGCAACTTACATCATCGAAAGCGACGACATTTCTTTGATGTTTTGGCAAATAGTTAGTGAATTCACGCTAATAAACTTGTTTTACAGTAAATGCACGTCAATTCGGGTGACGACAAAAGTACAAGGCGTAGCCAGATTCGTATGGGAGTGGGTGCAATAAAAAAAATAGTCGCGTAAAAGTCGACAGGGTCGACTGCATTGCACTGGGTTCTTATTCCTATATGGCTCAGTCTCTTTCCGCAGCGCGGAAAGCGTCGCACAAAGCACGAACTCTGTAGCTCAAGAGACGACCCTCTGGAGTCTCTGAAAAAAACGTGCACTCGTGAACTGAAGGACACAGCCCGGAATCGAACCCACAACCCTCGGAGCCCGAGTCAGACTGCTTGATCACTTCACAACGGAGACTCCCGGGTGCAACGTGTAATATTAATAAAGACAGGGAATTTGCAGAGGCATGGGGTAAATAATGTGGAATCGAAATTTAAAAATGACAGGAAAGTAGAAGGAATATATTTCTTACCTTATTTATTAATTTCTTTCTGTTTTATTTTTCAGCTGCTGGTTACTAATGTGTACACAAGTATTCATGTTACTAGGATGCATTTAGCTTTTTATATTGAGTTCGTGAAAGCTTCCAAATAGCTGTGCGTTAATGTGCGTATGGAGTGACCAGAAATGATACCGCAATTTAGTCATCATGTGTCAATTTTTAAGGATCTGTTCAGCTGTCTGTGTAGTTTGTTCACACGTACACATGGGTGACAGACCGCTTTAAGTCCTCGTGAAAGATTGTCTACTCTGCTGTTTACCGTTCAAAGGCGGAACATGATTACCTTTTTTGCACGACGAATATAGTTGTCAATGTCTCTGTAGTGGGCTTTCTTCATAACGGCCAAGATGTTGGTTCTCTTTTCATTGAAGTTTATAGATTGATTCGTATGTTCGTGTGTTGTCCGCTAATTTGACAACGTGTTTGCTCTCACGTTTCTTGTTATGCCACAATATGTCAGTTTCTACCGCAATATTACTCTTCTGTTGGTATTCAATGCGTTTAGGGTTGTTGTTTTGTTTTTGTTTTTCGATGCAGGGGGATTCTGATCGTTAGAAGGGTATCCCCTTCCACAAGTGTTTCGGACCATCATACTATTGACATTCTCTAGGGGAGGTCCGTCCGGGTTATGACTCCGGGCGTCTTTCCCTTGCCGTAGAGACGTTCGGCCACATTCGTTGTCCCTGTTGTCGTGCTTTTCCCTTCGCTGTTACCATGTCCACTCTCAGGCATCCCCTCCTCTGTGATGAGAGTCGTGCAGCATGTGCTTGACCCTTAGCACGTGTTGTCGTGGGTAAACAAGCTTCTTCCCCTGCCACAGCCTCTATCACCTCCATCTGTCTGCGTTGCTGAGTTCCTTCTTTGTGCCCCGGTCACAGCGCCGCACTCTACTAGGAAGCCGGTTCTTCCTTTCCGTTTCTGCACCCACCTCTTGGTCTCTGCAAATGAGTGAGTGCGACTTACGGACGATTACCGCAATGTTATGGATGTTAGACTTCAGCCGACATTTGTATGATTTGACCGCACTCAGACTCACCACTCACGCTCGAAGGAAAGGCTAAAGTTCTGACACGAGACGTTGCAAGTTAGTTTTCTTGGTTGAGAGATAATTAGTTCTACCAGCAAGGGCTTTGACCAAACGCTGTCCTTTACTGCTGGGCACATATCGCTTTATCTTTCCATCCACTGCTTGCCATTTCTTTTCACTTGTGTGGTGCGCATTGATAAAGGTTTCATCCAAAAACACCATGTCATAATTTTCTTTGCGTATTTCCCTTATTTCACGTAGGTATCTGCTTCTCATGGTTCCGAAATGCGGTTGCTCGCAAATGATATTTCCCCCAGTCCACAAAGTTGTTTTGGATAGCTCTATGTCATTGTTCTTTCGCAACCAAACCCTAAGTTTTCTTACAGTCACTGTTTCTTTGGTATCCAGCATTTTTATAATAGTTCGACTAGTTAGAATTAGTTAGATTAGTTAGATTAGAATAGTTCGACATCCTTGTCAAAGCTGTCTACAATTGCCTTTCTACCTACCATTTGCTTATCGCGTGCTGTTTTCATTTCAGATTCTTGCACCCATCGACGAATATGACCGTTTACTCAAACCCAATGCACGCACTGTTCTTTTCTCGGGATTTGTAATGGCATGAAACCGTTTCCTGCGATCAGCTTCTTGACAAAAATATGTGTACAACTTCATAGCGATGCTTTGAAGTGTACAAAATTGCACATACAATCCCATTCAACAATATTCACACATTGAAATGTTAGCGATAAATAGAAAGATTTATAAAATAATCACGTTTCATGAAAGCACCCACATTATTGACGACACCTCTGAACACTCCCGTTCCACTATTGATGTGCTCCTCATAAGGAAATTCCCGTGCACCACGGAGAAAATTCACCATTGAACGCTGATGATTTTGGGTTAAGATGTAATATATTTTATAATATGCACTTCATCTCTGACCCGTAAATTATATACCGCATATAAACAAACATTGAAATCTGCTGTAGAATCTCCAGAACAAACAAAAAAAATTGTTGGGTGGACATAATGATAAGGTTATATGCTATATCTCATCATTTTCCCTCAGTTGGTTACTGAGACATGGAATTTTATATGGAGGCATAGAAATGTGAATGCACTATAGTAGTAGTTGCTACTATTGGGGGGTACAATTGATTGACGTTGTTTGCTTGTGGAACACTTTGCATACTACCAGTGTCCTACTGCAATCGAGCGAACCAACTCCAACTTACAGGTACTTGTAATTTAAGACCCCAAGGCAAGGACAGGAAGTCAACATTATAGTACAATTGATCGGTGTATGGACTGAACCCGCTACCATACCATCAGTCTTATTCTTTCGGCCACGCAGACCTCTGATAACTGTTAGTTGTATACAAGATCTCTTCATCCTGTATTGACAGATTTCGAATAAAATATTTACATTACCCGAGGCAGGTAATTAATACGTATCCCTCAGAAGTAGCCAGGGGCGGATAACTGTATACTTAGAGACGAGTTATTGTTCCAAAAAAAAAGGGGGCATATTTGACATCGTACTGAAAGACGGACTGCAGGATACGGAGATAACTGTACACATAGTCGAAATAGACGAGAGAGAGAGAGAGAGAGAGAGAGAGAGAGAGAGAGAGAGAGAGAGAGAGAGAGAGAGAGAGAGAGAGAGAGAGAGAGAGAGGGAGAACGAACGAACGAACAAACAAACTTTATTTTCAAAGGGTTAAGAATTGGGCACACAGGCCCGTCTAACATTCTGCCCTTCTATCACTCTCTTTCATACATTATTTCATTCACACATCATTCAAGGCTAACAGAGAACAGCAACAATATAAAAGATATGCATTATAAAGGCATGGGCAAAATGCGAACATCAAAACTACACGACACAGTAAAATTAGATAATGGTCTGACACTTGTTATTAGCCATGTGGAATATACTGCCCTATCAAAAGGGGACTGGCTGTTATATTAGGGTTTTGTTATTATTATTATTATCTCTATTATTAAGGGGGAAGGTAATCCGTACTGAGATTGTGTTCGAGTAATGTGCGATGTCTTTGATTTCTTGTGGAAGATTGTTCCACAGCTGAGCTGCAGAGTACGTTAAGCTTGTTTTGTATAAGTCAATCCTAGGCTCCGGAACGTTTAATATATTTAAACGTTTACTGTGTCTAGCATTATATTTAAACAATGGCCAAAGGTAATTTGGGGCATTCCGATGCAGGATTTTGTGAATTAGTTTAGCTTTATTGAAAAGCAGACGTTTGCGGAGTGGTAGTAACTGAAGGCGTTTATACAGGCTAGGATTGTCAGATAAATGTTTGTTATAAATTAGACTCATGGCCCGTTACTGGAGTGAGTAAAGTCGCTTGGTGTTTGAATTAGAACAACCGTCCCAGATTGTAGAGCAGTAGTCAAAATGTGTCTGTATATGAGAAGTATAGAATAGTTTCCTTGTGTCCTCATCAAGGAAGTTTTTCATTTCGGCGAGTTGGTAGACTTTTTTCGCTGTTTGTTTAATAAGCGCTTGAACGTATGAATTAAAGGTTAGGTTTCTATCAATGATTATGCCTAATGTTTTGTGCTTAATTACACTTTCTACTGGCGTGTTATCGATGTGAAGTTGAAGTGATGTGTGTGAGCTTAAAGTTTGAAGTCTTTGTCTGATTGTTAGTAACCAGACAAAGACTTCAAACTTTAAGCTCACACACAGAGAGAATAAACGAATGAACGAACTTTCAAAGAGTCACAACTGGGGCACGCAGAAGAGAGAGAGAGAGAGAGAGAGAGAGAGAGAGAGAGAGGGAGAGAGAGAGAGGGAGAGGGAGAGGAGGGGGGAGAGAGGGGGAGAGGGGGATAGACGGAGAGTGAGAGAGAGAGAGAGAATAAACGAATGAACGAACTTTCAAAAAGTCACAACTGGGGCACGCAGAAGAGAGATAGATAGAGAGAGAGAGAGAGAGAGAGACGAGGAGAGAGAGAGGAGAGAGGAGAGAGAGAGAGGGAGAGAGAGAGGGATAGAGAGAGAGGTGGAGAGAGGGAGAGAGAGAGAGAGGGAGAGAGAGAATAAACGAATGAACGAACTTTATTTTCAGTCACAACTGGGGCACACAGAAGAGAGAGAGAAAGAGAGAGAGAGAGAGGGAGAGAGGCATGGGGAGAGAGGGGGAGAGAGAGAGGGGGGAGAGAGAGACAGGGGGAGAGAGAGAGAGGGGGAGTGGGAGAGAGTGGGGAGAGAGAGAGAGTGGGGGGAGAGGGAGAGGGGGAGAGAGAGAGGGGGAGAGAGGGGGAGAGAGAGAGGGGGTGAGAGAGAGGGGGAGAGAGAGGGGGAGAGAGAGAGAGAGAGGGAGAGAGAGAGGGAGAGAGAGAGAATAAACGAATGAACGAACTTTATTTTCAAAGAGTCACAACTGGGGCACGCAGAAGAGAGAGAGAGAGAGAGAGAGAGAGAGAGAGAGAGAGAGAGAGAGAGAGAGAGAGAGAGAACGAACGAACGAACGAACGAACGAACGAACGAAGAAACTTTATTTTCAAAGGGTTAAGAATTGGGCACGCAGGCCCGTCTAACATTCTGCCCTTCTATCACTCTCTTTCATACATTATTTCATTCACACATCATTCAAGGCTAACAAAGAACAGTAACAATATAAAAGGTATGCATTATAAAGGCATGGGCAAAATGCAAACATCAAAACTACACGACACAGTAATATTAGATAATGGTCTGACACTTGTTATTAGCCATGTGGAATATACTGGCCTACAAAAGGTGATTGGCTGTTATACTAGGGTTTTGTTATTATTATTATTATCTCAATTATTAAGGGGGAAGGTAATCCGTATTGAGATAGTGTTCGAATAATTTGCGATTATATGAATAGGGATTGGTGATGTCTTTGATTTCTTGTGGAAGATTGTTCCACAGCTGAGATGCAGAGTACGTTAAGCTTGTTTTGTATAAGTCAATCCTAGGCTTCGGAATGTGTAGTATATTTAAACGTTTACTGTGTCTAGCATTATATTTAAACAAAGGCCAAAGGTAATTTGGGGCATTCCTTTGCAGGATTTTGTGAATTAGTTTAGCTTTATTAAAAGCAGGCGTTTGCGGAATGGTAGTAACTGAAGGCGTTTATACAGGCTAGGATTGTCAGATAAATGTTTGCTATAAATTAGACTCATGGCCCGTTTATGGAGTGAGTAAAGCCGCTTGATGTTTGAATTAGAACATCCGTCCCAGATTGTAGAGCAGTAGTTAAAGTGTGTCTGTATATGAGAAGTATAGAATAGTTTCCTTGTGTCCTCATCAAAGAAGTTTTTAATCTTGGCGAGTTGATAGACTTTTTACGCTGTTTGTTTAATGAGCGCTTGAACATGCGAATTAAAGGTTAGGTTTCTATCAATGATTAGGCCTAATGTTTTGTGCTCAATTACACTTTCTACTGGCATGTTATCGATGTGAAGTTGAAGTGATGTGTGTGGGCTTAGAGTCTGAAGTCTTTGTCTGGTTGTTAATAACATTGCTTTTGTTTTAGTGATGTTAATTTGCATACGGTTTGAATAGCTCCACTTAACTACATTATTTAATTCTTGTTGTAAAGACGACTCCAGTAAAATACAGTTTTCAGAGTTTGTGTACACCGTACAGTCATCTGCAAATAGATCGCAGGACGACGAAAGATGCAAAGGTAGATCGTTAATATATATGGCAAATAATAGAGGGCCAAGAAAAGAGCCTTGCGGTACTCCAATATTGAAGGTAGTGGTTTGAGACAGAGATTTATTGTGTGATACTACTTGCTTTCTGTTTGATAGAAAAGATGATATTAGAGTGACTACATTAAGGCCAATTTTCATTGTCTCGAGTTTTTTAATTAAAATAACATGGTCTATCATATCAAATGCTTTCTTGAAATCAATAAACACAGTTCCACATAGACTGTTGTTGTTTATATTCTGGTGCCAATTTTCTATCATGTTTGTTAGGGCCGTATGGCAAGAATATTTGAGAGAGAGAGAGAGGGAGAGGGAGAAAGAGAGAGAGGGAGAGAGGGAGAGAGAGAGAGGGGGGAGAGAGAGGGGAGAGAGGGAGAGAGAGGGGGGAGAGGGAGAGAGAGAGGGAGAGAGGGGGAGAGAGGGATAGAGAGAGAGGGGAGAGAGAGGGGAGAGAGAGAGAGAGGAGAGAGAGAGAGGGGAGAGAGAGAGAGAGAGAGAGAGAGAGAGAGAGAGAGAGAGAGAGCGAGAATAATCGAATGAACGAACTTTATTTTCAAAGAGTCACAACTGGGGCACGCAGAAGAGAGAGAGAAAGAGAGAGAGAGAGAGAGAGAGAGAGAGAGAGAGAGTGAGAGTGAGTGAGTGAGTGTGAGAGAGAGGGAGGGGGGAAGAGAGAGAGAATAAACTAATGAACGAACTTTATTTTCAAAGAGTCACAACTGGGGCACGCAGAAGAGAGAGAGAGAGAGAGAGAGAGAGAGAGAGAGAGAGAGAGAGAGAGAGAGAGAGAGAGAGAGAGAGAGAGAGTGAGAATAACGAATGAACGAACTTTTTTTTCAAAGAGTCACAACTGGGGCACGCAGAAGAGAGAGAGAGAGAGAGAGAGAGAGAGAGAGAGAGAGAGAGAGAGAGAGTGAGTGAGAGTGAGTGAGTGAGTGTGAGAGAGAGGGAGGGGGGAAGAGAGAGAGAATAAACTAATGAACGAACTTTATTTTCAAAGAGTCACAACTGTGGCACGCAGAAGAGAGAGAGAGAGAGAGAGAGGAGAGAGAGAGAGAGAGAGAGAGAGGGAGAGAGGGAGAGAGAGAATAAACGAATGAACGAACTTTTTTTTCAAAGAGTCACAACTGGGGCACGCAGAAGAGAGAGAGAGAGAGAGAGAGAGAGAGAGAGAGAGGAGAGAGAGAGAGAGAGAGAGAGAGAGAGAGAGAGAGAGGAGAGAGGAGAGAGAGAATAAACGAATGAACGAACTTTTTTTTCAAAGAGTCACAACTGGGGCACGCAGAAGAGAGAGAGAGAGAGAGAGAGAGAGAGAGAGAGAGAGAGAGAGGGGGGGGATGGGAGAATGAGCCAGAACGAAGGAGAGAGGTTATGCAGACAGATGTAAATTACCTCAGGATAACAGCTATTAATTCGGTGACGTGAAATAACAGAAACTTGTTAACAGTTGGCCTGACCTTATAGTCCTCTGTTGCTGCTTGCTTGCTTGCGTTCGCTGTCTGTGAACTCCAGCACAAGGTCCTGTATGTCGGATGAAGACATCCTGTTGTCCAACATCAATGCGATGTCATACCGGACTGAGATTTACGTGAGTATCCGTTGTCCCATGTCTGGCATATTAGTGTGTAGATTGGTGGGTCCTCGCCGTGCAGGCAGGTACTCTCAGACTTTGAAAGAATTGCCTTGGAAAGAAAGACCTCTGCGTCCCAGACCTCTGTTAAAACGAACGAGTTAACTTCGATCAGTCAGGTTTTAACTAAGTCTCATTATTACGTTGAGGCGGGCACAATGAGGTATCATAGCCATAGACCACTGTGTGACAAAAACATGTCGTAAAACGAGGAACGGCTAGCAACGCTCGAACGTGGACGCCCCAACCTGAAAACAAGAGTGAATTCAGGCAGTTTGCTTACATGATGGATATAAAAGTCGTCGATGGCAATGGCGGGTCATGGCAGATCAAGAAAGATGGGTGATGCAATGCATATAGTATAGAATTGATGAGGGAAGGGCAGATAGGGGAATAGCAGTCCCTGCGTACGTGTGGGTCATGTGCTGTGGAGGTGACATTAGACACACGGTTCGCTCACCTTGTCCGCTGTAACATAAGGACAGAAAGGCTGTTTGTTACACGGCGTGTTATCGGACCAAGAGCGTACCGAAGTACGCCAGGTGAATGCACCATAAAGACAGTACGTCTAATATGATACAATGGGCAGCGGGGTTAGTGGAAGATTCGACTGTCACTAGTACACATGGTGTAGTAGACACCCCGCCATACATCTGAGTCATTTTGAGCATGAGAAATTAAGGCCGGCTAACAAGTGTTGTAGTCGCCAACTGGGCAGGTTAGGGATTCCTTTTTTGTCCCTGACAGAAAAAGTAATCAATCATATTACCGAGGATTCGAACCCGGGTCTCTCAAATTGTCACTTGGCCAGATACTCCTTAAGTAAATAATATTTTTGCATGCCTTGAGGTGTACTGAGCATATATTATTAGCCCATGAAGAGTATACAATATTAAGTGTTGTGGAACGTAATGAGCACGTCAAAGCTCGTAGAGCTAGCTCCCTGGTCATCCACTGCACTCTGTATTCGTCTCCAGTCATCTTGACTTGTCTTGCCACTGGATTCAGATGGACTCAGGCAAGAGAGTGTGGTCGACGAATTTCGGAAGTTTTAATCCAATTCATCGCCCAAGTCATTCTTCATCCAACTTTATCTAACTTCATATACTACACGCACAGGAGATTACAGCGTTACAATTCTTTATTTCCCTTCCGTAGGAGATCGCAATTTGTGGAGAAGCACGATCGCCTACGCCAGCTGGCAGGGCTCTGGATAATGATGATGATGATGATGATGATGATGATGATGATGATGATGATGATGATGATGATGATGATGATGATGATGATGATGATGCCAACCCCAAATACTGTCGTTCTATTTTGGTTTAAACATTTCAACCACAATAGCTATCCTTCAGTCCTGCTCAGAGTTAATGATCCTGGCTGTTAGAATATAAACAACGCTGGAGCAGAAACTCAGTTGGTACTGTAAAGAAAAGCACAAGTCGTTTCTGCACAACCACTATATGACGATGACAAATAAATGCAGTGATATTGATGTGCTTTCATAAAAACAAATGAAAGAAATAGGAATCAGAGGATAGTTCCTCTGGTTGTTAACTTACTGCTAAGGCGAGACAGTTTCTTCATTTCAAGGCCTCGGATTCGAATCCCTGTTAAAATTACCTTGCTGTCTAGTGTTTCCTCACATTGTTACTTCTTATCCATGTCTTCTATGAGCCCCAATCACGGTCTGTGAATATATTTATAATGATACGGCGACGCTCTCAAAGAATCCCCAGAAACTGATATTCAGAAATTAACAAATATACACAAGGCAAGCAAAGCAAGATTTATTAATGTAAGGGAGAAAACTGTTGTAATGACTAACTTGAGAGCGCTACACAGAACTAGGTCCCTTTACATACAATACAATCTCAGTTATAGGAGTCCTCTTTTTTTTTTATTTTAAATTCGCATATTCTTTACAGGACATCGCTGTCAATAGCAGCATCTTTCAGCTGTCTGTTGATTTCTTGGCAAGATTACGCTCAGTAGTTTGCCATTGCTTTCTGAGCGGTCGGCTCAGTTATCCCGCAAGTCACCAGTGGGGGTCGAACCGCCTCCAGCTATACGAGTCCTCTAACAATAAAAAATAATGGTTATTATTTTAAAACGCCTTATGTTATTCATCTGAATAAAAAATGTCAGGGTGTCTCCCGAGATAATAAGTACAATAGTATGGGAAGGCTTCTGATCCTAAATGACACTTAGTGCAGGGTGTTGTTTCAAGTTATTTTCAGTGCTGACTCAGACATGAAATACAGTCTTTCAGCAGCTTCTTCTTCTTCTTCTTCTTCTTCTTCTTCTTCTTCTTCTTCTTCTTCTTCTTCTTCTTCAGCGTTCCGAGCCATTGGGGTTTTTAGCTGCAGATACAATCCGTCTCCATTCGTCTCTCTGGTGGACCTTCTCTTGCCAGTCGTTGATTCCAAGTGCGTGTAAGTCTGTACATGTATTATCTCTCCACCGTCTACTTGGTCTACTTCGATGTCTACGGTCATTTATTTCCTGAGTGTAAGCGAGTTTTGTTTCCCTTTTATCTTCCATTCTTTCTATATGCCCCAGCCATTGTAGTCTATTAGCCTTCATGATACCAGTGATTAGGGCGGACTTAAACAGATCATAAATGTCTTTGTTACTTCTTCTTTTCCACTCTCCACTTTGCGTATATAAAATAAAGTTTGTTCGTTCGTTCGTTCGTTCGTTCGTTCGTTCGTCCGTATCCCTAATGGGTCCAAAGATTCGTCTTAAAACTTTGTTCTCAAAGGTTCGGAGCAAGGCTTCGTCTCCTTTCGTTGTACTCCAGGTTTCAGAGCCATACAGCACAACTGGTCTGATCAGTGTTTTGTATATTGTGATCTTGGTGTTACGAGATAGCGCCTTTGATTTTATTAGATGTTGTAGTGCATAGTATATCTTATTTCCAGAATTGATTCTAGTTTGTATTTCTTCCCTTATGATGTTGGAGCAGTTGAAGATTGTACCCAGGTATTTGTATGTTTCCGTTCTTTTAATGGTCATATTATCTATTTGTATGTGGCTAGTGAGGAAAAATAATACAGCAAGAAAAGAACCCCTGTACTAGCCGTATTGGGTACTCGGGTAGTAAAGTAAAGAACCATGTAGTGTTTGCTCCATATTTCTATAGACTAATACACTCTCAATGTTTGATGTTGTAAATATCATTCACCACCCCCCCCCCCCCCTCAGGGGGGAATTTTAAGGTTTCCAGGGGGGGGGGGATTAAGATTATTTCAAGATCGCATTAATACAAGAACCAATTGTTTTTCCCTCTAAATTTTACGGTTCTGTACTTCTCACACTAATGATATTCGTTTTATAACGTAAGTAGACCCGCAAATCACGTTTTATGTAGATGTCTAGACTTGCTCTAGTATGTGTTATTAAATTTAGCTTCCATTTTTATGTATACTGTGTAAGGGTCGTTAGGGAATTTATAGGGAGAAAATTCGAAAGGGGGAGGGGGTAATGACGTTCTGAACATATGGTAAAAGGAGGCATGGGCCAAGAAAGGTTGAGAACCACTACCCTAGATATTTCCTGGTATCAATTATAGACTGGGTCTATTTCTAAGCTCAGGTCAGTTTTAAACACCCTATCTAAATTGGGATTAGACCACACGACAACTGGTCTAGCAGGCAAGAGTACCACTAGGTCATGATGACATCGGACATATCCTTCGTATGTCTAATTTGTCCTGTATCTCCCATTAAGGCTTAGCCTCTCAACCATCTTGCGCCAGGCCGTTATATATTTTGCTATCTCCTACAGCTCCGCCCATGTACTCCCCGTCTTATTCGTCTCTGTCGTTCCAACTGGTCAATAACTTGCAATCTCGGACATCGATGGCCTCCCCTGTTTCCAGTGTTCGTTCTCTGAGACATGGCTTACTACGGAAGACAAATGTGTAGATAAAACGGATTGTTTACTCCGGGGAAATCAACACACAGGAGGAGTTTGCATAATTTGAACACTACAGAGCAAAACCAGTTAAGGGATCTTGGATAAAATTATTCTGAATGTGTTGTTTGGGAAGGAGGACTGGCGGTGAATGGTAACATGCTCGTTATAATTCCATAAACATTTGGTCTCGACAGACACGTCACACACGTATGAAATAACTCACGTACTCGGGGATTTCAATACATCAGTGAGCGACGTGACTGGCTGCCGTTGTGTTCAGCGAAAGGGTTGAGCGAGGTAACAAAATATCAGCATGAACAGGGTTACCTCGTAGTTATAGCTAACTAAACCACAAACAACAGAAAGAGGTAGTCATCATTTATTTATTTATTTATTTATTTGTGGTCATGTTATTTAATTACTTATTGTCCAATATAAAAGTCAGGCCTTAGTCAGATATAACAGTGGAAGGTACTACTTGCTTTCTATTAGTGCCGAATGTTGGGCGGCACTCACCAAACCCGACACCTCACATTGTACCAACGGTTTAGGACGGAGGAGGGCAGTTGGAAGGGTACAAGAATTACCATTTTTTTTAAAAATTGTTTTGCATATCCTTTACATGACATCGCTGTCAACATCAGCATCTTTCAGCTGTATGTTGATTTCTTGGCAAGATTACGCTCAGTAGTTTGTCATTGCTTTCTGAGCGGCCGGCTCAGTTATCCCGCACGTCACCAGCGGGGGACGAACCGCTCCCAGCTCTCGCCCTGCTACGAGACTCTGCGTGATAAACGGGATTACGGAGAAAGTGTTGTACCTCTCGGCCAGAGAGACCGGCAAGAATTACCATAGTGCGAGGAAATAAAACGTAAAGACAACATGTCGTGGCAGAGAAGACCAAGCCCTAACCCTTGGTCGGTAACTGGTATAGGATAGTAGCTCCGACAGGCGGACATGTTAGAATTGCTTTGCTGATCCTGCAGCTTCTTCCGCTTGTCTTGTTACAGACGTATTGGTGTTACTTTTTTCTCCAGAGTAAACTACTGGGCATGCCGAGAGAGGGATCATGCTGCATGGTCAACACTGTCACGGAAAAAAACTGCAGTTTAGTGATTCCTTGATAACTTACATATTAAAATACAAGGAGGGTTAACCATTGTGTACGTCATTCTGAGAGAAGGAATAAAATTAACGATCATTGACCTACGAATATAAAAATAGGATCCAGGTGTTCGCCGAGTTCATTGCTTGACGATCTGACCGGACACGGGAAACGGTACGATCGCGCTGGGGGAAACTTCGACACCGGACAAACACAGAGGGAGACGGTGATCAGAGAATTAGAGTTCTTTGAAGTGCGCCCAGCGATGAACGGCGGAACAGCGTAACAACGAAGAGAAACGAACAACTAACCACTACGTGATTTCACCGCTTTTTGAGGGGAAGGATACGGCAAATTTGATTGTAGATCAAACAATCAGCGTAGGATTGGACACTTGTTATAAATAGTAGCAACTGAGGTTTCTAGTTAGTGTGTGTTCCAAACTGGGCTGAATGAGATATGCTCCTGAGTGGGGAAAGAAATACACGTCCCTAATGGTTTAAAGAAGATGGGATATTAGTGTGTTATTCGCTAGTGTATTTCGATTCCAGGAGGATAAGTGCATATATAAGGTATTAATACTTTAGAGTAATAGTTTAGCATAGGACCATAGATGTGTAAGCATAGCGTTTATCATTGCTTTCTATTAGTGAATAAGTTAGACTTTGATGAATTCATATGTCTTATGTGGGTGTTTACTTCGGAAGCCTTGTCATTATGGCTGGAGAAGGACACTTGCATAAGTAGTATTAAGTGGCAGACACTTATCACTGGATCTGTTATATTTTTCACAGGTTCAACTCCTATCCGGATATAACGAGAAGATAGACACATACTTCGTGTGTGCTGGAAAAGCTTTGAAGATAAAACTAAAGGCATTTCATTTGTGGGGAGAGCAAATACCCAAATAAACCAAGTAATAAATTAGACAGGATCAAAGAAGAAATAAACTATACTTTTAAAGGAACTTTGAAAAAGAAGATCCAGATAACTAACGTAATAAGGAAAAAAGGAATATAAGTTTGCAGAAAGCAAAGCAAAATAACAATACCTACGTCCTGTAGGCATAGACAATAGACAAGTAAAAACATTGCTACTCATAGAGACAATATGCTGAACTGTGGTGATGTGGTGTTTTTCAATGTCGGATAAATACTGTCATGAAACAGACTCGGGCGAAGTCATAAACTGACTGGATTATTATTACTGTACAGTGATACAGCGGTGAACGGTTTTGTTTCATTCAATAACGGATTTACCGTCAGACTCAAGCATACGGATCATCCAGGGTGAGATCTTTCCTGTTTGATGTGCTGTCCTGTGGTTTTGCAAAATGAGTGGGTGAGATGTGACACCGCTACTAGACATTCAGAGTTCATTCTGGCACCAACAGTAGAATACACTATCAACTACGCTTACACAGTCCATACATACACCAGACATAGTTTTTATTAATAAATCTTTTATTTATCGTTGAAAGGAACTGTTGTCGGAGTATGTGTTGAGGGAATAACCGAGAGAGTGAAAGAAATAGATATATGGAAGGGAAGACAGAAGGGAGGAGTGTAGACAGAAGTCAGTCAATAATCCCAACAGATAATAAGTTTGAAGATGTGCTTGTTGATTCCACATTCCTCCCGGGAAAACAAGTGACAAACACATTGTCCCTAAATTCAGCCCAGGCTTTGTGCTATGGAATGGTATAACTCCATTTCACAAACTATGGTCTGTCAAGACATCAAGGTGCTGGTCAGTATCCAATATTCTCATCCATACAGAAGAACAGACCAAATACGTTTTAAATAACAACATCTATTTACTTATCGTTACAATGTAATATACAAGTAAATGGGAATATTCTTCAACAAGTGAATCGATACAATTATCTCGGAACAGTCATAACATCTGATGGGAGATGCCTTAAAGAGATTAGGACAAGAATCGCCGTGGCGAAAATAGCCTTTAGCAAGATGAAAAACATACTGACCAATAAAAATATGTCAATTGAAACAAGAAAAAGAGTGTTGAGGTGCTACACGGAGTCTGTTCTTTTTATGGATGTGAAACTTGAACAATGAGAAGTCAAGCTGAAAAACATCTGATGGCTGCAGAAATGTGGTTTCTGAGATGAATGCAAAGAATACCCTGGGCAGACAGAAAAACCAATGACCAAGTACTACAGGAGACAAATAAACATCGTAAATTGATTAGAGAAATTAGACGTAGACAGTCAACATTTTTTGGACATGTTATGAGAAGAAATGAATTATAGAACTTGGTGACAACTGGCAAGATTAAAGGGAACAGACCAAGGGGAAGACCGAGAAGTAAATACCTGCATGGCTTGGCCACATGGCATGGTCGAGACAGGAACACTGAGCTGATCCATGACTCTGGTGATCGAGTGAAATGGCGAGTCATGACCGCCCACACTTTTCCGCATGGCACATGATTGATTGATTGATCGTTACATTTCTGTTTATGATTAATTCACACAAGATAAAACCAGAAATTAGTGAGAAACAGCGTGAGTATGATGACGGCAGGACACAATAAACAATATTCTATGCCTTGGGTATATTATTGAAACGAGCTGGAAGTTAAAACATGTATGTGCTTAAGCTGTAAAAACTACACAGAAACATGTAATACAGTGAATCATCAAGAAACGATAAAACTGTCAGGTGTTTTAATCATTATCGACACAAATGTGAGAAAATTAAAGAACATTCTAGCAGAAAGCAGCACTTACAAAAATCGACATCGATTTTTGTTCATTCCATTACATAAAAGAGACAAATAAATACTACCATCGATTTGTTTTTATAATAAAATGAGCACAGAATGTAAAAGATGCCTGAGACTGCAGTTGGTTGTTACAATATTGCCATCTAACAGTATACAGATGAAACCGTGGGTCAGATCCGTATTCTTATCTCGACCACGCCACGTGGCCAAACCATTCAGATACTGTATTTACTTATCTACCTTCCTCTTGTTCTTTTCCCATCAATCTTGCCAGCTGTCACCAAGTTCTCTAATTTATTTCTTCTTATAATGTGTACAAAACATGTTGACTGCCAACGTTTAATTTCTCTACTCAGCTTACGGTTAGCATTTGCTTCTTGTAGGAGTTTCTAATTTTTTTTTTCCTGTTGTATTCTTTGCATTTTCTTCAGAATCTACATCTTAACGGCCATTAGAAGTTTTTCCGCTTATCTGCTCATTGTCCACGTTTCACATCCAAACAATGGTACAAGTTCTGTGTAGCTCCTCAACACTCTTTTCCTCGTTGCAGTTCACATCATTTTATTGGTCAGTGTGTTTTCCATCTTGTAGAAGGTTACCTTCGCCATAGCTATTCTTGTTCTTATCTCTTCAAGGCACCTCTCATCAGATGTTATGACTGTTCTGAGAAACATGTAGTTGTACCGATTCCCTCGTTTAAAAATATCCCCATTTACCAGTATTTTACATTGTGGTATTTCTTTCTTCGCAGTGAAGACCATAATCTATGTCTTTTTACAATTTAATTCTAACCCTAGTTGTTCACTGCAGATCATGTTCATTGTCTGCAATCGATATTGTATCCACATATCTAATGCTATTGATGTTCTGTCCCCTAATGGTGATTCCTCTCATATTTTCTAAATTTCTAAAAAATATTTTCAAGACTCGGACAATGGTAATTTAACCATTAAGGTTGGAATACATTCTGGTGTCAAATGAAGCGTCAGTGCTGCGATGGGAATATATAAAGTAACTACAACACGTTGGATTCAATTTCTGAGCGGAGAGAAAATGGATTTTATTGATGAAAGTTTAAGAACTTTGCATTCGAGGGAAGACTTGGCCATTAGTTGAGCGGACTCGGCAGTGGAGGTAATGCTTGATCCTCAGATGAGAGACTGTGGACTCTGCAGTCGAGGTCAAGCCGTGGCCCTTAATTTAGTTGTTGAGGACTCTGTAATCGAGCAAAGAATCAGTCCTCGATTAAGAAGTTGTGGGCTTCGAGAGAATGTTTTCACGTGTTGACAGACAGCAACTAGTCTCTATTTAGTTACCCTCGGACTAAAAGATAGTTGACATAAGGTATTATTACTCAAAGGGACTGGTATAGCCTGTCTCGAAGTAATACATTTGTATATGTGTATGAAACACGTGGAAACGATTTTATGGGACCTGCGTGGCGCAGTGGCTAGGACTCTTGCCCTCCGGACCGGTGGTCATGGATTCAGCTTCTATCAAGGCTGAATTTTGTTAAATTACATGAGATCCCAGTTTGATCCACTCTAACATGGGTGAAAGAGAAAATTGGGAAGTAAATGCGGCCGCATAATATTGACCACATCACCCATCATGTGTGGATTGGTATTGGTAAATATGGGTGCTAGTCTCAAATAGTTTAAGGTGTATTTTTAATGACTGTGCAGTGTTTGAAAATATTGCTGGTCCGAGTTTTGTATTTACCTATTATGTTGCATGAACTTTACAGAGGGTGAATGCATGTATAAAACCTGGAAATAAAGAGGAAAGGAACATGGCTCATGAATCAGTAGAAAAGAACAAACCAAAATGGGTTGAGTAAGAAAGGAAAGAAATAATAGATAAGAAAACATTTTAAATTCACTGACTTCCTCGTAAAATCCAAAGATAGACAAGATGTGAATTCATGTGTCTGAAACTGTCAAGATGTGAATTCATGTGTCTGAAACTGTCAAGATGTGAATTCATGTGTCTGAAACTGTCAAGATGTGAATTCATGTGTCTGAAACTGTCAAGATGTGAATTCATGTGTCTGAAGCTGTCAAGATGTGTGTACAGGCCTGGCGTTTTATTACTCTTTTGATGATTGTCGGGAAAACATTCAGACTAACAAGAGATACTCCTAGCCAAATGTGATCTCTGTGGAAATTCCCAGTTGATGAAAAATTTGTATGGAAGTGTTCAGTCAAAGAAAGAAAATTAATACCCTGGTCCTGCATTGTCATGTATTAGGCAACTGAATGTATTTTCGTCCGCTTTTCCCCTACTATTAAGTTGGGGGAGAGGGGGGGGGGGGTTGAGTTCGATGTCTTCTGTATTCAGTCTGGACATTGGGTTGGGGGGGGGGGGGGGCGCTGAGTGGTCTCGAGGTATGGTGTCAGTCTCGAGTGCTGGAGGTCCCGGGATCAAGCCCCGGTGAGGCCGGGACTTTTTCACGTGGACTTCTAGTAGCAAACTTCCCCCTGGTTTCTGGGTAGTGAGATCGGACGCCCGTGTGTATTGTTGTGCATATAAAAAATTCCCTTGGCAGTAGGAAATCGAAAAAGAGTAGCCTTACGGCGTTGCCCGGGCAAAATTTCGAGTTGAAGATCTACTCAAAGTATTTCAGGATCCTCGCCGGTGCTACGGAGTTGGTGCACTGAGCTGAGAATCTCCGGACTCAGGATTGAGTTAGGAGCAGAACGGAGCACTTATGGGTTACATCCGTGTGCCGTGATGTTGATCCATCGACTAAACTAAACTGATAATGAAATGCCTAAATTCTGTGGAAGAAATAACACCCATTTCCTAATCCAGTCGGTTCGCATGTAACGTGCTGAATCATGGTCTGGTTACATACTAATATGCCTCTGACCAGATATGATGTTCCAGTACCGGTTTATACAATCCGCTGGTTAACGATCTTGGGGAGGGGATGAACAGTTTTGCAACCCAGTCTCTGCGGAGTCACGTGACGAAGTGGTCAAGCCGTTTGACTCGGGCTCCGAAGGTTGTGCTTTCGTTTCCGAGCCGCGTCCTTCGGTTCACGAGTGCATTTTTTTTTTCGGAGTCTCCTGGAGGCTACGGAGTTCGTGCTTTGTGCGAAGCTTTCCGTGATACGGAAAGAGACTGAGCCATATGGGGTAAGAACCCGGTGCAATGAAGTCGACCCTGTCGACTTTTAAGCAACTTTTTTTTTTATACCCAGTCTCCTTGGATATAGTACTTTTATATTGGCGGGAGAAGTCTTTACACTACGGTCAATGCAATAGATGTAAGTTCTTTCGCGGCTAAGTCGAACTGGACGTCAATGTATTCAGTTAGCAATCAAACTCACAAATGGCCATGGTTTCCACAACCACCTAGTTCATCTCATCTTCTTCTTCTTCTTCTTCGTTCATCCGGAGTTTTTTTTTCGGATGTGATTGCGTTGTGCCTGTTTACAGCAGAGCTGCGTTCTTGCGCCGTTAGGCCGACACATCCGACTTCTGCGGGCATTTGTTGACCGGGTTAACCTTCCCGGGTTCATCTCATCTTATCTCATCATGTTCCTCTTGTACCTTGCGGTGTCGAGGTGAAGTATAAACTTCGTGAGAGTGCCCTTATGTCTGTAGAATTCAGCAGTGTTAGGACAGACTGCTCGTCAACTCAAGTGGCTTCTCTCATAGAATGAGATAATCATTAATCATTATAAATATGTGTCTATGCTTGAGACAGTATATGCAGATATGTTTTGTTTTAAGTTGCATATCCCTTACAGGACGTCGCAGTCAGCACCAGCATTTTTCAGCTGCTGTTGATGTTCTTGGCAAGATTGCGTTCTGTAGTTTGCCATTGCTTTTTGAGCGACCGGCTCACATACCCCGTAAATAACCAGTGCGACGCGATCCGCTGCCAAATCGCGCGCCGTTGTGTTCCTCACGTAGTTATACTGGATTAATGAGAATGTCGTTACCTCCCTTCGCCAGAGAGACCGGTATATGTACTTATACATAGTATATACAGGACCGTGTCCACGTCTGCGGCTAGTGGGTTAGATGACGCAGTGTCACGATTCCCCGACACACCGGGACGAGAGTTTCACATCAACCGCAGGCGATTTGGAAGTAAATCGCCTTGGTAGATGTCAATAGTATGATGGTAAGGCAGCCAGAAAGCATTGACAAACTACTGAACGTCAAATTGCGTAGTAAATCACAAACAAGCCAAATGTTAGGGTTGGTTGTAGCGTCCTGCGCAGGACAGCAACTAACTTTTTTTTTCTTTCGCTCGCTTTCTACTCGAGCGTAGTCCACACTAGACTGATCTTTGGGTGTGACCTAGCTTTCCCTATTACCAGTGTCCCTCGCCATCAGGCAAACCCACTCTGATTTCTTCGGTGCTTGTAATGTATGTCCCTAAATCTTGGACAAGTAGTCAACATTTCAGTCCAACTGACAAAATTAAGTGGTTGAACCTGCTACCTCCCCATCAGCACACCAGAAGTTTAAGAGTAAGAACACTTAACCATTCAGCCACGCTGATCGCTACTAACTAACATGAAGGAGCTTTAGTGAATATTCCCGGTGCAGTTTTTAAACTGGGCCTAGTTTGGATTTATAAAGTTGACCCTGGCTCCACCTAGCCTAAAATGGGTGCCAAAAATGTCGTGGGAAGTTAATGTGAGCGGCTTATACTGACCCCACCACCCACTGAGTGTAGATTGGTCTATGAAAATACGGGTCTCGCGTCAAATGATTGGTGCGACTTAAGGCGTGTACAGGGATCTTTTACTGTTTGTGTTACTTACTGTTTTTGTTACTGTTTTTGTTACTTAATATTTTTGTTACTCACTGTTTTTGTTACTTATTGTTTTTGTTACTTATTGCTAAACTTGTCTCTAGGCAATGAACTTATAAAGCAGAGATTAGGTTATGAAACTATGAGTTAAATTATATAAATTTTATCCTACACCTCCATGGTTCTAAACTTCTCCAGCCAAATTCCGAAGAGGCAGAATTTGCCAGGGAGTCAGGAACTTTGCTGTGTAATTAGGTAATGAAACGCACGTGCAAACTACAAGACGCACATGTCCTTTTTATAGACGACTGTTCACATTGGCATGAAATTAATCTTAACGTGTAACTAGAAGCATAAAGCTAGTCATAATGAAGAAGCTTAATAGCATTACCTGTGAGGCAAATGAAAGAATACGTAAACAGGTATGCCAGCAAAGAGAAGGACCACACCCAGGGTTTGTGTTTACGTAATAGCGTATGGCTACCAGCACACCTTTACACAGCTTAGACATGTATGCCAGCAAGGCGTAGAGTGTGTGTCTACGTCGTGTTGTGTGGCTGCCAGCACTTTATACAGCTTAGACAAGTATGCCAGCAAAGCGTAGGGCCATACCTAGAGTGTGTGACTACGTCTGGATGTGTGGCTGCCAACACAGCTTTATCAGTTTAGACGTGTATACCAGCAAGGCGTAAGACCACACTTGGAGTGTGTGTCTACGTCGTGGTGTGTGGTTGCCAACACAGCTTTACACAGCTTCGATATGTATAGCAGCATGACGGAGGACCATACCTAGAGTGGGCGTCTACGCCCTGGTGTGTGGTAGCTTTCACAATTGTACAGAGCTTTATCGTGTATATAGGCAAGATGTATGACCACAATTAGAGTGTGTCTACGTCGTGTTGTGTGGCTGCCAGCACAACTTTACACAACTTAGACAAGTATACCAGCAAAGCGTAGGACCTGCCTAGAGTGTGTGACAAAGTCGGGCTGCCAACACAGCTTTAACAGCTTAGATGTGTATACCAGCAAGACGTAGGACCACACCTAAAGTGATTCCAACACAGCTTTACACAGCGTATACATGTATACCAGCAAGGCGTAGGGCCACACACACCTAGAGTGTGTATCTACGTCGTGGTGTGTAGCTGTCAACACAATTGCACGCAGCTTAGACATGGTTCAAAATCAGGCACTAAGAATCACAAAGGAAGAAATGAACTTCACACCAACTGTATGAATTTATGTGTATATATATATATATATATATATATATATATATATATATATATATATATATATATATATATATATATATATATATGCGGACAGTTAGAGCATTGCTTTGCTGATCCGGCAGCTTCTGCAGCTTGTCTTGTTCCAGATGTAGGGGTGTTACCTTTCCTCTGGAGTAAACTAGGCAGGCCGAGAGAGGGATCATGCTGCATGGGCAACACATGATCTCTATATTTTAGCCCAGGCTTTGTGCTATGGAGAATATATATATATATATATATATATATATATATATATATATATATGTGTGTGTGTGTGTGTGTGTGTGTGTGTGTGTGTGTGTGCGCGCGCGAGTGTGTGTGTTTATTTTTCAGCCGGATTTGTGTCAGCAGTAAGAGCTTGTCGTACATTTGAAATTACCGTGGGGAATAACAGATCTTCCGCATTCTAACAATACTATGTGACAATGTGTTTTAATTGTTTCAGCTTCAGTATCTTTCATCTATTCACTGTATATGACATATACCTATGCAGTATACACCTGATTAGATGCAGCGAAATATGACAGGCAATAAATCATGCATCATATTGTTTGTGTTTAAAACAAAAGAAGTCAATATTAACAATTCACATGCATGAAATAACACTGGGGTTTATACTAACGTGGAGCTGATGTGAATTGCTCGAAACGTCGGAAATCATGTGACATAATCAGGCAACTTCAACAACAGTCTTACGCTTAGCTAAATATCTGATTGAGGTGAGTTGAGTCAAGAACCGACATCACTGCACTCGGGACATTCCCATACGTGCTCCGTCCCCTCGTTCAACAGCCAGCGAAGAGTCATACTACTAATCGTACCCACCGCTATCTGATTAAAAGTTCTCCTGGTCTTCCCTCTCAGTTTTGAGATTCTTCCAGAACCCCTGCCAATCCCCCGCAATCTCATTCTATCCGCATATGGGTTCTCAATCTGTTCCTCCGCCTTCTCCACCTGGTTCCACAAGCGCACGACCACCTCCCCCTTGTCCATAGGCAAAATTCCACCAAGAGGTGCATTCCCTGCTAGCCTATCAGCCTGTTCATTCCCCCGTACACCCGCATGGCCAGGGCAAAATATCCATACAATTCTCACGATCTGTGACCTCTGAAGCGACGAGAGCCATTCCACACGAAACATTCCTTTCTCCACCTTGCTAAGCATACTCTTTGAATCCGTAATGAATACAACGTGTGTTGCAGTAGTCTCCTCTAGCCACAGGAATGCCGCTGTTACTGCCTCCACCTCCATTCTCATGCTGGAGGTCGTAGTCTCAGATGCCAATGTCTGATGATAGGTGCAAAGTAACAACTGAGTAAAAAGCGGAAGGAATTAAAATAATAATTAGTGGTGGATAATGTAGCAATGGGTTTGGAAATAGAAGGTCTAATCTATAACTGTCTACAGGAGGCGATTGGTATATTAACGATAACTAGAAGTAGAATTTATAAGCCTTACTAGAATCAATCAATTAGATGCCGTCTCCACAATGAATGTTGGCTGCAATGGATCTCCAGCACTATCTGTCTCTCGCCTTGATTATACATTATGTCAGATTGATGTTCGTCCATCTCTTGATGTTATCTCTCACTTGTATCGTTGTCTGCCTCCTGCTCGCTTGCCCTCAATCTTGCCCTCCTGTATGGTTTTTAGAGTCTCGTTGCTATCTGAGGGATACTACGTGGTGAAGTCATGATCTCTTCCACGATGACCAGCCATGTTCACGATTGTGTCCTGAACAAGACTCATGTGTACCACACACTCTGCTGTTTTGCTTTCGAAACCGCTTATCTATGTAGATTCATAAGCCTTACTAGGGCACAATCGCAAGTGGCTACATGGACGATGCGACTAGAGCCTTCGTCAACACACACACACACGCGCGCGCGCGCACACACATATACACAATACACACACACACACACACACACACACACACACACTAGACATTGCAAATACATAAAAACATAGGCAGTGCAGAATATTTTCAGGGAACGATCCTCGTTTATTTTAATGGAAATTGACTTATCTCACATGTGCTATATTCCTTTTTTTTTTTTTGTAAAATAGTTAGTTAGTTGCATGCCATGTACAGGATGTCACAGTCAACCCCAGTATTTTTTGGCTGATTGCGATTTCTTGGCAAGTTAGTAGTTTGCCATTGCTTTCTGAACAATCGGCACCCATACGCCAAGGCGGTTTGTTGCCAAATCGCCCTTAGCTGTGTTTGGAAGCGCGATATGCGGGATTGCAAATTGCGTCCGTAACCTTATCTCCACAGAGCAGGCTGTAAAAATAGCTGTATCAATACAAGAGAATCGTGGGAAACATCATGAATGAATCTGAATCAGGAAATGATGCAATGCATTATAATGAATGGAGAGAAAGGAGATAGTACACACAGATAATATTGATGATGCAATGCTAATCTCAGCAGATCCTGGAGATGTTATCAGGAAATTGCCTTCTGCTGCCGTGTGGCTCTGGGCTTCCTGGTCTTATTTTGTTCGAAATCTCATCGTGTTGCAAACCACATTCGGATAAAATATTTCATTGTCCGATGGCCGTTGGGTATCGTTGTATTTGAGAGTGCCAACACTGGAATTTTCATGAAGTTTCAAGAAAACAGAGAGAGGGAGAGGGGGAGAGAGAGAGAGAGAGAGAGAGAGAGAGAGAGAGAGAGAGAGAGAGAGAGAGAGAGAGAGAGACAGAGAGAGGGATGGAGAGGGGGAGAGAGAGGGGGAGAGGAGAAAGAAAGAAAGAGTGAGAGAGAGAGAGAGAGAGAGAGAGAGAGAGAGAGAGAGAGAGAGAGAGAGAGAGAGAGAGAGAGAGAGAGAGAGATTACATCAAAGATAAAGATTACAACATACTGTGATATTAGAATAGGAAGGGACACATTTGCTTAACCAAGTCAAAAAAATTCAAATATTTGGGGGGAAGTCATAAGACACGATAGAAGAAAATAATAAGATAAGTTAGAAGATGCGTGTCAGAGATTAAGAGCAGAATAGGCCAAGCAAACGATGCATTTAAGAATATGAAAAGTATTGTATATAATGAATCACTTTCATTGAATGTAAGAGAGTACTGAAATGTTATAAGAATATGGTAAGCTGTATGGAAGTAAATCTTGGAATACAAGCGAATAGCTATGAAAATGAAAATGAAACTATGAAATTGCAGATAATGGAAGTGTGGTTTCTGAGACGAATGTTGCGAAAATCTTGGAATAATGTCAAATCAACTAACAACGAATGCATAGAAGAGGCTAGTGAAAGTATAAAGTTATGAACAGTTATAAGAAAGAGACAAACATTCTTCTTTGGTCATGTAAAGAGAAAAGTGGCATTGTCGAACGTTGTAATGACTGGAAACATTAGTGGTAGAAGAGCCAGAGGAAGACTTGAGATGAACTAATTCGTAAAGTTCTAAAGCGTTATCATAGAGGAATGTCCTTATTACAACTAACTCGGAACACCAAGGACTGACATTTGTGGAATCACGCACCAAGGACCGACATTTGTGAAATCACGCCACTTTGCAAGACACATGTTATTGATGTCGTTCAGCTGCCTTATTGTGTTCCAATATCTCATTTTGTTCCAGACCCAATTCGGCTCAAATAAATTATTCTACATCCATTTTCCATTCTCTTCTTTGTATGTCATGCATTTCTCTTGTCAAATGCTGTTGCTCTTATCTCATACAGGGGTTAGCGTGATTTAGTGGCTACAGCTTTCGTGTATGGCTAAGTGTAGACAATGGTTGGTTTCACCGTTTGGACTGAAGGCTGTTTATAAATAACATTTTAAAAAGATGATTATTATAACTTCCCTGAACTTAGAATCGTTTTTATTAATTTTTGCTCCTCGTTAGCTTTGAACTCGAGAATATTGCATACACATGCTGCTGCTGCTGCTGATGCTGCCTGCTGCTGCTGCTATTATTACTAGTAATAATAATAATAGTAATAATTGTTGTTGTGGTAGTATTAGTAGTAATACTATAATAATAGCAGCAATAGCAGTAGCAGCAGCAGCAGCAGTAGTAGTAGTAGTAGTAGTAGTAGTAGTAGTAGTAGTAGTAGTAGTAGTAGCAGCAGTAGTAGTAGTAGTAGTAGTAGTAGTAGTAGTAGTAGTAGCAGCAGTAGTAGTAGTAGTAGTAGTAGTAGTAGTAGTAGTAGAAGCAGTAGTAGTAGTAGTAGTAGTAGTAGTAGTAGTAGTAGTAGTAGTAGTAGTAGTAGTAGTAGTAGTAGTAGTAGTAGTAGTAGTGCAGTCCGTTTACAAATGATTGCCCTCATTTACGATCATTTTGTTTGAAAACTGTCTGTTGCATCGTTATGAAATATTTCCTGCCGTCTTATATTAATCCCCACCCAAGGAATATGTTTTTGATAGGTCCAAAGGCAATTTAAATCATGGAAAGCGGCTACATTTATTTGATGTTTTGGCGAAAATGTAGTGAATTCACGCTGAAAACTTGTTTTACAGTATTGTAGGTTAATTCGAGTGACGACACAAGGCGTGTCCATATTCGTATGGAAGTGGGTGCAACGTGTAATATTAAAAGAGACAGAGAATTTACATAAGCATGGGGTAAATAATGTGGAATCGAAATGGAAATGGTCAGGAAAGTAGAAGGAATATATTTCTTACCTTATTTTTTCATTTCATTCTTGTTTCTTCAGCTACTGGTTAATAATGTGTACACAAGGAGTCATGTTACTAGGATGCATTTTTTTTTTTTTAAATGGAGTTCGTGAAAGCTTCCAAAAACAGCTTTGCTTTAATGTGCGTATGTGGTGACCTGAGATGATACCGCAATTTAGTCATCATGTGTCAATTCTTTAGGGATCTGTTCAGCTGTCTGTGTAGTTTATTCCCACGTGCACATAGGTGACAGAACCGCTTTGAGACTTTGTGAAACATTGTCTACTCTGCTGTTTACTGTTGAGAGACGTAACGTGATTACGTGTTTTGCACGACGAATATAGCTATGAATGTCTCTGTAGTGGGCTTCTTCTTAATAGCCAAGATGTTGGTCCTCTTTTCATTGAAGTTTGAGGATTGATTCGTATGTTAGTGTGTTGTCACCTCACTTGACAACGAGTTTGTTCTTACGTTTCTTGTTATACCATAATATATCAGTTTCCACTGCAATATTACTTGTCTGTTGGTATTCAATGCGTTTAGTGTTGTTTTCAATGCCAGTTGTTTGTCGTCGTTCAGGACCTGCGGAATTAAAAATTCATCACCGTGGAATACAAACTGTTGCCATTGACAAGTTGTATTGTTTGTGCCGATGCTGTAAAGTTTAGGGCCTGCAATTCTTCTGAATAGTTGGAGCAAAATATCCCAGTAGATGTTCTTGTGAATTAATGTCTGCGATCTGATAAGACCTTAATCTGGTCGGACGACTCCAGTAGGTTGGTGATTGCTCTCGATTGCATACGATTTAATCCATTCTTTCTCCAACATCATATTTGTCTTTCAAAACATCGTTCTCACATACTTTCTAGTAACTTTTATCAATATTTAATAGCGCGGACTGGGTTATTATATTGACATCAGACAATGTGAATGTAGTATTGTCAGCTGCCACCTATCTTTTAATTTTAGCCCACACAAGTTATGTAGGGATTAAATGAGAATAGTACGGCGGAAGTCTCAAGCACCTATGGCCAGGCTCTTCTATCAAATTGTCAATGTGATATTTCTTGATTTTTTGCCTCTGTTTTACACGGGACAACAATTCTAGCTTGAAATACGTTTCTGGAAATGGTATATTTTCCCTTCAGAGCCATATCTTTATTGCTCCCTCTGTGCACGATGCCGTCTTCTTTGGCAACATTATTATGATATGATGCATTGTCCATAATTATACAAGACGGTCTATCTAGGGATGGAAGCACTGTATTCTCGAGCCAATCTCTAAATGCATTACCATTCATCTAATTATGATAATCCATATTGTCTGTATGCTTTGATACGAACACGAGACCAGCATTCTGTATTACGCCGTTACGCGTACTACCAGCATGGGCTATGACCAAAAGATGTCCTTTATCACTGGGCATGAACGCTTTATCTTTCCATTCACAGATTGCCATTCATTTTCACTTATGTGGTGTTCATTGATCCAGGTTTCATCCAAATACACTATGTCATAATTTTCTTTGCGCATTTCCCTTATTTCATGTAGGTATTTGCTTCTCATGGCTTCTAAATAGGGTTGCTCGCAAATGATATCCCCCCCCCCTTTTGTACTTTCAAACGTGAAGCCTAGTGTCCTTATAATTTTCTACAAAGTTGTTTTGGATAAGTCTATGTCATTGTTCTTTCTCAACCAAACCCTACGTTTTCTTCCAGTGACTGTTTCTTTGGTATCCAGAATTTTTATAATAGCTCCTTGTCAAGCTGTCTACAATTGCCTTTCTATTTACCGTTTGCTAATTGCGTTGTGTTTTAATTCCAGATTGTTGCACCCATCGACGAAATGACAGTTTTCTCAAATTCAATGCATGCAGTGCTCTTTTCTCGGGATTTGTAATAGTATGAAACAGTTTCCTGCGATCAGCTTCTTGACAAAAATAAATGTACAACTTCATAGCGATGCTTTGAAGTGTAAAGTTTCACATTCAATCCTAATCAACAATATTCACACAATCACATGTTAGCGATAAATGGTAAGATTTATAAAATAATCACATTTCATGAAAGCACTCACTATAGGTAGATATACTGGCGATACCTCTGAACATCCCCGTTCCACTACGTAAGGTTCTTGTCAAAAGGTCATTCTCGTGCAACACGAGAAAATTCACTATTGGACATTGATGTTTCCGTGTGAAGATGTAATACATTTCATAATATGCACTCCATCTCTGACCCATAAATTATATACCGCATATAAACAAACATTGAAATCTGCTGTACAATGTTTAGAACAATTTTTTTTTTTTGGTTGCTTAGACATAATGATAAGGTTATATGCTAAATCTCATCATGTTCCATCAGTTGGTTACTGAGATATGGATTATTATATGTATATTATTATTATTATTATTATATATATATATATATATATATATATATATATATATATATATATATATATATATATATATATATATATATATATATATATCAAATGTAAACGGAATACAGTAGTAGTTGTCACTACTGGGGAGTGCACAAGTCTGATTTTTACGTGTGAATTAGCTTTCCCTTTTACCTGTCTCTCATGTTACTATGCCCCACTCTGCTATAAGATCGCATTCTGTTACCAGATCTCACTCTGCTCTAAGAACCCATTCTGTTATTATGTCTCACTCTGCTATAAAAATCATTGTCACCATACCACCCTCTGCTCTAAGATCTTAAACTCTTACTATACCCTATTTTGCTCATAGAATTTACTGTCACTATACCTAACTCTGCTCTAAGATGACATTGTCACTATACTCACGCGGCTATATTATCTCATTGTCACTATAACTTACTCTGCTCTAAGATCTCATTGTCACTATGCTCACTCCACTCTAAGATTGTATTGTCACTATACTCACTTCGCTCTAAGATCACATTCTGTTATAATATCTCACTCTGCTCTAAGATCTCATTCTGCTACAACTCGTATGCCTTATTAGGCTCTAAGATATCATTGTCACTATGTCTCACTCGGCTCTAAAATATAATTGTCACCATACAGATCGTAATCTTTTACTATGCCTTACTCTGCTCTAAGATCTCATTTACACTGAGCCTCAATCTCCTCTAAGATCCCATTGTCACCATACCTCACGCTGTCGTAACATCTCATTCTCATAGCTTCGAATTAGCCATAAACTGCATCTGCTTCGTGTCTTGAGGCCTTTTAACCAGATTGCCAAAAGATATTTTAACGTTCCGAATTTGCCCGTTACTTAGAGATGGCTGGGAAGCACTTTCTGAAAATGGCTCTGTAATTTAGAACAATGCCTGGGCCAACACAGGAAATTTCCTGAGAGCAGTTGAAGCTACAAATGAGATTATGTACAAGCGAAGTGCTCACAGAGAATGTAAAGCTTTTAGCTGAGGTAAAGGTTACAACTGATGTGTGATCTGGCCAGCCATTACATATTAAGTCGTGATTCTGAAGAGATAGAGAGACCAGCTCCCTACCTCACGGTATTTCATAAATAAATTCGCAATTATTGAATCAGTCCAGCTCTCTGTGGTTATAATTGTTTTTTTTTTTGTTGTTTTGTTTTTCTTTGCATTCGCTCGATTTTAATTCAAGCATTGTCCATACATGTGCTATCACTTTTAGTGCATTGGACTGATATTTTATTGTGGATTAGCAGTCCCTATTACCGGTCCTTTTCAATCTGGCTCAATAGAAAGTTGTAAGGAAGGTAAAGGAGGAATGTGCTATTAGAGGAACATCCAGACTGCTTGGTTATGCAGATGATATAGATATTATAGGGGTGAACGAACAAAAGACATTGGAAATATTGACTCACTTAAAGGAAAAATCTCAACAAATGGGTCTTGCTATCAACCAAGATAAGACATAATATATGGTAATTTCAAGAGAAGGAACGGCTAAAATCTCTGGCCACAAACAAATAGATAATATGACCATTAAAAGAACGGAAACATACAAATACCTGGGTACAATCTTTAACTGCTACAACATCATAAGGGAAGAAATACAAGCTAGAATCAATTCTGGAAATAAGATATACTATACACTACATCTGCTAAAATCAAATGCGCTATCTCGTAACACCAAGATCACAATATACAAAACACTGATCAGACCAGTTGTGCTGTATGGCTCTGAAACCTGGAGTACAACTAAAGGAGACGAAGCCTTATTACAAACCTTTGAGAACAAAGGCTTAAGACGCATCTTTGGTATCTTAGGGATACACAAAGTGGAGAGTGGAAAAGAAGAGGCAACAAGAACATTTATGATCTGTTTAAGTCCCCGCTAATCACTGGTAATAGACTGTAATGGCTGGGGCATATAGAAAGAATGGAAGATAATAGGGAAACAAAACTCGCTTACACTCAGAAAATAAATGACCGTAGACCCCGAGGTAGACCAAGAAGATGGCGGAGGGATAATATAAATACAGACCTACAAGCAATTGGAATAAGCGACTGGCTGGCAAGAGAAGGTCAACCAGAGAGACGAATGGAGACGGCTTGTATCTGCAGCAAAGAACCTCAATGGCTCGGAATGCTGAAGAAGAAGAAGATTACCAGTGTTCCTCGCCATAAGGCTATCCCACTTCGACTTCAGGTGTACATGTAATTTACATCCCAAAGTTAAATGCGAAAAAATAACATTATTTTAGTCCAACTGACAGGTGTTATCTCGGCATCAGCACACCGGATGTTTGATTAGGAGCGCTCTTGTCCATTCGGCAATGCTGCCCTCCATTTATTAATGCTATCCTTATTCTCCCTCTGTTTCTATCACCATATCTCTCTCCCTCTCTGTCACTCTCACCACATCTCTATCACTTTCTCTCTCTCCCTCTCTGTCTCTCTCACCACATTTCTCTCTGTCTCTCTCTCTCTCTCTCTGTCTCTCTCTCACACACTCCCTCTCTCTGTGTCTCTGTCTCTGGGTCTGTCTGTCTGTCTGTCTGTCTGTCTGTCTGTCTCTCTCTCTCTCTCTCTCTCTCTCTCTCTCTCTCTCTCTCTCTCTCTCGCTCTGTATATGTGTGTGTGGTTTTTTAATACAGTTAATTGTTTTTACGTAAATCTCGTGGAAGGCTTAGCATTTACGAGGCGTTGTATTTTTTCTGCGTTCCATAATGGTGGGAATTTCTTTCTCACACACATACATGCACCACACACCGCAGACTTCACACGCGCACAGAAATACTGATATATTGTTCTTTTCACAGACTGCCGTATCATGGCCTTCACTGACATACCATTACCACCATCGTCTTTGTTGAGTCGGGAGTTGATTCCCTACAGGATCTCCGCATAAACCTGTTTGTTAAACTTGTCATTACATTACAATGTCTGTCTTACTCTGTTGTTGTCAATCCATATTTACAGTCAGGTACGCCTCGGTGGCGCAGTTGCCAACACTCTTGCCTACCGACTCAGTGGTAATGCGTTCGAATTTGAATCGTGACAATATGTTTTAAATTGACCTCTGCTCCCGGGTCGACACAGTGTAAGATTCTAACAAAGTGAATGACTCTTGTTTATGTCTTGAAATTATTTGGGCAAACGGTGTTAGCTCCATTTTTAAATATAAATCGGCACTAGAGGGATTGTGTGGTCAATGTTCCGCCGGCCTCCTATACTCACTAAGACATTACATGATTTCAACGCTATGTGTTTTAACTGATTAAGTGCCATGGATTGATACATCGACTTTTTAAAAAAAAAATTCCGTAACTGTCATTGGCTTATAAATCAAACTATAGTTACAATATCAATTCAGTAGTCTTAAAAAATGCCACTACCTTTACTTTGATATATAATACAACATGTCTGCTACCATATTAACAATTTGTAAGTCATAACTGTGACCCTTCTCTACTTCTCATGTTTCGCCATCCATTTTTTGTTTCGTCCAAAACTACTTTTTGTTTAGCAATGAATCTGTGAATATAGGTTCAGTCCTATTCTTATATGTATTAACATATTCAGTACCCATAAAAAAATAGGTTTGGACCAAACAAAAAAGGATGACATATTCAGTCATATTCTAATGCCGACTCAGTGGCGATGGGGTTTCGGGCGCAATTCGTACTACCGCACACTGCGTTCGAAACACAGCTGTGGGTGATTTGGTTTCCCTTACAAAGATATGAGTGCCGGTCGTTCAGAAAGCAATAGCAAACTACTAAATGAAAAATATAACAAGAGATCACAAACAGCCAAAAATGCTGGAGTTGACTGCAACGTTCTCTAAGGATATGCAACTAACATTTTAGCTAACATATTCTGATAAGGCAGTCGGGGAGGTGTTTGCCTGTCGACTCGGTGCTCTTGAATTCCAATCCCCTTCAAGGTGGAGATTGTTTCCACTGACCTGGGTTGGAAGATCACCCAGTTTAATATGGGTTCCAACATTGCCAACTGTTCTAAAAATAGTGAGCTAGCAACATGTACTCAATGCACCTTCATAATGATAACGCGTGAAAGTGTCCCTTATGGTTCAATGACAAATTCTGAGAAGACAGATATAAAAAGATTTAGTTTCCGGCGTGATTTTACGTAATCAGTTACACAATTCGATACTTCAAGTTGTGTCTTTTATCACGGTAATCAGTCTCGGACGGGTTTCTTTGTTAGGTTTGTTTTCGCATATCCTATTACAGGACATCGCCGTCAACACCAGCATTTTACCGCTGTTGTTGATTTCTTGGCCAGTAGTTCGCCATTGCTTTCTGAGCGGCCGGCTTACATATTCCATAAGTAACGGGCTCTGTGAGAACCGCTCCCGATTCTCGCGCAGCTGAGTTTGCTCACGTGGTTAAACGGGATTACGGAGAAAGTCGCTAACCCCTAGGGCCAGGAAGCCGGGCTTTGTTAGGTTAGAAATACAAAATTCACTAATTCAAAACAATGGTATTTCACAGTGAATGTGAACATTATCGACACATAGTATGGATTGTTCAATTTAATGCTTGGTATATTTCGTTGCATTTCGTCAGGTACAAACTGCAGAATACACACATCATAAACTAAATTAACTCATCCGTGTTGATGTTTTGTTCACGGTTATCTGGACTAGGATATTTGGTAGTTTAAAACATACATAATTCACTAAATCAGGTTGGTTTATTATCACAGTTACCTCGGCCTTGAAGAAGGTAATTTGGTAGTTAAAACAAAAGGTAATTCACTAATTCACGGTTTTGGTTTTGTTCTTTTGCGATCATAGTTATCTCTCCCTTGAAGGAGGTAATTTGATAGTTTAAATAAAAAATACACAATTCACCAATTCACGTTGCTTTGCGATCACAGTTATCACTGGATGGAGCAAGTATTTTTGGTATTTTCAAATAATGCCACTTTAACTAACTTAGCTTGTTTTTGTTATCACAGTTATCTTCGCCTTGGAGCAGTAATTCTGTAGTTTAAAAGATGGTGGAGACACAGTTCGCTAACTCATGTTGTATGTGTGTGTGGGTGTGTGTGTCTGGGTGGGTGGGTGCGTGCGTGCTTGCGTGCGTGCGTGCGTGCGTGCGCGCGCGTGCGCGTATGTGTGTGTGTGTGTGTGTGTGTGTTAACACAGTTATGTCCGCTTTGCCTCAGTTAGGATGGTAGTTTACAAAAACAACAACATTAGACACATAAAGAGAATAATGGCCGCAAGAGAAGACGATGGGCCATTTAGGCGACTAATGGGAAATCCCACAGGGAGAATATAAAAACAGGAGGCGATCAAATTACCAAATCTCCAGTCAGGTGAATGCTTGTTTGTATGTGTGTTTTTTGTTTGCTTTTTGCGTTCGCTCGCTTTAAACCCAAGCGAAGTCCATACTACGTGCAACTACTTCTAGTGCACCTTTACTCATTTTTGCATGTGGATTAGCTTTCCCTATTACCATTGTCCCTTGCCTTCAGGCAAACCCACTCTGGAGTCAGAGGTACTTGTAATTTACGTCCTCGAGTCAAGAACGAGAAGTCAACATTTTAGTCCAACTGGTCGGTGTAGGGGTTGAACCCGCTACTTCAGCATCAGCCCACTTACGTATTGACGCCTTTTATTGTCTTCACTATTCTAGAAGGCAGTATGATGCCTACCTAGGTCATGACTTCCAAGTGAAACGCACCCACCACATCGTCATGACCTTTTCTTTATATCAACATTTTCCTAATTTAATCATTACTGTATATGTTGACATTTCTCCACGACGCAATGAAAAGATATTTTCGTGTTTCTTTTCATCTTTTTTCTTTTGTCCTATTACTTCTGCGGAGAGAAATTGGATTTAATTTATGTTTTTTGCTGTAATGTTGCTTGTGTTAATGCCATATTTGATTTCTTTTTTTATGTTAGCTTCTCATTCGATGAACCGTACCTGTTGTTAAACACGAGCGAACGACATTAAGTGAAAATGATGTTATTATAACGTAAATGGAAGAGTACGGAAAACGGAAAATCTTATTTCATGGTACAAACTGGCTGTTAAGCAATACGCCATGTTGGGGTCGTGATGATCGTGAGGTTTGAGCATCCTCAATAGCGATTAAAAATGTTTCCGCACTATCGACATACACTTTTGAAGATGAGGCATTATTCATTTTATAGTGAGAGGGTGTGAAACCTTGGAAAATCTACAGAAGAAAGGTGGTTCAGTATGGAGACAGCTGTTTGAGTCAGAGGAGTGTATACTAATGGGTAGAAAGAATTCAAAATATTAAGAAAATATTACAGACGCAGGAATCCGCTGAGAAAGTCATAATGACCATCTTGTTGGATAGCAAGGGCCCTATGTTGGTGTATTTCCAGGAACGAGACGAAACTGTGACTAGTGCTCAATATACTGACATGCTAGTTAACTAACTTAAACCCGTGATATAATCGAAACGCCAGGAATTTCTTTCAAAGGGAGTACTGTCGCCCGCCCTCATATAAATGCTTCTACAGTGGATACACTAGGTGGTCTGACATTTGAGGTCTTGAATCATCCAGCACACAGTTCAGACGTGGCGCCATCGGACTCTCATTTGTTTGGATCAGAGGTTTTCAGATGACAAGAGGGTAATGGGAGTGATGTACAATTGGTTTGTGGTCACACCCAACAACTTTTTATCTAGAAGGCATCAACAAGCTTGCGGACAGATGGACAATATATTTTGCCAGAGAAGGGAACAATGATGAGAAATAACACACACACACACACACACACACACACACACACACACACACACACACACACACACACACACACACACACACACACACACACGTTCGCGCGCACAAACCTTCGTCCGCAATACTGATTTTTGGTTTAAAGTTTCTGTTACTTATTGACTTTTAATCGTGTGTTCTTGTGTTTTCTTTTCTCACAATATGGCCAAAGATTCTCATAACGTGGCCAAAAATGCTCACAATGTGACCAGAAATCTCATGATGTGGACAACAATGTCCACAGTGCTTCTACAAATGTCGACTGCCTCTTTCCGATGTTTGTGAAAAGTTCTCACCCCAAGGTTTTCAAAACATTCATTTTCATCACACTACCCAAGAAGCGAAGAGCTGCTGATCTTGAGGATAACATAACTATTAGCTTGAGCCATATTAACTAATGAGACAGGAACACTGAGCTGATCCATGACTCTGGTGATCGAGTGAAATGGCGAGTCATGACCGCCCACAGCTTTCCGGCATGGCACATGATTGATTTATTGATATAACTAAGATATTCCTTAAGGTCATACAACAAATATTCAAAGTAAAATATATGAGGAAATGGCTGAAGAACAATTGGGTTCCTAAAAAAACAAAACATCGGCACCAGAGAAGCAATAATCTGTTTAAGGGTGTTGACTGAAAATTATACAGAAGTTTAGAAACATCTTTATGTGTGTTTTATAGACTACTAGCTGACCCGGCCCGGCTTCGCCCAGTCCCTGGAGGGGATCTATCTATCTATCAGTCTATCTGTCTGTCTGTCTGTCTGCTTGTTTGTTTATCTGTCTGGCTGACCCGGCCCGGCTTCACCCAGTCCCTGGTGGGGAGCATCTCATTTAATTCATATACGTAGTCATATAAGCTCCCGTTCTCGACTATCTGTCTGTCTGTCTGTCTGTCTATCTGTCTGTCTGTCTGACCCGGCCCGGCTTCACCCAGTCCCTGGTGGGGAGCATCTCATTTTATTCATATACGTAGTCATATAAGCTCCCGTTCCCGACTATCTGTCTGTCTGTCTGTCTGTCTGTCTGTCTGTCTATCTATCTATCGCCCAGCTCCTGGCGGGGAGCGTCTCATTAAATTCACACAGTAACTTAAAAGAATGTCCTTCCACACACCATCCATTATTTTTAATGAAAACTGCTTTTAATCACCTTCATGACTGTAGATAACTTCTTTAAGCATAAAAAGATGAGTTACAATGTTATGCATAGGCATAATTATACATTATTTTTATAAAATCTTTGAAAATGCCTTAAAGATTATATCATTATTTATTATAACTCGTATGCCTGTAAATAACTGTAGGCAAATAGTTTATAAATCTTTGAAAACCATGCAACAATATGACTATAAAGTATATAGAAATGTTATTAAAAGTTATGCCCCTTGAAATAACTTTTCTAGAGTTAAGTCCCCTTGATATATGGAAATTATAATGAAAAATGAAATATTAAATTTTAGTAAGTAAGTAGCCGGAAAAAAAACAACTAAAAAACTATGACAGAAAGTTGCACAGGAATGAAAGGAAAACGTGTAGAAAATGTCATCTCAATCGGATGGACCGTTCGCGAACGCATAAAGAACGGACGGAAATACATACATCGTGT
Source organism: Cepaea nemoralis (assembly GCA_014155875.1). NCBI lineage: Eukaryota > Metazoa > Mollusca > Gastropoda > Stylommatophora > Helicidae > Cepaea > Cepaea nemoralis. Next base: position 146,000 of record JACEFZ010025839.1, read on the forward strand.
TTTATATATATAGACAAGAATGCGTTTGGCAGAGTATAACACGAATGTTTAATTACATGCCTCAAGGATATAGAAATAGACGGAAAGGACATCAGACTTATTAGTAACTTGTACTGGGAACAAGTGGCGACAATTATATACGGAAATAATTATTCGTCGATCGTAGAAATAAAAGGAGGAATGGGGCAGGGATGCGTGGTGTCCCCAAGCCTCTTCAACACATACACAGAATTTCTAAACAAGTTGAATTTCTTGGACTTAACATAAGTAGAACAATCTTAAATAATGTTAGATATGCTGACGATACAGTGTTAATAGCAGAAAGCGATCAAGAGCTACAAAAACTAGTGGAACAAGTAAACAGGCTTAGTGCATAATGTGGCTTTGACATTAACATCTAGAAAAAAAAACGAAAACTATGATAATAAACTGTGGAAAGGAGAGGACATCAATGAACATCAAGTAAATGGGGAGATACTAGAAGGAGTAACACGTTTTTCCTATCTTGAATATGTAATAACAGATGATGGCAAAAGTGAAACAGAAATCAGCAAGAGAATTGGAATGGTAAAAAAATGCTTTCGACATAATGCAATCAGTATTAACATCTAGAGACTTTACCAACGCATTAAAAATTAGAACTGTCACATGTTACGTCTATTCAAAACTACTATATGGCGCGGAAACCTGGACATTAAACAAGCAATTAGAAAGATGAATAGAGGGCATGGAGATGTGGATATACAGAAGAATACGTCGTATTTAGTGGAAATAAAAACAATCAAATACAGTGGTTCTAGAAAAACTGGGAATGAAAAGAGAGTTGATAAAAGAAATAAAAAAGGCATGTCAAATATTTAGGCTGGCACATTAAAAGACATATCATTCTTATCAAAACCACACTGAAGGGTAAGACCGAAGGCAAGCGAGGAAGATGTTGACAACCATACAATTGGGAAGATAACATCAAGAGATGGGAGAACAGCGGTCTAACAGAATGTACGATCAAGGCGAGAGACAGATAGTGTTGCAGATCCATTGCAGCCAATCTTCATTGTGGAGACGGCACCTGATTGCTTGATTACTTTATTTCACTTATTCATAAGATAAAGAGGTAAACAAAAACACTATGCAACACAATAATTTATATTGATATTTTACAATGAGCGGTGTGCCATTAATTTCACTTGTAGTCTGACCATTTTAAAACAGACTGGTATGATTGGTATGAAGCACTTATGACATATTCTAAATTACTTGAAGTTTAACACTGTGAACTCTGAGAATATCAAACTGACAAATAAAGAGTTGATTATTTGGTTGTTTCGGGATTTGAAATTTAAATATTGCCCCGGATCACTGGCGTGTGAAGCGAGTGTGTAACCACGCGGCACACGCTGGACACGCCAAATTATCATAACAGAATATTACAACGTTACCCATCGTAGGCTATGCTCAAGATTGCCCAATCGCCGCGACTGACGTCCGTCAATCGATGTGGACCCGAACGATCAGGACTTCTCACTGGCAAGGAACACCAGGACTCCTAAAATCCAGTGAGCAATAATCAAATTGATTATTTGGTTGTTTCGGGATTTGAAATTTAAATATTGAGCACAACCCACTACTGGCAACGCTGATCGTATTCTGATATGAACCTAAGGCCTATCCATGTCAATATGGAAGCACTATACTCGAGTTTCGCTCTCGTTTGAGCTCGTCAGTAGTGCATATCCCTGACCGGATCCGGAAACACGCCCCGGATCACTGGCGTGTGAAGTTTTTTTTTCAGCCCTAAGAGCCTTGTGTTCCTTGCCAGTGAGAAGTCCTGATCGTTCGGGTCCACATAGCCTACGATGGGTAACGTTGTAATATTCTGTTATGATAATTTGGCGTGTCCAGCGTGTGCCGCGTGGTTACACACCCGCTTCACACACCAGTGATCCGGGGCTTGATTCCGGATCCGGTCAGGGATATGCACTACTGATGAGCTCAAACGAGAGCGAAACTCGAGTATAGTGCTTCCATATTGACGTGGATAGGCCTTAGGTTCACACCAGAATACGATCAGCGTTGCCAGTAGTGGGTTGTGCTCAATATTTAAATAAAGAGTTGGATTTTTATTTTGTTGGTGGGAGGGGGGCGAGCTCGCTTTGAACTCAAACGTAGTCCATACACGTGCTACTACTACTAGTGCATTGGACTGATTTTGCGTGTGGATTAAGTATCCCTCGCCATCAGGCGAATCCACTCAGACTTCAGAGCTGCTTGTAATTTACGTCCCCAACTCAAAGACGAAAAGTCAACATTTTAATCCAACTGACTGGTGTAAGGGTTGAAACGGCTACCTCATCATCAGTACACCGGATATTTAAGAACAAAAGCTCTTATCCATTCAGCCATGCTGGCCTCCCAATAAGAGTATATGTTCAATTTTTGTGCTAGGACACCCGGGTATACGAGTAAATGAACGAGCACACAGGGTTGAGAGCATGGCTGCTGTGGAGAGCGGACCAGCTATGGACTTGGCTGACATCTTGAACGCCTTCGGGGAGGCATGACGAATAAATGACACAAGGGGTGAATGTAACACTGTCACTTTGACCAGACTGCAAGAACATCAAGTAAAACCGGTCAAGCTAAACTAGAGGGCAATGTGTGAATGAGCCCGCATAAACTGGTGTCGTCAATTGCTATATTGTGATGGAGATATTGAGGAGAGGCTCAGAGGTCTTATGAACAGCTAGTTCTAAATGAAATTATTATATTTTGACTAACTAACTTATTAATTATGAACGTTTTCTGGTCATAGTGACCCCGTCGGCAGCTTTTAATAATTGATGGACTAATTATAGAAACAACTGTGTAGCATAGGGGCCTAGGGCGCAGTGTCACAATCTGACATAACGATTTCGAAATCAACTGAAATCGATTTGGAAGCAGACCGCCTTGCGTTGCTTTTCACAATGTTTAAAAATTAAATGGCAAACTACTAAGAAATAAAATTGATATACTGGGACTTTTAGAACACAGATGGGTGGGACAAAATCACTTCGTAACTTTGCCTAGTGGGGCCTTTTCATCACAAAGCGCCGAACAATCATGGGTTTGATTGTAACTTCCTGTTTAAGAAACTAACTTGTTTAAACAACCACGTGGTTAATTCTCAACGATTTCTGCACATCATATTTACACAGATAAAGTTCAAATACGTGGTACAAACACAGTTGTCATCGATACCAAAACTCACCAAATACACAATATCAAAACAGCATATATTGTTTCATTGCAAATACGAGTACATTATAATCATCATCTGGCCGAGCAGCTAGAATGCCGGATTCTTCTTCGGGAGACCCGGGTTCGATCCCTAGGTCAGGTGTGGAGTTTTTTTTCTGTCGGGGGCAAAAAGAAAATTCTAACCTGCACAGTTCGTGGCGACTGCACTAGCCAGGCGGCCTTAATTCCTCAGGCTCAAGACCCTCCCCCCCCCTCCCCCGCCCAACCCATTTGCCATACACCGCAAGATACTATATTGGCAGTAAACAACAGTTGACAGTGACAATTTAATCATCATCATCGTGTGCAAGGCCAACACGCGTCGGCGATTACATGTCGTCATTGATCACACTAGCATCGGTGTACACAGACATTTAAGCATGTATCTATTTTTATTCCTCTTGCTAAATTGTTCCATCATTTCTTCTTCTTCTTCTTCTTCTTCACTTTCTTCTTCAACGACCTATTGTTTCTATTTCTACATGGTTCCCCAACTGAACGGCTCCCATGAGGTCTTCACTGGCCTCTATTGTTTTTTCTCGAAGCTACTATAGCCCATATTTTCTCTCTCTCTCCATCTCTCTCTCTCTCTGTCTCTCTCTCTCTCTCTCTCTCTCTCTCTCTCTCTCTCTCTCTCTCGCTCTCGCTCAGTATGGTTGTGTTTGTGTTTGTGTGTATATACTGACGTAGTAAGGACAGACGAGTGTAAACATGCTCGGAGAAGTGTGCCTGTTAAGACTAAGTTTGGTTTTTTTTTTTTGATGTTTTTTCCCCTCTCCTATATATATATATACGTGGGTAAGTTAATAAGTAAGTCACAAATGGCTGTAGAAAATAATTAAATATGATAACGACTCGAAACCAGTTTATTTGTATACAATCATTGTCCATTTATTTCTCAACATAATTTCCACAAACATTGATGCACTTATCCCATAGTTTTATCAATTCTCCCAAACCGACTGCATAGATCTGCGTGCTCTGTTTTCATGTACCGGTTATTCGTATTTTATCTATAAATCAAACTTTCGCCGAACACAAGTGAGAAAAGGCGCTTGAAAAACGATACACTCGAGCAGAGACCATTATAGGTAATGCATGGCTCTGAGTCAGAGTCGGCAATAGCGAATTGGGATTGCCGCCAATGTTTTACGGTTTAGAGTTTTATACTAGTGTTGTAGTAACTGACAGTACGGTTGTGAGATCGTGTAAAATAATGTGAAACGTGTGATCAGAATTACAAGAAGAGAAACATTTTATTTGAACGAACCGCTATCCTGTTGTACTCCAGGCTTCGTAAATATTTTTCGTGAATTAAATGGAGAATATTACAATGATCCTAACTAGAAGAGCACAATCATCAAGTCTACTCATGACAAAAGCAACATAAAGAAGACTTACTTTTCTAGCTTGTGTAGATGGGGCATCCTCTTGCCAGCTATCGTCACGGCAGGGCCTACATCTGCCTCAGTGCCCGACAAATCCACACTTTGACTAGAGGTCAGTCTCCGACCTGAAGCACTTATCTTATTTCCGAATCTAGGTAGGATAGTTTTCTTATCCGTAGAGCTGGATGATAATAAGGACGCGGTCGAAGTTGAAGCTTCCTGGGCGTTGGATAATCCGGAACTTTTGCCAACCAGGGATACAATCTCGCTGTCGGTTAGGCTTTCCTCGCAATGTTCTTCTATGTTTTCCATGCTTGCTGTTGGTAGTTTCTATTGGACGTGGACTAGGATTGCGTGGCTAAGATAAAGCCTTTAGAAGACTTCACAACACATGTGTACCTTGTGATAGATAATATTTAATAGCATTAACGTTAAAAGTGAGAATGACAATACATAAAATGATAATCACTGTAATAATCATGTGTGTTATTTTCAATGTGCATAGTAAAATTTACAATTATAGTCTAACACCGATGATGATGATGATGATGATGATGATGATGATGATGATGATGATGATGATGATGGATGATGATGATGATGATGATGATGATGATGATGATGATGATGATGATGATGATGATGATGATGATGATGATGATGATATAATCATTTCGGCGACAGTATTGATGATGATTATGTCGATGACGATGATGATATATGTAATCGTATTTTATCTAGAAAACAATTTTCCAATCACAAACAACCTATTTAGGTAACATCCAAGCAGCCTATAGTATTATACGCGGGCCACGTGCTCTTCGCCCGAATCCATGAAAGCTAGGTATCCTACCTCACTACCCAAGCAATCATGGGACGTGTGATATTATTAGAAAACAGTGGCTTTTGTAAAATATTTCCAGCCCTAAGCTAGGACAAGAAACGGGTGGCTTTTGAATCAAAGGTGGACATCACTTTCATCCTCCCCCCCCCCTTTCTCGTTTATCTTTTTCTCCCAGTGAAGGCCTTAGAAACATCCTGCCTCTCGTCAGTCTGCGATAGAGAGGGAGAGAGAGAGAGAGAGAGAGAGAGAGAGAGAGAGAGAGAGAGAGAGAGAGAGAGAGAGAGAGAACGTGCGCAACAGAGAAAAAGAGGGTGAAGAGTAAGTGAGATAGATAGCGTGTAAATGTTGGATGGAGAGAGGGGGGAAGTGAGAGTGGGGAAGAGAGAGAGGGGAAGTGAGAGAGATGGGAAGAGAGACAGAAAGAGAGAGAGAGAGAGAGAGAGAGAGAGGGAAGTGAGAGGGATAGGAAGAGAGAGAGAGAGAGAGGGAGAGAAAGAGAGAGCTTAACGATCGAAGTGGTGCAACAAACCCGGCCACCAAACAATGCTATATTGAAATTTCAAGGTGATTGGCGTAAATATATAGCAGCTGTGTTGTAAACGGACACGTGCAAATGACAGAATTAGCGAATATCTAAAGCGGGGGAAATCAGCTTTACTAGAACATAAGCACGAATTACGAGCAGGGCGTTGCGGGTAAAAAGCTTCCTCAGCAATGTCTTTCAAACTCTAAGAATTACAAAGGGGTTTGGTTTCCATCGAGTCATGTTCCTTTCATGTGAATATCTTCTTACTCGTTACAGATTCCCACCATACAACACCCGGGGAGTCTCGCCACAGTGCACGAATACAATAACGCTGCCGAAGATTTAAAAGTGTGTCTGCAAGAAAAATACATGCTACGAATTAAATCTGAATAATGAGAAATGAACAATAGATTGCACAATTTATTGCCTGGAATATTTCGCTGCGTCCAGTCAGGTGCATTCTGCAGAAGTCACACAACATGAACTACAGCGAAAGGATAAATCCTTCGAGCTGGAACATACAAGACTCATATTCCAACAATAATTATAATTGTCTATCACGATAATTTACACAACGTTGTTTACACAACGTTGGACTTTTAACTTGGCTATTTGAACAGCAAGTCTCTCAGCAAATTTAAACATTATAAATGAATATTATTTTCTGGATAAAAGTTAGTAGCTTTCGGAACGACCGGCACTCATACCACTGTATGCGAACTAACGCAACGCGGTCTGCTGCCAAATCGCCCGCAGCTGTGATTCGAACCTTAAGCTACGGCTTGCAACCTGGAACGTGAGAACCATGTGTTGAGGATTTTCCACTGATTTGACCAATATTGACAATGTGAGAAAAACGGCTGTGATTGATGCCGAACTCAATCGTCTCAACATTGATATTGCTGGCCTGCAGGAGACTCGCCTCGCTGAGGAAGGGTCACTCAGGGAAAAGAATTACACCTTTTTTTTTGGAAGGGTAGAGGGCAGGCAGAAAAAAGGCAACACGGTGTGGGCTTTGCAGTGAAGAATTCGCTACTGGGAATGATTGAAATTTCAGCAGGAGGAAATGAAAGGCTATTATTCCTGTTCTTGGCAACCTCTTGTGGTTTTGCCACAATTATTAATGCATATGCACCGACACTCTATTCCTCTGATGATGTGAAGGATTCGTTCTATGAGGAGTTAGACACCGTGATCAAAGCAGTTCCAAAATCTGACTACATTTATATGCTCGGCGATTTCAATGCTCGTGTAGGCAAGGACTCGAGTTCATGGCCAGTGTGCCTTGGAAAATACAACATCGGTCGCATGAATGAAAATGGGCAAAGGCTGCTGGAGCATTGCACCAGAAATGACCTATGTATTACAAACTCCTTTTTTAAAACAAAAGAGATGCATAAGGTCACATGGAAACTTCCAAGATCCGGCCATTGGCACCAGCTGGACTTCATCATCACACAGAGACAACATCTGAACCATATATCATTGAATCGAAGTTACCACAGTGCTGACTGTGATACGGATCATTCTTTGGTTGTTGCAAGGGTTTGAGACCAAAGAGAATCTACACAGCTAAACACAAATCTAACCAGTGGATTAATATTATTAACATTCACGATCCTGAAAAGGGCTTTCAGTTTCAACAGCAATTTGAAGACGCTTTAACTGATAAACCAGAAAATTGTACAGTAAATGAAAAGTGGGGTCAACTTAAGGAAACTCTTTATAAAACTGCCGTAGGGGTTTACGGCACCGTGGATCATAAGAGGCAGGACTAGTTTGCGGCAAACAAATGACTCTGCAGCCCTTGATTGATAAGAAGAAGATAGCTCTCTTAAGAAACGAGGAAAGACCAACGAACACTCTGAGTGAGCTAAGGCAAGCTAGGAAGGATGTGCAAAAGGCTCCCAGGCAGTGTGCAAATGATTATTGGATCAAGTTATGCAGTTACAACCCACTCTAAGGAAGAATTGCAATGTCTACTATCTGCTTTCTCCAATGCTTATTCTGAATTTGGTTTAACAATTAGCAAAAAGAAGACAGATTATGTCACAAGGTGCACATGTGGTACCATCAATCTTTATTGATGACGCCGAACTAGAAATGGTAGATCATTTTACATATCTAGGATCAGTGGTAAATAGCAAATTATCCCTAGATCAGGAAATCAACATCCGGATTGGTAAGGCCGCAACAACAATGAACAGATTAAGAAAAAGAGTCTGGGAGAACATGAAGCTTACTGCCAAAACAAAAGCCCTTGTCTATCAAGCCTGTGTCCTTAGTACTCTTCTTTATGGCAGTGAAACCTGGACAACTTACTCACACCAAGAGAAACGTTTAAACATCTTTCATATGCGGTGTCTGCGAAGAATTCTTGGTATTAAGTGGCAAGACAAAATCACACATACTGAAGTATTGGAAAGATCAGGTTGTGTGACGATTTATTCCATACTCAGTCTTCGTAGACTTAGATGGATAGGACATCTTAGGAGGATGGATGATGGTAGAATACCAAAGGACATCTTTTTTGGTGAATTACAGATGGGGAAGAGATCTAAGGGTCGGCCTCTACTACGGTACAAAGATGTGAGTAAGCGGGATATGATTGATACAGGCATTGATAATGCACATTGGGAGCAAGTCGCCGCTGAACGTGTTGCATGGAGGGCAAACATCAGAAATGGAATAAAAACTAAGGAGAAAATTATTGCAGAGAAGTCACACGCCGAGCGTGTGAGACGTAAGATGGTGCATGATGGTGGAAATGACCACGTGTTCACGTGCACCCACTGTGAACGAACATTTACAGCGCGAATTGGCTTCATCAGTCACATTCGCTACCGCCATAGTTAAAAGTTATTATGCATTTTTAAAGCACAAACTATCGTCTGTGAAGACGGCAAGGTGCAAATGAAATGAATGAATGAATGAATGTATATATATATATATATATATATATATATATATATATATATATATATATATATATATATATGTATATGGAAAGGTGCCAATGAATGAATTCAAAGCGAGCGAGCGCAAACAAATATTTGTTGCTTTTATTCAGACATTAGTCGCAGTAGCACACAAAAGATTTTTTGGGCTATGTGCTACAGTATAAAACTGTGTAGCGGACGCTTTGATGTTACAGTGAGGGTGGTGCAAATACAATGACGGGGACAAAATGGGACAATTGTTAGATCTCGTCGTTCGCTAAAGGAGGGAAAGACTGGGCACCTAGTTCTCGGTGCACCCAGGCCTACAATAATGGGATGGCTCTAACAATTTAAAATCCCACAACATGTTTCTGGTGCGGAACTTGGTTTGTTTTCTTTCTTTAGAAAAAAAAACCGTTTCTACTGACAAGTTACATATGTTAAAGAGTTAAATGAAGATTACATATAAACAGTTGAAGGTAGTCTCAAGTAGACAATGTAGTTGCGGTGTGAAATGTCAGGCCTTCACATATTCTAGGTCACGAAATAATCAGGTGAAGTGGCAGCTCCCTTACTGGTCGCCTTTCCTTCCCAGATAATTGCTGGAAAATTCTAACGGGTTTCTCGTGCCTATGTTAATGAGGCTGGGTCGAACTCTGCACTCTGCAAAATCCTGCCCTTGCTGGGGATTGAAACCGAACCACTACTTATGCAGGCCCACTCACTATCCACAATAATATTTAGTGAATATGGCACTGCTACAGTGTAAAACACAGGTTATAGGCTACGTAAGTTCTAGACCAGTGGTTCTCAACCCTTTTTGGCCCATGTACCCTTTCACCATATGTCAGAATGTCATTCCCCCCTTTCCAAATTGTTAGCCTCAAAAAATGCATTCAAAATAAGATGCCTATAATACTGAAAATCCTTATTGTCTTCCATATTTATACATAACATAACCTTTACATTCGTAGATTGATTTTATAGTGTAGTTTTATAAATTGGATAGCAAAATAATATGCTGATAGATATTAACGTGTAAATAAGAATAAAAGCAGTTTTTATATTCACAATATTTCATTAACACACCAAATTAACAGTATTACAATCAACAAACAGTTAAAACATAAAAGAATTGTAACTTAATACACGACATCAGAATGCCAGAAAATTGTGCTTCATCACATAAAGTGCTCAATAGGAAAACCAAGATATTGTAGATTTGTAATTAACTTCATTCAAAAGAAGATTGTAATCAATGAGAACACTGTGATTGCTTTTTTTCTCAGCAATTCTGAAATGCCGGTCTCTGTGGCGGACGCTGGTTACGGACGCAGTTAGTAATCCCGTATACCTGCGTTCGAAACATAGCTGCAGGCGATGTGGCAGCAGATCACATTGCCTTGGTATTTTACGAAATGGTATGGGTGCCGGTCGTTCAGAAAGCAATGGCACACTACTGAACGTAAACTTGCCAAGAGATCACAACAACAAAAATTGTTGGTGTTGACTGCGACGTCCTGTATAGGATATGCAACTAACTTTACCCGCCGATGGGTAGAGATTGGAGGTATGTTATAGAGACAGTCCCCCTCCCCCCCCCACCCACCCCCAACTAGCTAGCTCGCCTCCTCTGAGTGGCCACCGCATGTGTTGGTCCACGGCTGCTTATTCAACATTTTCACAGCAAACCCCAAGACACAATATCTAGAGGCTGCTCCACCAGCCGCCACCCGGTGGACGCGCCTAGTAGCAGGACAGGTTGATGTCCCATATTATAGACAGAGTAAAACACATATATACTACATTTACCTTATTCATAGTGTATATCATGAATAAAGTATCACGTCAGTTTACCCCAGGCAAAGATCAGACCATATGGCAACTAAGTTATAAAGTATGTCAAAATGCGTACAATGAAAAAGATCTTTCATTAAGACCGTATCCATACACGCATGTGTCGTTCGAAAGTTATGAAGTAGGTAATTAAAGGACGCCGGGGTCCCTGGCCTAGGCGTTAGCGAATTTCTCCGTAATCCTGTATACTCTCGTGAGTAACGTGACGACGGCGAGAATCGGTAACTTACGGGGTATGTGAACCGGTCGCTCAGAAAGCAATGGCAAACTATTGAGCGTAATCTTGCCAAGAAATCAACAATTAGCTGAAAGATGCTGATGTTGACAGCGATGTACTGTAAAGGATATGCAAACATTTTTGATGAATTAAAGGACTTTTTGAAACGTCTTAGCGTCGTTGGGTACGTGGTGCAAGACCCATAATTTACAAACAACTCGACACAAGATGGGTACCGCGATTAGTACCGCACCGGCCGCGGTTACTTGCCAAAACATTTCCTTGTAACCATATTTGAATGGGTCGACCTGGAGCCCAGGTCAATTAAAAACACCGCCCCCTCCACCCCTCCCCCCCCCCGCCCGAAGTGGATTGAACACAGGGTAAGGAAGGCGAACGTCAAGCCACTACTCTATCGCGACTCTCAAAGTTATAAAGAGCTAGGTAATGTTGGCCATTATATTTATTCTCTTGCATAGAGCCACTTACTTTCCTATATCCCGTCATTGATTTCCGAGTCACATGGAATTAAGCGACGTCACTTCTGCGAGATTAAGTTTGCCGTTATTGCAGCGGTCTTCAAAGTATGTTAGTTAGTTTTCAATGATTGCAATTTATTGGATATAACATAGCGGCCTACTTTACGTCTGCGTGTGTTTGCATTTGTTTTTTGTTTTCTATGTTCGCTTGCAAAGAAATTATTAGACACTAGCTGACCCGGCCCGGCTTCGCCCAGTCCCTGGTGGGGAGCATCTCATTTAATTCATATAAGTAGTCATATAAGTTCTCGTTCCCGTTACCGACTATCTGTCTGTCTGTCTGTCTGATCTGTCTGTCTGTCTGTCTGTCTGTCTGTCTGTCTGTCTGTCTGTGTCTGTCTGTCTGTATGTTTGTCTATCTATCTATCTCTGTCTGTCTGTCTGTCTGTCTGTCTAATAGACCCATCCCTCTGTCTCTCCCTCCGTCTATCCCTCCCTCCCTCCCTGTCTGTTTATTTATCTATCTATCTATCTATCTATCTATCTATCTATCTATCTATCTGTCTGTCTGTCTGTCTGTCTGTCTGTCTGTCTCTCTGTCTGTCTGCCTGCCTGTCTGTCTGTCTGTCTGTCTGTCTGTCTGTCTGTCTGTCTGTCTGTCTGTCTGCCTGACCCGGCCCGGGTTCGCCCAGTCCCTGGTGTGGAGCATCTCATTTAATTCTGAGTAGGTAAGAATCCGCTCTGCCTTCAAAATGTTGACGTGAAGATTTTCTTCCTGCAGCTGCTTCTGTATTTGTTGATCAGTAAGCTCCATTTTTAGCCGCTTGACCACCCATCTGACTGTGTTTGAATCAGTGTTTCTGATTCTGGTGTCTTGGTCCTCCTTCCTCTCACAAGTTTTTGTGTTCGTCTGTGGGTAGTCGTCGCTCTTCTTATTGGTAGTTTCATTGACTGTAGGTTCAGATACTTTATTACAGCTTGCATGCAGACTCTCCAAAGGCAGGTTTGTCTTCTTGATTGTCTGGTCGGTTTTCTCACTATGCATCTTGGAAGCTGCTTGTTTCTTTGTGCTATTACGACGTGCCATTTTCCCCCCGTATCAGGCTGCTTGAAATGTGTAAGGCGTCTTGGCTTGATAGCGCTGAGAAGTGCTGTCAAGCGAATCGTGCCGATATGATGGCGGAAAACACTAAAGATGCGATGATATTGTTCAACATCTTTTAGATAACTTCTTAAGTATAGAAAGATGAGTTACAATGTTATGCATTATGCATTATTTTTATGAAAACTTTGAAAATGCCTTACAGATTGTATCATTATTTATTATAACTCATATGCCGGTACATAACTATGGACAAAGAGTTTATAAATCTTTGAAAACGATGCCACAATATGACTATAAGTTATACAGAAAAGTTATGCCCCTTGAAATAACTTTTACAGAGTTAGGTCCCCTGAGATATATGAAATTATAATGAAAAATTAAAAATGAAATAATACTGAGTAAGCAGGCGATTTCACACTAAAAAAATATCACAGTTGGCAGCTCTGGAATGAAAGGAAGACGTGTAAAAAATTTCATCTCAATCGGATGGGCCGTTAGCGAAAAAATAAAGGACATACATATTTACATACATACATACACTTTGTTTTATATATATAGATGGAAGTAATGTAAAGTAAGGGTCCTATATACATGATTTGGACGCAATGGATCATATGTTAGTAGACCGAGGGGGCTGAGTGGTCTCGAGGTATGGTGTCCGCCTCGAGTGCTGGAGGTTCCGGATTCAAGCCCCGGTGAGGGCCGGGATTTGTTCACGTGGACTTCTAGTAACAAAATTTGCCCTGGTCTCTGGGTAGTGAGATCGGAAGCCCGTGTGTATTGTTCTTCTTCTTCTTCTTCAGCATTCCGAGCCAATGAGGTTCTTTGCAGCAGATACAAGCCGTCTCTATTCGTCTCTCTGGTTGACCTTCTCTTGCCAGTGTATTGTCGCGCTCATAAAAAATCCCTTGGTACTTGGAAATCGAAAAACAATAGCATAACGGTGCTGCCCGGTAAACATTTCGAGTTACAAATCTACCCACAATATTTCAGGATCCTCGCCGGTGCTACGGAGTTCGTGCATTGAGTCGAGTTTCTCCGGACTTAGGCTTGAGTTAGGAGTAGAAAGGATCACTTATGGGTTACGCCCGTGTGCCGTGATGTTGATCCGTCGACTAAAACTAAACTAAAACTAAAACAGACCGATATTTTGATAGACCAGTCGGCACTTGTCAGTAATGTGGTCACTATACCACCGGCCGCCTTTACTACCTAAGATATTTTCTGTACCTATTTTAGGATGGCTCGTCTTTGGAGCGCAGGTCATTTTCAAAATGTCGAATCCACCCTAATGTTACTCGAACCCTTGTCCATCAAGTGAGTGTCCAGCCACTATGCTACATGGTGCTTGGTGAGACATGACGCTATACAAACGACTGGAGATACATTATGTCTAATTTCATAATTGGTGGATCGGGTGTTTGACAGAGATGGTTGGTTATGAGAAGTAAGTGGGGGACGTAAAGGTTACTGTCCAGATATAACAACACCGAGGTCGTGGGTTCAAACCACAGACATGCTGGGATTGATTTCTTTCTAGCTAGTAGGGCGACAAGGGTCGACGCCAGTTTGTATAGGTAGTTCTGAAGATTTCTCTAGGACAGAAAGAAACATAGGAAGGAGCTAGTCACCCAATCTCATGATGTCATGACGTTGTATATGTGACATGCTAACTCTTGACTTCAACACAAGGGTGTTTGCCATGCCATTACTTTACGTTTTGACCTCTGGTCTTAGAGTGTCTAGATGGCCGAGTGTTAAAATACACTTGTTCCTTCAGTGAGGCTGCGGGCTGTAATCACATGTGCATATAAAGGTTAGTTTTGTTTTCTAATATGTTCTAAGAATTTTCTTCCTGTCTTCTATAAGTACAAATCAGTTACTAAGAATTAGAACATTTAATGGAATACAAAAAGAAGAAGTAGTAATACAAACGAGAATGTTGACGTGGCTTGGCCACATCTTGCCACGTGAAGCCTATATAAGATCAGTCACGGACAGCAAATCCTTTGCAAGTTACGAAAAACGACGACCAATGAACACATTTGTTGTCCAAGCGCGTAGAGGCCTAACACTACAAATATACCGAATGCCGATTGGTCTATAAAAATATGGGTCTAGCATTAGATGGCCAATGCGTCTTAAGGCACGCAGAAGTGTCCTTTTAATATAATAGAATAATAGGAGTCACAACAGACCAGGTGAAATACATACAAGGCTGACTAGAGTAGACCTGGTGTAAATCACGATGTGATCGGTATGGTTTTACAATATGATAAACGGGTGGTGTTATCATCCTTGATCCAAAAGTAATGGTTCGTGTGCCTAGTCGTCTCGGATAAGTTAGAAGAACTAGGCGGACCAGTGCGCACGCTGCACATGTTAAAAAATGTCTCGGCTGTTGGACATTGAAAAGATTATGTTAATATACCACTGTTCAGCTCTATGTCCACCTATGGGCAATGGAGAGGTGGTCGTGCGCCAGTGGGACCAGTTGGAGAAGGCGGTAGAATAGATTGCGAACCCGTCTGTGGAAAGGATGAGATTGCGGGGGATCGGCAGGGGTTCTGGAAGAATCTCAAAACTGAGAGGGAAGACCGGGAGAACTTTCAATCAGTCAGCGGTGGGAACGATAAGTAGTGTAACTCTTTGCTGGCTGCTGAACGAGATGACGGAGCGCGTATGGGAATGTCCTGAGTGCAGTGATGTCAGTTCTTAGCTCAACTCAACTGTTCCGCTCTAATGTCAATGTCATAAACCTATCCAGAACATGGCTCTGTGGCGAAGGTGTTACGAATGCAATTCACAATCCCGCATACCTTAACTAACTCCTAACTAATGTCTACCTCCTCATAGAACGAATCCTTCACATCATCAGAGGAATCAAGTGTCGGTGCATATGCATTAATAATGGTGGCAAAACCACAAGAGGTTGCCAAGAACAGGAATAATAGCCTTTCATTTCCTCCTGCTGAAATTTCAATCATTCCCAGTAGCGAATTCTTCACTGCAAAGCCCACACCATGTTGCCTTTTTTCTGCCTGCCCTCTACCCTTCCAAAACAAAAGGTGTAATTCTTTTCCCTGAGTGACCCTTCCTCAGCGAGGCGAGTCTCCTGCAGGCCAGCAATATCAATGTTAAGACAATTGAGTTCGGCATCAATCACAGCCGTTTTTCTCACATTATCAATATTGGTCAAATCAGTGGAAAATCCTCGACACATGGTTCTCACGTTCCAGGTTGCAAGCCGTAGCTTAAGGTTTCTATTATTCTTTTTATTAGTACCTGGTGCATTGGTTTTACAGCCAGCGATTCAGATTTTGTCCTAGCCCCAAGCACCCATTGAAGCAGGCAGGCTGTGGCAGATCAATTGACAGGGACTTATAACCTGTAACAGTTGCCTCTCGAACAGTTGATTCCGAGACCGGTTAAGACCAGGGATGGAGTTATTGCCTCTCCATAGCACAAAGCCTGGGCTAAAATATAGAGATCATGTGTTGCCCATGCAGCATGATCCCTCTCTCGTCTGCCTAGTTCACTCCAGAGGAAAGGTAACACCTCTACATCTGGAACAAGACAAGCTGCAGAAGCTGCCAGATCAGCAAAGCAATGCTCTAACTGTCTGCCTGTCGGACCTTCGATCCTAGACCAACCGCCAACCAAGGCTTAGTGCCTGGTCTGCCCTGTCATGACATTTTGTCTTTAGGTTGCATTTCCTCGCACCAGGGTAAGGCTTGTACCCTCCCAATTGCGCTCTTCCGCCCGAAGCCGTTGGCACAATGTGGGGTGTCGTGTTTGGTAAGCGCCGCCCAACGTTCTGCTCTAACAGAAAGCAGGTAGTACCGTCTACTGTTATACGGTAGCTCAGTGATATCTGACTAAGACCTGACTTAAAGAATTTTGAATTAAAGCTTAGTAAATACACACTACATCTAATTAAGCTTTATCGAATTTTGCAGGCTTTCACTATTAACAGAGTCCCTTGCCATCAGGCGAGCCCTTTCCAACTTCAGAGGTACTTGTAATTTACTTCCCCAAGTCAATGACTAGAGGTCAACATTTTTAGTCCAACTGTCCGGTGTAGATGTTGAATCCCATACCTCGGCATCAGCACACCGGATGGTTAAGAACACACGTTCTTATCCATTCGGCCATGATCATCTCACCCACGAAATATAACTAAGAAGCTGGTCGAATTTAAAAAAAAAAACATACAGATAAAGGCATACGTTTCGATCGAACTCTTTATCAACGGGACAACAAAACTAAAGCAAAAACAACCATTCAGTTACCACGGTGGACACCATTCTACACTATTGATGACTTATATGACAGACCTCACAGGTTGGCATCACGCTCGGTCACCTCTCCCTCACCACCGCCACACAGTCAACGAAAGTCAGCAGCGGGAACTATCGTAGGCCGGATACGTCTTTTAATGAACTAATTACCTCCTGGCATCTCTCCCCAGGGGACGTAGATGACACTAATGATCACACACACACAGACACACGTTTTCCCTTGTTCAAGAGTGCATGTATTGTTCTACGCCATTGTGGAAGTGCCACACTAAGAGACCAAGGTTTATCATAAAACTAATGAGTGCAACTCGGTAATCGGTGCATCGTCCTGTACAACTAACTTTACCCGCCGATGGCCACGTGATAGAGTTTGGAGGTATGTTATAGAGATAGTCCCCTCCCCCTTTTTTTTCTCTCCCCCCTCCCCCCAACGAGCTAGCTCGCCTCTGAGTGACCTGAAAATTGATAGCGGTTCTCGCCGCATTGGTAACTTATGGGTTATGTGAGCCGGTCGCTCAGAAAGCAATGGCAAACTACTCAGCGTAATCTTGCCTTGTACATCAACAGCAGCTGAACAATCAGTTATCAGTTATCAGTTGGGGTATCTTCGTTGTACTCCGGACATGTCCATAGGTGCTCAGATCCTCCCCCCAGCATATGCATCAGCGTCCGGTGGCTAATAGTGCCAGTTCTGTGTTGGTTGACGAGGCACTTTGTTTTCCCGATGTACCTCTCGCGTCTGGCTGTGCCGATTCTTACTCCCAGGTCTTTCATCCTGGACAGCGATGTGGAATCACTGACGTCAAAATCCTCTGTTCTCGCCAAATCTTTAAGGACGTTAATAACATCGGCACGATCCATGGGCTGGCCATCTACAGGGGGTGCAGAGCCAGCCAGTTTGTCAGCTCGTTCATTTCCCTCGACTCCCGCATGTCCCGGGACGAAGATGAAGGTGACTTTACGGACAACAGACTTCCGCAGCGATTCAGTCCACTGTCTACGTACAGATCCAGCTTCGACCTTCTGAATCATGCTCATTGAATCACTTAGTACACACACGTTGGTATAATGCTGTGATTCCAGCCATATGAAAGCCTGTGTAACTGCCATCACCTCCATCGTCATGCTGCTCGTGGTCATAGAGTGGGCACCACTGGATTCTTGAACGGTTCGGCCCGCTGAACGGGCTGTAAATGCCCACGCACTTCTCTGCTGCTTTACAACAGATCCATCTGTATAGATGAGCACTTCGGGGCTATCTGAGTGTTCATAGATGAGCGCGTTAACCTCTGCATTGACAGCGGCAGGGTTCTGCTCTCTGCACCGTCTGTCGAGTGTGATAATGCAGGAGAAAGTGCACTTAAAGGCTGGAGGCACCGGCACCCATTCCTTGCCGGGGTTGATACTGGTAAGACTGCAGACCTGTCTGACGACATCTTCCGCCCGACCCATCCATGATTTGCCCCTCTTTAGCCTGTCACCCTTTTCTCTGAATATAGCGTCATGCAGAGGGTGCTGCTCATCTGCACTTATTTTTAAGTATGCACGAGCTCTCCAGATCTTGATCCTGTGTTCCATTGTCGGGAAGTCAAGGAGGTATCTCATTGCTACACAGCTGGTGTCTCTCGTGCAGCCCAAAATGATGCGCATGGCTTCGTTTTGTACCTTTTCGAGTCTTCCAATCTGTGTAGGGCTGACAGTGAGGATGGCCAGGGCATACTCGATGCGTGAAAGTACAAGTCCTTGGAACAGAAGTATTAGCAGTCTTTGCTCGATATTGGCAGTCGCCATGACTCTCATTGCTGACAAACCTTTTCGAGCCTTCGTTATGACATAATCGACATGATCTCTGAAGGACAGGCTACGATCAAGCCTCACGCCAAGATATGTCATTGACTGGGTTCTACTCAAACTGCTCCCATCCATTCTTACTGCCGGCAGGTCTGTTTTCACAATATGGTTGTTTAGTGAGAACCATGTAACCGTTGCCTTTGCAGGGTTGACAAGGGCATCGGCATCAGCACACCATGAGGAAATTCGATCTAGTTCGCCCTGCATATCATTGGCAACCGCCTGTCTATCTCGACCCTGTCGATACACGAGGATGTCGTCAACGAATGACAGAGTCCTACCCCTCCCGTCCAACTGTTGTTCAGTGATCGGCACCGTATACACGTTGAATAGTACTGGTGACAGTGGTGAACCCTGCGGCAATCCTGGACATATCGTTATCGGCTCAGAAGACCAACTCCCGCATCTTAGCACCACCTTCCTTTGGAGCAGAACTGCAGCTATCCATCGTACAAGGTGAGGGTGCACTTTCAGTCTGAGGAGGGTTTGCATCAAGTGCTCGAAAGATACTCTGTTATATGCGTCCTCTAAGTCTATGGCGGCCGCACATGTCTCTTCTCTGACCTGAAATCCTTCGTAAACATCTTGAGCAAAGACAGCCGCATTCAGCCATGACTCTTTGTTGCGTCTGTATCCTCCAAGTGTGGGCGGGAAGCAGCCGAGCTGTTCCAAGTCACAAGCAAGTCTGTGTGCTACAATTTTCTCCAGTAGCTTGCCAACAGTATTCTGCATCGTAATGATTCTGTAGCCGCTTATCTTGGAATGGTCTTTGTTCGGTTTTGGCAGCGGCAGCAAGTAGCTGTGTAGCCATTCTTCTTTGACCTGACCCCTCTGGATACTGGTGTTGAATTCTCTGGCCAGTTCTTCCATGTCATCATCTGATATCACCAGTAGGTCACCATATCGGATGCCGTCTGGGCCTGGGGCGGTGTTAGGTGATTTCTTGAGCATCGCACGCAATATCTCAGCTGTGATTGTCCATTCTTCGTCTGTCCCGACCCCCTCGCACAACTGAGAGAGTGTCGTCGTGGTCCTCTGTCTGGCGGGCTCGTCTTTCTGGTCAGTCTGTTCTATGTAGCGTGCAAGAAGGGCCTTACCTTTATCCGCATCCGACTTTTTCCATGCGAGGTCTGTGCCTTGAAAGTCTGGAATACCCCTACGTTGTGCAGCACCGTTCATGCTCTTGTGGAGGCGCCAGAATGTCGTAAGAGATCGCTCGGAGCACACCTTCCTGCAGAACTCGTCCCATTTCTCGGCCTTGGCCTGTTTGGCGCAGGATTTGAAAAAAGTCGTCGTCCTATCGACCTCAGTCTTCAGGTTCGCCAATTCAACCTGTGGCATGTTAGCCTTTCTGGCCTTTTGCCAGTCTTTGACAGCCTGCCTCTTTCCCAGCCATGCCTTCTCGACCTCTCCATTCCACCATGGTGGCTGCAACCATCTTTCTTGTCTCCTGCGGGAGGAAGTTAGTTTTCTTCTTCTGATCTTGCTTATGGCGTCTTGACCAGTGTTGTCGTACGGGAAGGCATTTGTCTTGTTTCTTTGACTCATGGCCCCGTCTTTCTTGATCAGGATGACACAAGGGTAGTGGTCACTATCGTGGTATCCCAGTGTGCCCCACCGGCACCTTGGTGCGATGGTGGGCGACACCAGAGCCAAGTCAATGACGCTGTCAGAGTCACCTGGTCGAGTGGCTATTCTAGTGACCTTCCCATCATTCAGACAGATTAGGGCAGCAGATGCCAGGGCGTCCTCCAGATCTACTCCCTGTCTATTGGTGATGCAATTCCCCCATTGACTGCCTCTGGCATTGAAGTCCCCACAGTAGATGATATGCCTTTCATCCATATCGAACAAACTCTGCCATTGTCGCACGTCGACCTTCCCATTTCGCGCATACACGTTCACGATTACAAGCTGCACTGGTGTCATTATTCTTAATGCCTGCACTTGCAGGGCATCACTGTTCCAGGAAGACATATCGATCTCAGACACTAGTATGTTGTCGCGGACCAGAATGGCCTGTCCGAGGTGCCGCCTGTTAAAGAATCCCTGAAATCCCGCGACATTGACTGTTCCGTCGCCGAGCTGTGTTTCTTGTAAGACTACAATATCGTTTCCGTACAGTAGTTTTTCAAGAATGGGTCGGCGTTGACTAAATGATGCACAGTTCCAGTACAGTACTCGAATGTGTCCGATGCCCAATCTGTCACATTTTAACCGCCTTCTGCGTGTGCCCGCCCTCTTACCACGCCGTGTTCTTGTCGGTCGTCTGGTCGTCATGTTAGGCTTAACTATCGCCACCGGGCGCCGATGATACGCCGAAGGGAGTCCGGGCGCGCGTGCACGAACTCCGTTGCACGGTCCGAACTCCATTCCACCACGAAAAACACACTTAATCCATACACATTTCAGAAAAAACACGTTCCATTTTACGGGACGAAAAAATTTCCCGCCATCTTGCTCAAGGGAACTCACTCCCAGCTGAACAATGCTGATGTTGACTGCAACGTCCTGTAAAATGAATGCAATATCAGCCTATTCAGAGACGTGTGCGACAAGGATGTGTAATGTCTCCAGATCAGTTTTCCCTGTACAATGAAACTATTTTCAGAAGAAAGTATGAAAAGATCACCATTCGGGCATATAACATCAATAAAATTATATATATATATTCGGATTATACAGCATTGATTGTAGATAATGAGCAGGAGTTGCATCACTGCTGATGTTGCACACAGTGAACAACTACGGTTAGAATCAAATTGTGAGAAGACACAGATTATTGACGTCATTAGGAAGAAGGATATACCACAATGTAATATGCAAGTGCTTGCTCCGTGGCGAAGAGGTTACGGACGGAGTTCGTAATCCCGCATACCCGCGTTCAAAACACATCTTGGCCACGTGCATAGTCGAGACAAGAACACTAAGCTGATCCACGACTCTGGTGATCCCGTAAGATAGCTAACCATGGCCGCCTACGCTTATCGGCATGGCACATGATGATAATGAATGAGTGCAACAAGACACAGATTACAGTTGATGCGTTCATTCTTAGTGCCTTGCCAGACTGGCGAGGACGATCATGTATCTCCACATTTTGCGATCTCCAGCGGTATGTAAAATTTCGTGTGCTGAATCCCTTCAGTGCATTGGCACAAGACTGTCAGAAATTGTCTCTTGTTGTCTTGCTCTATCTCTCTTTCCACAAATATTTCCGTTGTCTCAATATGTTCTATTTATTGTCTTCGCACAATGTGGCAAAACAATGATGACTGCCTCCTTCTGGTGTTTGTGATAAGTTGTCTTTGTGATTTAACCTCCCTCAAAATGTTCAGATTGCTCATCTTGGCTGTCCAAGGAACTTTCATCATTCATCAATAAAACCACATCTCCAAATCCTCCGGGGAGTATTTCGCTTGTTTACTAAATGTCCATGATTCGCGGCCATATGTTAGAGTTTATTATATATAACCTGCAAGGATTTTTTTCTCACTTGCAATAGCAAGAAGTGTTCTTAATATGCGAGTTTATAAAAAAAAACAAAAACATTTTAGCATGTCATTTTTGGAGTGAAATTCCAGGTTTTATTAAAATTAATGAATATTCAAGATGTGACATATAATTTACACAATTAACAACAGAGGCAAGACATGACAGAGAAATGTCGACATATTGTCATGGAGGAAAATTCTGCATAGGACAAACTACTGGAAGATGATGGTTAATATTAATGATTTCAAGTCATCTGCTTCAGATCGAGTAAAATGAGTTGCTTGTCCTTTACAGAACGTTGCAATCAGCCCTAGTATGTATTGGCTATATGTGACTTACTAGGCAATGTTACGTTCAATAGTTTGTCATTCCTGTCTGAGCTACCGACGCCTTATACCATTGAAATCATAACAAAGATAGCCGCTTCCAAATCGGAGGAGGCTGATTTTGAACCCTCAGTTCGGTATATCTGGGAATTGTGAAACTGTGTTTCACCAATCGCTAAGCTACAGACATCGACTCCAAATTTACCACTAACTTAAAAATCTATCACGTTTCAAAACAAATTAACAGTAATGACTTGCAGACATAACGAAACAGTGTGTGTCTGTGTGTGTTTGTGCGTGCGTGCGCGCCTGCGCGCGTGTGCGTGTGTGTGTGTGTGTGAGAGAGAGAGAGAGAGAGAGAGAGAGAGAGAGAGAGAGAGACTTCATTTGAACGTGTAGAGTGCTAAATGCAGACTCCATTGTAGATAGAGTTTTGCAGATTCTGGGAGATTTATTTAGCCACTGCTCGGTGTAATAAAAACATGTATGTTAAACTATAATTGTCGAATTTTACAACAGTACAATCCTTACCACAAGATGCGTTTTGGTAATAAACAATAACACATTCGAATGGCTTTATTGCTTATCTATTTTGCTGGAATAACGTTAAATAAATTGTTTACCTCTAGTTTCCACTCCATGCTGTGACAGCTTCTGTGACATAATCTTCTATTAATTCTATTCTCCACGCTCAGCTTAGACAGCATGTGTGACATAACTTATTCCTTCCGCTAGTTTCTACTCCATACTGCGACAGCTTATATAATAGAGTGTATTTTAAACTTTAGTCTCCATTCTCTGTTGGCACAGCGTATGTGACAGTGTCTAGACAGATACTGACCAAATCACGCACCAGGTACAGGTTGGTCTATTCACATATCTGCCTAGCACCGCCTGTCCAATGCGCTTGAGAATTGTTTTCTAAATTTTTACTTCACTTGTCTATAGTGTATTTTTTTTATTATAAAACTTATTTCTAGTATGCTTTTTAAGCTGTGACAGCTATGTGATATAATCTACTGTTAACTCTAGTTTTCCTTTCTCACATGTGACAGTGTGTCATAATCTATTCTTAATTCTAGTCTCCAGTCTAATCTGTGACAGCGCATATGACATAATCTACTCTTAACTGTAGTTTCCACTTTCAGCTCAGGCATTGTATGAAACATATCCTCCTCTTTATTCTAGTCTACATTCTTACCTGAGAAAGTATATGTGACATAATTAATTTTTGCCGTCTAGTTTTCATTCCACGCTGTGACAGCTTAACTAGGGAGCTTCGTGGTCTCGAGGTATGATGTCCGCCTCGAGTGCTGGAGGTCCTGGGTTCAAGCCTCGTAGAGGACCGGGATTTTTTTCACGTGGACTTCTAGTAACAAAATTTCCCCTGGTCTCTGGGTAGTGAGATCGGACGCCCAGGTGTATTTTTGCTCACGTAAAAAAATCCCTTGGCAGTTGAAAATCGAAAAATAGTAGCCTAACGGCGCTGCCCGGGCAAAATTTCGAGTTAAAAATCTACCCAAAGTATTTCAGGATCCTCGCCGGTGCTACGAAGTTCGTGCACTGAGATGAGTTTCTCCAGACTCAGGTTTGAGTTAGGAGGAGAACGGAGCACTTATGGGTTACACCCGTGTGCCGTGATTGTTGATCCATCGACTAAATTAAACTAAACAGTTTAACTAGCATAGACTATTCGTAATTCAAGTCTCCACTATCTGCTAATGCAGAGTATGTGAAAGTTTACTCTTAACTCTAGCCAACACTAACTTTGAACGAATGGCTGGAGCTACCCAATACGGCTGTATGCGCGGAAACGTTCCTTCACTTTCAAAAACAACAAGCGAGAATTCAACAAGGCACTTGTGAAAAATAACTAGAAAATTGGAAACAACATATTTTATAAATAACAAGCGAGCATTCAACAAGACACTTTAAGAAATAACTATAACATGGGAAACAACATATTTTACAAACAACAAATAAGCATTCAACAAGACACTTTAAGAAATAACTATAATATTGGAAACAACATATTTTACAAATAACAAGCGAGCATTCAACAAGACACTTTAAGATATACCTAGAACATTGGAAACAACATAGTTTACAAACAACAAATGAGCATTTAACAAGAAACTTTAAGAAATAACTAGAAAATCGGAAACAATATATTTTACAAACACTTTTAAAAAATAATTAGAAAATGGCAAACAACATATTTTACAAATAACAAATGAGCATTCAACAAGGCACTTTCAAAAAACAACTAGAAAATCGGAAACATATTTTACAAACACTAAGCTAGTATTCAACAAGGCACTTTTAGAAATAAATAGAAAATGGGAAACAACATATTTTACAAACAATAAGCGACCTTTCAACACGGCACTTTTAGAAATAACTAGAAAATGGGTAAACAACATCCACACATGTAAACATGTAACAGTAAAAATAAGTTTGTAATTGCTCACATTTATACGACATGGAGAATTTGGAAGAAATGCTGATGACTTTTTTACCATCCTGGTAAGCAGACTATACACACATTTCTATCATGCAGGTGATGTCTCTAAATTCGTGAGTGGAAGGCTTGGGTACTGAATAGCAACCATCATTGCGAGGATTTTCTCTCTTTCAGTCTCAAAGCTTGCAAGATGTGTGGTCCTCGAAGGCTTTATCATACCGGAGACAGTGAACAGTGGAAGCTGAATAGAAATGAAGTCATCCTAACGGCATTTCTTAATTAGTAGGACATGTGACTGGGTGATGCCTCTTAACCTTTGCCTGGCTGGGAGGCCGGATTTCGGAAAAGACCACACATAGTCTGTAGCGACAGCGATCGCCAGCAATGCAAAGATATTGTAAGAGATGATTCAGTGCTAATTCTTAATTATATATGTTTAAAGTACATTGTATGTATTTCTCCTTGTTGTTTTCTGCACGAAAAGATCAAGCAATCACGTTTAATTCAATTGTTTGCACTGTTGAGGAGCGTCTGGCCGAGAGTTTTAAACGTCAGGTTCCGATTCCGGACAGCTCGTAAGATGGTGACCTTTATTTCTATTGGGGGTAAAACTTAACAGATTCTAGAGAACTTCTAGAAAGATGGCAAGAATACTGCAATTTAATGTATGCTATGAATGACAGTGAGGATATGAATGAGATACATGAACCACTGACAGCAGGGACAGAACCTGAACCCTCATTAGATGAAATTGCATGGGCAATAAAGAGCCTGAAGAGTGGAAAATCAACTGGATGTGATAAGATACAAGCTGAACTAATTAAAGCGAGAGGAGAAGAAAGCATACAAATCTATCACGCATTATGTAAAAAGATATGGACAATTTGTATAGAGCCAAAAGATTGGACAAGAACTATCTTCATTTCAACACCAAAAAAGGGCAACCAGAAATTATGCACCAACTATGGAACTGATCAATAATGAAAGTAAACTTCTAATAAACATAATGGAAATGTTCGTAAGAAAATTGAAGAAGAATTTAACGTGGTTTAAGCTGGATTTAGACAAGGAAGAGGAACGAGAGATCACATACTCAACATGCGTTTAATAATAGAGAAGTGCAGAGAATGCAATGTAAACCTATTATTATGTTTTGTGGATTATTCAAATGCATTTATTTATTTGACTGTGTACAACATCAGAAACTTTGGGAAATCATGAGGAATATGGGCTATCACATGTAGTACAACTCATAAAAATGCTCTATCTAGACCAACAAGCAGCGGTTAGAATAGATGGCGAGACATCAGATTGGTTTGACATCAAGAAAGGAGTCCGTCAGGGTTGTGTGCTGCCCCCTGTTTGTTTAATCCGTATGTCGAAAATATAATAAAAAAATGTCAGAGATGATATAAGGAGGGAGCTATATGATGCCCTAAATATCGGTGGTCATGACATACTAGTGATTCGATATACTGCTATCCACAACACAGAATGGTATATAAAACCTAATAACCTCAACCCAATTGAATAGTGAAAATCACAACTTTTATCTTAACATAGCAAAAACAAAGTTAATGCATAAAACTACTGTGGAGACAGAAATATATGTTAATGAGGAAAAATTGGAGGTGGTGGAACATTTTGAATATCTTGGGTAATTGATTACCACCAATGCTGTCGCAATGAAAGAACGGGTAGCGTTGTGATATTCTGTTGTGATAATTTGGTGTGTCCAGTGTGTGCCGCGTGGTTACACACCCGCTTCACACGCGTGATCCGGGACTGTTTCCGGATCCGGTCAGGGATATGCACTACTGACGAGCTCAAATGAGGGCGAAACTCGAGTATAGTGCTTCCATATTGACGTGGATAGGCCTTAGGTTCATATCAGAATGCGATCGGCGTTGCCAGTAGTGGGTTGTGCTCAATATTTAAATTTCAAATCCCGAAACAACCACATAAACAATGAAAGAAGTTAAAAGACGAATATCTATTCCTCTTCAAAACCTAAAACAACTGAATAAATTGTGGAGAGAGACAGATAGAACTACAAAAATTAGATTTTTAAAAGCATGCATTGTCCCCATTGCAACATACGCCTGTGAGACCTGGACACTTACTAAACAAGCTGAACAGTGCATAAATGCCTTTGAATATAATTGTTATAGATACG
The DNA here is from genome assembly GCA_014155875.1 of Cepaea nemoralis. Lineage (NCBI taxonomy): Eukaryota > Metazoa > Mollusca > Gastropoda > Stylommatophora > Helicidae > Cepaea > Cepaea nemoralis. Next base: position 173,247 of record JACEFZ010025839.1, read on the forward strand.
TTCTAAGAATATATGGGATAAAGAAAAGAACAAATGCATCCATACTGCAAGACGAAAAAACAAAGAAAATTAAAATATTTTGGTCACTTGAAACGTCACGAAATTTGGAGAGAAACATAATTGAGGGGTATATGCGTGGAAGAGAGGAAAAGGAAGGCCAAAGAGAAGATGGGTGAAGGATGTGGCGGATAATCTCCAGATGGGTGTATCGAACGCGGGACATCTTGCTTATGATCGAGAGGCTTTCCGGAAGGTTGTTATCGGAGCGAGGTTCTGCAAAGAAAATGCTACTGATTGATTGATTGATTGATTGATTGATTGATTGATTTAGGAACTGACATCACAGCATTCGGGGCATTCCCGTAAGCGCTCCATCTCAATCCCCAGCAACCAGCGAAGAGTTCCAACACCAATAGTACCAGTAGCAATTTGATTATACGTCCGTCTCGCATTACCTCTGAGCATCGAGCGTCGGCCAGATCCCATCGTCACTCCTCTCTGCCTCATTCTTGCCAGACTAAAGTGATCCATTTGCTCCTCCGAGGTGTACACGTGCTCCCACAAGGTCAAAACCCCGGCTGCCGTGTCATGCATCAATACTCCACCAAGTTTTGCTGAGTTTTATCTGTCTTTAGTTTTTATGCTGAATTTTTATCCTGAGTTTCAATACTCCACAAAGTTTTGCCAGCCATCTGTCTGCCTGTTCATTTCCCAGCACATCGGCATGCCCCGGAGAAATGATCCAGGTGATGCTTGCCACCCGTCACCTCTGAAGTGAAGCAAGCCACTCTGCACGAAGCCTGCCAATCCTCACCCTTCTCAGCATGCTTACTGAGTCAGCTACAATCACGATGTGTGTATGTATCATGTTCTCCATCCAGCGGAAAGCTGCACTGACCGCCTCCACCTCCATTCTTAAGCTAGATGTTGTGGTATCATACGCCAGTCTCTCCTGCACCAAACGTCGACCATCAGTTTTTGCTAAGAATCCCCAGGCACTTCTCCTACCTCTCAACACCGAACAATCTGTGTAGATAATCACATCACACGGGCGAGCATTATCCTGTATTAGTTGCTGGATTTCCACTTCCGTGGCCCCTGCTGGCCACTCCCTGTACTCCTGGCCCAATGTGATTATAACTCTGCATAAGTCTGACTGCTCCGCTGGCACTCTGACCCACTCCTCTCCTCGCCTAATGTTCTCCAAGATTCACACCTGTCTGATCGTATGCCTGAGCCATCCATGATTTCCCTCTTATCAGTCTCTGACCTTTATCTGCGTCCAGCGCCTCATGCAACGGGTGATCTGTGTCTGCAGCTACTCTGAGGTATGCCTTCGCCTGCATCACCTTGTGACTACCAGCAACACTCGGTAGACCAAGTATGTAACGAACACACACTACTGGGGTGTTTCTCGTGCAACCCTGAATGTCCTGCTTAGCTTCGTTCTGTATGCGCTCTAATTTCACCAGCTGACTCTTTTAGATAGTGAGCAGTCCTAATCCATAATCAATCACTGAGAGGATCAAGTGCTGGTATAGTGTGAAAAGCATTCTCTGCTCTGTGTCTATTGCAGCCATAGTTTTAAGTGCATTGAGTCCCTTTTGAGATCTTGTCACAACCGTCTCCACATGGTCCTTGAAGGACAGACTCCTGTCAAATATGATTCCCAGATACTTCAGTTTGTTCTCTCTGTTGACGCTTCTACCATCTATCGTGAGGCTTGGGGTATCATCTCTCACAATCCTGTTGTCCAGAGAGCACCACAAAACAGCCACCGTTTTCGGGTGGATGACAGCACCCATTTCAGTGCACCAATCAATCACTGTGTCTACTGTCTTTGTAGCTCCAGGGCTATTTGCTCCCTATCTCTCCCCTGCCTATATGCAAGAATATCATCTGCTAATGTTAGTATCCTTCCAACCCCTGGTGCTTCTAGGTTTTCAATCTTGCTCGAATACACGTTAAAGAGCACCGGTGAGATTGCAGATCCCTGTGGCAGTCCCGGGGTTAAAATATGTGGCTCTGAGGTCCATGCACCCAGACGGGAGAGCAACCCGACGATAATGCAGGACGGCTGCTATCCAGTTCACCAACCAGGTATTGACCCCCTTCTCCATCAGTGCTGTCATCAAAATATCATAGCGAACTCTATTGTACGACTGGTTAAAGCAGTCGGTCATCTCCTTCAGGTCTACATTGCTCAAAACCTTTATGCGGCCATACCTGACACCATCGGGCCCTGGTGCCGTGTCTTTTGCCTTTTTCAAAATATGTTTAATATCTTCAACCCGTATGATGTCTTCATATTGCATATTCTCCATTGTGCCAGATAACTCCTCTCTAACTGCATCCCTGGTATCCGCATCATTATTATTGGTCTGCTCTAAAAATCTCTGGAGAAACGCCTTCCCTTTCTATTTGTCTGTTGTCACGCATATACGTGCTACTGAATAAATTAATTCATGAATGAATGAATGAATGAATGAATGAATGAATGAATGAAACAAGAAAATCCTAACCTGCATAGTTCGCGGCGCCTGCACATGCCAGGAGGCCTTAATTACCTAGGCTTTGTACCCACCCCACCCACTTTCTCCTCCCCAACACCGCATAGTATAATAGACAATAATGACAGTTTCAGGTTGTGACAGTTGGTATCGTTACAGTTGCTTACTCTTGTGTCAATGTTTACATTATATCTGGTCTTAGTTCTGCTATTTTCTTTCTTACCATCATTCATTTGTTCTTTCTTACTATTTGTGTGTTTGCTAGTCTCTGTATCGGTTAAACAAGCCATCCATTAGTCAACTCGTTTGTTGTAGTCTCTCTTTCATGGTCTGTCTCTCTCAAATTTCTCTCTCTCTCTCTCTCTCTCTCTCTCTCTCTCTCTCTCTCTCTCTCTCTCTCTCTCTCTCTCTCTCTCTATCTATCTATCTATCTCTCTCTCTCTCTCTCTCATTTATATATCAATCTATCTCACCATCTCTCTCAGATGAATTGTGTTGGATGAAATTATCCATTAGTCAGCTTGTCTTTTATACTTCCAATTTCTATTTCGAGCTGTCTCTCCCTCCCTCACACTCTCTCCCTCTCCCTCTTCCTCCCTCTCTCTCCTCTCCCTCTCCCTCCCCCCCCCTCTCTCTCTCTCTCTGTCTGTCTCTCTCTCTCTTAAATGAAGTATCCTGGATGTTACTGAATTTTTGAAAAATGAATTCCCGATAGCTTTAAGTGTTTCCAAAACCCAGACCAATAAATAGTCCAAATTGCTCCTTTCCAGTCTAAATTTCGAAATCGGTAAACCAATCCACAAAACATAGTTATACAATATGTGGTTCTCATTCACATTAAATCGATGCTATTGAAATTAACTGTTACAACATTCTCTTACAATATCGTGGACAAAAAAGACATACAAGTCTGACATTTTACAAGATGTGAGCAATACTGAGCTGCAATACTGAGTTACAATGCTGAGCTACAATTCTGAGCTGCAATACTGAGCTGCAATACGAGGATTTAAAAGGGAATAGAGCAAAAGCAAGAATATAAATATAACTAGACTATGGAAACAGAAAGAGACTTAATCAGAAGCAATAAACTGGGAATATCGAATAAACTGGCTTGTAAACATTACATCTTGAAAACTGTACTACTTTTGTGATATTTGGGAATATCGAATAAGCTGGCTTGTAAACATTACGTTTTGAAAAGTTGTCTATTTTGGTCACATTAAACAGTGGCTTGGGAGGAACAATGATGGGAGGTATATTTCATGGAAGAAGAATCGCGGGACGACCAGTGCAAAGATTGACACAGGACATTGCAGACACTTTCAATGTAATAATGCTTGAGGTAAAAGAACTGGCGAAGGATCGAGAACCACCCTGTGTACAGGAGTTGCTACTTGAGAATAATGTGGTTCTTATGTACAAGCATATTGATCTTAGACGCTGCTACCGAGTTCCTGCACTGGACTCAGACCTGCTTGTGTGATCAGCTAGAGGAGACTGAAACACTTATGGTGTTATTGGAGTGTTCAGTGAAAGTGGTGCGTTACAAAACCAGTCAAACCCTAAACGAATAAATATGCCCAGCTATGAAGATAAATACATAATTACTATATGTAAACTGTGACAATACTGTACACAGACTAGTCAATCTTCTTCTTATACTCCATATAGTCTGGCGTTGATGTTATATCTGTCCACACCATTCTGTCTCTTGTGCCGCCAGTCATTGCTGATACTGAAGTTCATTCATGCCGTGATGTCAAAATGTCCAGCATCTTCTCTCTTAGATTTCCTCTGCTTCGTCTCCTTCCAGCTTTCCCGTTGTGACGACCCTTTTACTCCAACTGTCTTTGTCTCGTGACATGCCCAAATAAATGGTCTGTCTTCTTCTGATGAGAGTAACCAGTTCTCTTGAGTTAACTTCTGTTACGATATCTTCTATCCGATCACTATGTTCTCATCATTCGTCTCTGAAACCACATGTTCCACATAATTCCCCACGTGTCTGATTCGCTTCCGTACATCAGGCTTGACTCAACATAGCTGTTGAGACCTCTTATTCTTGCTTCAATTGACAACGATAAAATGAAGTGAATACTCTTCATCTTGTGAAACGTTACTTTTACTTTATATATTCCACATATCTCTTGTTTTGCACTCGCTCGCTTTGACCTCAAGCGTAGTTCAAACACACTACTTCTAGTAGTGCTGGACTGGATTTTTCGTGTGGATTAGCTTTCCCTATTAACAGTGTCCTTCGCAATCAGGCGAATGCACTCCGACTTCAGAAATACTTGTAATTTACGCCCTCAAGTCAAGGACGATAGGTCAACATTTTAGTTCAAATGTCCGGTGTAGGGGTTGAACCCCCTAAGTCGGCATCAGCACACTGTATGTTTAAGAACACGCGTTCTTATCCATTCGGCCATCCTACAACAATAATTAGAATACACAGTAATTTAGAATAACTAAGCAGGCGGTGCCTGTTGTGGCGCAGTTACTAGCATGCTAGCCAAACGGCCTGGTGACCAAGGTGTCGAATTTGCATGGAGGTCGTTATTTTAAATTGGCCAGAGCTCCCAGGTCGATCCTGTCTAAAATAGATACAGGAAATATGGTGGGAAGTAAAGGCGCTTGGGTGACATTAACTACGTCAACCCTCTAGTGCCGACTGGGAGCCAGCACCACATGCCCAGTATAAAAGCTAACGAAACGAAAACTAATGTTAGAGCTGCAGTAAGATGGTTTAAGAAAGAATAAGGCAAAATCAAGAATGGGAATAGAATTTTTAAACACGTTAGTTAGTTAGTTAGTTAGTTAGTTAGTTAGTTAGTTAGTTAGTTAGTTAGTTATTTAGTCAGTCAGTCAGTCAGTCAGTCAGTCAGACAGACAGTCAGTCAGTCAGTCAGTCAGTCAGTCAGTCAGTCAGTTAGTTAGTTAGTTAGTTAGTTAGTTAGTTAGTTAGTTAGTTAGTTAGTTAGTTAGTTAGTTAGTTAGTCGAGATGCCAACTTCACGGCAACGGGTCGTTTCCATTATGCTCCATTCCTGTGACAGTGAATATCACACAAAATGCTCCCCATTGTCCAATGTGAAAAATGGAAAAGACAGGAGTCTCGGCAATCCAACAGCCCTCACAGGTACACTGTGCATAATTCCGCCCGCCGCCAGAATGCCAACACAAATGCATCCACGAAAACCATAGTTCATCGTCGATGGACTCGGCAGTGACCAGAAAGACGTCACTGACCCGGGTTTTCTCACATGGCTCGGTCTTTTTCGCAGGTCGACCCGCCGAAAGTGTCGCTTAAAGCACGAACTCCGCAGCTTCAGCGCTGTCTTCCAGGAGTCTCCTGAAAAATGCACTCGTGAACCGAAAAGGCAAATCAATAAATTCAGCAACAGCCGGTAGCCATTGTTCCGAACGTGCAGGTCACTGTACAGGACAGATGTAACAGCATTCCACGCGAATTTCACAGCTCACGGCGTCGCCCACGCACTCACTCAGTAGCAGGGCGACGGAACCATGTACTACCAGTCCAACTTGAGGAAAATTCGATTGCAAACCGTAGCTACAAGCAAAACACACCACAGGCCTTAACGGTTCAATGCCTAACCGCCAGGTTGGCGACCGGAATGTTATTTGCATATCCTTTACAAGACGTTGCAGTCAACACCGACATGTATTGGATCTCTATTTACTAGGCAACTTTACGTTTATTAGTTTGACATTGTTTTCTTCTTGTTCTTGTTCTTGTTCTTGTTCTTCTTCTTCTTCTTCTTCTTCTTCTTCTTCTTCTTCTTCTTCTTCTTCTTCTTCTGCGTTCGTCCGAAATCTTGTTTACTACGTAATTGAGTTGTGCCTGTTTACAGCAGAGCTGCGATATGTGAACCTTTCGGTCGACACATCCGACTTATGCAGGAATTTGTTGACCGGGTTAACCTTCTCGGGCATTGTTTTCTCAACCTCTGACGCCTCGTACCTTCGATATCAACTCAATACTGTCTGTTTCCAAATTGCACCCGGCTGATTTCGAGCTCTCGATTCTGTATGTTGGGGAATTGTTAAATTGCGCCTCACTAACCCCTTAGCCACAAAGACTAAATACGATTTTTATTTTAGATTCTTGTTAAAGCAATAGATTGTCTTAATGGGAGAAAACAACTAGCAAAACATCACAACAAACACTAACAACCCAATGACTAACTATCTCAATTCGAACCAATGTAAAGGTTGGACAATGCAGTCGGATATAAAACAGAAACAATGTAGAGTATCCAAATATATCATTGGTAGGTGTATACAACATTAAAATGTATTAAGTTGCAAGTAAACTTAAAAATATCGCAACAAGAAGAAGACTTAACTGGACACGAGACACGACATAACCCATAGAGAAGATGCTGGGCATACTGGTGTTATGGCATGGAGAGACATCTTTGATGGAATTGATTGGTTACAAGATTGGTAGAAGGTTGTGAAAAGCATGATCAATGCTGATTTTAAGAATCGACATCACTGCACCTGGAGATTTCCCATACAATCTCAGTCCTCTTCAAAAGCTTCTGGGGAGTTACGGTGTTGTGATGTAGCAAATTTACAGTAGGAAAGTGATTCAAATTCCGCCTAATTCTGTAAGCTTTGAGTATCGTATATACCGTCTACTCACTTACTACTGAATCAGTCTTCTCAATTATTGATACTCCATCTGTCCAGCTGCACTCTCCACCAGATTCCAGAGTCTTCAATTCACCACAAGGCCAACAAGACATACGTGTACTAAAGGCAGAAATGTCCTTGAAGCAATTATAAATCTGTGGTTAGTGACGATGTACACACATTGTAGTAATGAGTTATGTTTCTAGTAGCTGCAGATTTATATTTTGCATTGCCAGACCGACTTTCAGGCAGACGCATCCTCACAAACTTTCTTGTTAGGAAGTGCTATGAGGCGTGGAGCTGCCTACCGCATCTAATAAGACCGTAGTTCTACTGAGGGTCTAAGACTTCATACCTCAACAGTAATTACGACACATTCGATTGATAATGCATATTTTTGCACTAAGACACACAACCCAGTCACCCACCAGCCAGGCAAATCCATCTTCTCACAGCCAGTCTGTTAGTTAGACAAGCAGACAGACATAGATAGATCGTTAGCTTCCATTTATTCGCGTGGATTTAGTCTATATTTGCAAGATGTTTTCTCGCGTGAGCTGTATTTACTACAACGTAATGTTGTAGACAGACAGACAGACAGACAGACAGACAGACAGACAGACAGACAGACAGACAGACAGACGATTCACGGGCAGACAGGCAAACAGAAACACACACACTCACACACACACACACACACACACACACACACACACACACACACGGATAGATATTCCTGTAATTTCTACGCATTCTCTTGGAAGTAGCATGTATATGCAAATTAATGTCCTACGTGAGCTGTATTTGCTGCAACTTAATGTTGTATAAAGATAGGCAGGCAAGTAGGCTGGCAAACAGACAGTGAGACAGACAGGTGGGTGTGTGGGTAGGATGTACGTACGTAGATAGGTAAGTAGGTAGGTATATGGGTAGGCAGGTTGGTAGATAGGTAGGGGAGGAAGGTATACAGGTATTAGGTAAGTAGCTAGTGAGGTAGCTAGGTAGGTAGGTAGGTATTAGGTAAGGAGCTAGTTAGGTAGCTAGGTAGGTAGGTAGGTATTAGGTAAGGAGCTAGTTAGGTAGCTAGGTAAGTACCTAGCCAGCTAGAATTCTTTAAACAAGGCTACGTGCATGAAATGACAAGCAACTATTATATTTCGATTAAACATTTCTAAATTTAGCTATTGGAGAGCTATTCTGGTTTTCCGTAAACTCCCCCACCCTTGTAGCAGTGCACGGTGAAACAATACTGCTTGAAAGTTGGATGTCAAGCGCACCACTTAAAACCAACATTGATCCACGTGTATAAGTATCACTTCTATCATTCTGAAGATGAGACCGGCGTGTCTCCTTAAATTGAAATAGCGACAATTTCAAACACAGCAATCTTCCCCTGATATAAACCCACAATCTTGAATTATAACTGTAGACGTTAAGTTGTCAGATCGATTCATCTATATGTTCAGTTATGTTTCTGTCGTGAATAAATTCACATGTGTTGTTTGAGGCTCCTAGACACAGTGTATTGTTTAAGGCTCACAGAATAAGAAAGAAATAGAGACTAGACGACACACTAGAGAATATATTAATTGAAAACTATAGTCACCCAACCGGGAATCGAATCTGTTACCTCCAAATGATGACAGAGGAACAATTGAACTTTGAAGCATGACCAACTACACGGTATCATACTTAGCCAGGTCTTTTCCAATTGTATCTAATTGGGCATGCATCGATACTTGTTCCTGCAGCAAGGCACTGTTGTTATTCTGAGGTGACAGGTTCGAATCCGGCTTGCATAACTAAGATTGTAAATTATTATTTTGTCTAGTGTGTCCTCTAGTCTCTGTTTCTTTCTTCTATTTCTATGTGAGCCAACAACATACATGACTTTATTTATGAGCTGTCTTAGAGGTCTCAAAGGATTCCCCACTGAAATTTATATGTCACTCTCAGATCCGTGAACTTAAACAGTTCTGTGCGAGTTAAATATGTTGCTATTGTTCTTTCTCGTCTTTAAAATGAGTTATTCTGACAGTGCCATGTTTATTCACAGAAATTCTAAGTCTTAAGAGCATTATGTATCCCTAACCCACTGCAATATAAATGGAAATGAGACGGCTGATAGCCTAGCCAATGAGAACTAAAGAACAATTCAAATGGAAGGCGTCAATAAAACAGAATCGCATAACGGAAATACGAAACAAATATTTACAGACAATTAGCATAAGCTGCATTCAGCAGACGTATCAGCTTCACTAATAGTTATTGCCAAGTTAAGTTCACAAGGTAATCAAGAATGAGGAGAAGGAGGAGAAGGAGATGGACGGGGGGAGGGGGGGGGGATGGGGTGTCGGGAGATAACTGATGTGTACATGAGAAAAGCTAGGAGGAAGGTCAGGAGATTCAACATTAAAAACAAACACGCATGTAGTTTCACGTTTTTCCAAAATTATCTTGATAATGTATGTGAAGCATTAGCTATAACGGGAATTCCATGTCGTTTGTATATGACTTTATTCCACACTCCAACCCAAACTGGATTGCTCGCAACGATTGATTTGCCACAAATCTGGACAAAACATGCTGGGAATAAGTTTAATTTGTTGGACGAAGTGCTCAACAATCGTACACCTGCTGTTAATAAACACACAGAAATTGGCGTTCTATCTTATTTTATAGGCCTTAGTGTGTGGCGTTGGTGATCATGTCTGGTGTACTATCAATTATATCTTATACTGATGTTCTTCGGTGCCATGATGTCAAACTGTCCAGCATCTTCTCTCTTGGTCACCCCCTGCTTTCCCTCCATTCCATCATTCCTTCTTGTAATGACATACTCCAGCTTTCATTCTTGTGACGATATATTCCAGCTTTCCCCCGTGTGACGTCATACTCCAGTTTTCATTCTTGTGACGACATACTCCAGCTTTCATTCTTGTGACGACATACTCCAGCTGTCCCCCTTGTGACGACATACTCCAGCTTTCCCCTGTGTGACGACATACTCCAGCTTTTCCCTGTGTGACGACATACTCCAGCTTTCATTCTTGTGACGACATACTCCAGCTTTAATTCTTGTGACGACATACTCCAGCTTTCATCCTTGTGACGACATACTCCAGCTTTCCCCCTTGTGACGACATACTCCAGCTTTCCCCCTTGTGACGACATACTCCAGCTTTCATTCTTGTGACGACATACTCCAGCTTTAATTCTTGTGACGACATACTCCAGCTGTCCCCCTTGTGACGACATACTCCAGCTTTCATCCTTGTGACGACATACTCCAGCTTTCCCCCTTGTGACGACATACTCCAGCTTTCATTCTTGTGACGACATACTCCAGCTTTAATTCTTGTGACGACATACTCCAGCTGTCCCCCTTGTGACGACACACTCCAGCTGTCCCCCTTATGACGACATACTCCAGCTTTTATTCTTGTGACGACATACTCCAGCTTTCATCCTTGTAACGACATACTCCAGCTTTCCCCCTTGTGACGACATACTCCAGCTTTTATTCTTGTGACGACATACTCCAGCTTTCATTCTTGTGACGACATACTCCAGCTTTCCCCCTTGTGACGACATACTCCAGCTTTTATTCTTGTGACGACATACTCCAGCTGTCCCCCTTGTGACGACACACTCCAGCTGTCCCCCTTATGACGACATACTCCAGCTTTTATTCTTGTGACGACATACTCCAGCTTTCCCCCTTGTGACGACATACTCCAGCTTTTATTCTTGTGACGACATACTCCAGCTTTCATTCTTGTGACGACATACTCCAGCTTTTCCCTGTGTGACGACATACTCCAGCTTTCATTCTTGTGACGACATACTCCAGCTTTCATTCTTATGACAACATACTCCAGCTTTCATTCTTGTGACGACATACTCCAGCTTTCATTCTTGTGACGACATACTCCAGCTTTCATTCTTGTGACGACATACTCCAGCTTTCATTCTTGTGACGACATACTCCAGCTTTCATTCTTGTGACGACATACTCCAGCTTTCCCCCCTTGTGACGACATACTCCAGCTTTCCCCTGTGTGACGACATACTCCAGCTTTCCCCTGTGTGACGAAATACTCCAGTTTTCCCGTGTGTGACGACACACTCCAGCTTTCATTCTTGTGACGATATACTCCAGCTTTAATTCTTGTGACGACATACTCCAGCTTTAATTCTTGTGACGACATACTCCAGCTTTTCCCTGTGTGACGACATACTCCAGCTTTTCCCTGTGTGACGACATACTCCAGCTTTCATTCTTGTGACGACATACTCCAGCTTTCATTCTTATGACGACATACTCCAGCTTTCATTCTTGTGACGACATACTCCAGCTTTCATTCTTGTGACGACATACTCCAGCTTTCATTCTTGTGACGACATACTCCAGCTTTCATTCTTGTGAGGACATACTCCAGCTTTCATTCTTGTGACGACATACTCCAGCTTTCCCCCTTGTGACGACATACTCCAGCTTTCCCCCTTGTGACGACATACTCCAGCTGTCATCCTTGTGACGACATACTCCAGTTTTCATCCTTGTTACGACATACTCCAGCTTTCATTCTTGTGACGACATACTCCAGCTTTCATTCTTGTGACTACATACTCCAGCTTTCATTCTTGTGACGACATACTCCAGCTTTCCCCCTTTGTGACGACATACTCCAGCTTTCCCCTGTGTGACGACATACTCCAGCTTTCATTCTTGTGACGACATACTCCAGCTTTCATTCTTGTGACGACATACTCCAGCTTTCCCCCTTGTGACGACATACTCCAGCTTTCCCCCTTGTGACGAGATACTCCAGCTTTCCCCCTTGTGACGACATACTCCAGCTTTCCCCCTTGTGACGTCACACTCCAGCTTTCATCCTTGTGACGACATACTCCAGCTTTCCCCCTTGTGACGTCACACTGCAGCTTTCCTTTCCTGTTGTGACGACATACTCCAGCTTTCCCAATTGTGACGACGTACTCCAGTTTTGAATACGGACTTGCTGATATTAGACCTGCGTTGATGCTGTTTCTTCCACAGGTTTTCAGTATTTCATTGTCAACAGACTGATCCAATTCCCAGATGGTGCTCAGTCCACTAGAATGTATTAGCTATACTCATGCGTCTTCCACGTCGTCTACCAAAAAGAAGCGCAGTTTGGATTTTCTTACGGCAGTACGCAGTTAAAGACATTCCTTACTCGAAGGCGCCATAAATCAGACATTCACAACTATGTAACAGCAACAGTAAAGTTCCAATGCTACTGAAAATCCCAGACTTGATACAATATGCTTTGTTTTTCATTTTCCCATCCATGTCGTCTAGTGCTTGGTTTTTGTGAATGCATTTTCGGTCGCTATAGTAATCGCTATCGATTTTGTTATTGTCGCTACGGCGGTTATAGAAATGGATGTCCTTCTGAAGATGTAAACAGCTGGGGGGATGAGGAGGGGGGTATAAGTTTCAATGCTCACGCTGTGGCCGCGAAGGTGAAAGAGAAATGTGATGTCGTTCTGACATGATTAATGAATTTATCAGCGCTGGTTGTCAAGCACAGAATGAAAAAGAAAATATTTGGCACCATGTAGTTCTGAATCTAATCCAACAGAAAAAAGCGTTATACGGTAAATATAAAGTTACCTGCATTTAATTATAGTCGTATAAATGCGGCACGGTCGGAATTATTACTGTAAACCGTAGTTTATTATCTGTACTCGAAGAAGACAAAAGACAAAAGGACTATAACCGAAGCGATGAATGAATCCCCAAAAAAACGAGAAGTATATTGTGAGCTTCACTAGAACACGATTACAAGAAACAAAATGAACGTTGCGGCTAAAGCCTTCGTCAGCACAGAACAAAAAACTCAAAACAGACAACCAACAACCGAAGCGGTAAATGTGTAACAGCAGCCGGGGTGGTGCAGTAATTAGAACATTTACCTCCTGGCCCGGTGTTTGTGTGTTCAAATCCAATCGAACGCTGATTCTTTCCTTTCTTTTCCCTTTATCCCAGATATTCTATCTTTTATTATCGCATGCAGCCTCATCAATTTCCTCCAGTGTTATTCATCCCTTTCTCTGATTATCTTTGCCGTGTGTGAAAGTCCTCTATTGCTTTGTCCTGTGGTTTCCAAACAGAGGACTTTCGGGTTATTCTCAAATTGTCTCAATCTGTCCTATTCAACGCCTGAGTCTTTGCCATAGCTCTTGATTCACTGGTATTTAACTAGTTCTGGCCATGAGCTCCACATTGATAATTCTGACATACCATTTCGGCCCGTCTATTTTGCGCAGGCTCCAGGTAATGAGTGTTTGTAGTTATTAGTGGTCGATGTTGTCGTTTTCCATGTTTCTGATACTCATCTGTTGTTGTGTAGTGAATTAAAGTTAGAGTTAAATATTGAAAATAATGAACGAATATCAGTATGACCGCATGTACAGTCAAAACGAAAGACAGACAGTGTTGGAGATCCATTGCAGCCAACCTTCATTGTGGGTACGACACCTAATTGATTGATTGATTGAAAATGAATAAGTTTGATGTAACGTTTAATATCTTATTTTCTCGGGTTCTCTAAAAATATGCGTCTAGCACCATATATCCTGAAAACAACAAGGCGTGGAGGAGAGTTTATATACTTCAATAAACAAGTTTACTTTAAGGTTAATTGGTATCAATAAACGCTTAAACTTTCATTCACAAGATGGGACCCTGCATCGTACGTGGCTTGAGAATCCCCGAATTGCTGTCAATAATGAGAGGTATATTATAGTCATGGACGGACAATTAGTTCCTGTATTTTATTCATTTTATTAACATTTCATTAACGTTAAACATTAAAGTACCCTTTGTCACTCTTTAAGGCGCACTGGGCATTCGAATCATTGTATTGACCAATCAGCACTGGGTAGGTGATGTGGTCAGTGATTCACCGGCCGCCTTTACTTCCGAAGATAATTCCAGATTGCCAATTTTAGGCTGGATCAACCTGGAAGCTCAGGTCAGTTATAAAATGTCCAGTCTACTCCGATGCGAATCCAATCCATGACTACGGGACCATCAGGCGAGCGACTGGCCACCACTCTACCGCGACTCCCAATCATGGTCAATAATTGCCAATTAGACATCGCCTCGTTCTCGATACTCGACAAGCTGCCCCCTGAGTGATTTCTTTATTAGAAGTTGTTGAGAAATAGCCGAGTGATTTCATTATTGTCTCAATTTCTCCTGAATAATTCTCCTTTACGCCTGCTAACACCTCATAACAACTGGAGAAATTCCCTTGGTGTTTTAATGATGCCCCTAATTTATATGAGGAAAGTTATTTTCCAAAATAACACGTTTTGTAGCCGTAAGTAGCTCTGTTGACGTTCGAAGACTAGACACGAGAAGCACGTATTCGCTGAGACTTCAGAGACGTGGTTGAGAGGTCAAGGTGTCCGCCTGAGGCACATAAGAAACTGTGCTCGAATCCCACCCAATACGACTGGGCATTTTTACGAGAATAATTGGTTTCTAATGATATCACACGTGCTCATGATCTTGTGAGTAGCTAGATAGAATAGCCAGTCTTTTTAGTTAAGGGTGAGAAACAGGTGATCCTGTTTTCAGGTTGTGAACATTAAAAATTCCATGGGTTGTGAAAACTGCAAAGTATAGCCCGAAACCCACTGTCCATATTTTAAAAAGAAAGTACGACGAGGCTTCAAAAGAAAGTATTAATTTGTGTGTGTGTGTATACGTGCGTGCGTGCGTGCGTGCGTGTGAATATATTCTGCAAACGCAAATAACAAAAGCATCATTGTTTAGATATAGTCACCACTGCGTTCAATGTAAGTCCTCCAGCGCCGATATAGTGCTTAGATGCCTGAAGAAATAAGTTATCTTGGGTCACTACTCGGTATGCCTGACCCGGTCGTGAAGAGTCTGTTACAGAAGTCACGCCGTTTTGAAACTCAATACTCCACGCATACACTTGCTGGACTGACAGGCATGCATCACCGCACTGGACATTCAATCGCAGATGGATTTCTATGGGTTTCGCCCCTTCACTGATCATAAAACGGACAACATAACACTATTTCTCTTTGGTGCATGTTAAAAATGGGGTAAACAGACACAGTGCAGGATGTGGCTTAGATATTAACATCCAAAAAAAAGAAAAAAACTATGACAATTAGCAAGGAAAGGTAAGGTCATCAATGAATATTCACAGTAAACGGGCAGATACTAGAACAAGTAACAAGTTCCTCCTATCTTGGACATATAATAACAGATGATGGCAGAAGTGAAATAGAAATAAAGAAGAGAATAGGAATGGCTAAAAATGCTTTCAACGGCATGAAATCAGTATCATCATGAAATCACTATCATCTAGAGAGATTAATAACGCATTAAAAATGAGAATTGTCAAATGCTACATATATTCAACTCTACTATATGGCGCGGAAGCCTGGACATTGAACAAGCAACTAGAAAGTCGCATAGAAACCCTGGAGATGTGGATATACAGATGTATATGTCGTGTTTCATGGAAACAAAAACAATCAAATGCAGAGGTTCTAGAAAAACTGGGAATGAAGAGAGAGTTGATGAAAAAAATAAAGAGGAGGCAAGTGAAATATTTCGGCCATGTTAAAAGACATTATACTCTTTTAAAAACCATACTGAAAGGCAAGGTTGAGGGCAAGCGAGCAAGTGGTAGACAACGATACAAGTGCGAAGATAACATCAAGAGATGGACGAACATCAGCCTGAGAGAATGTACAGTCAAAGCGAGAGACAGACAATGTTGGAGATCCATTGCAGCCAACCTTCATTGTGGAGACGGCAACTGATTGATTGATTGAAAAATGGGGCAGTCATCTTTAAACTGGCCTGATGACGTCACCGTGTTCGTCTGCACCGTTATGTCACGGTATTAACACTCTTGACATCCTTACCAAATATCGACAGGTTACAATACAATGGCATGGTTTTCAAAATGTATATCATACTTTAAAGATTCTCATTTGAACAGAAAATCTACGCACGGGTAGCTGGAGCACCCTACCCTATATGGAATCTATCTGGAAAATGCAGACCACATGCATGCTTACACTAACCTCTGATGTTTTAATTAGCTTTGATGCACTCACCTAGAAATAGTTACCAGCAGAAACAAATATAGAAGGCTGGCATTCATATAAAGTTAAGAGTGGTAATATAGATCTCAAGAAGACTGTGTATTGCAGCCGTGGGTGTAGCGATTCATGCAAACATCTGCCAACATCAGCCATTGTTCTTGGATTGAAGCCCACTAGTCATGAATGCAAAGGAATCTTTTACAAGTCTTGGGCGCATTTGGTATAAACTTTTTTTTTTCTAAAGCAGTGACCTAATTTTGTTTCTATCGGAATGCTCTGGGGTCAACCCATCCTCATGCAGTTGATGTCATTTTTCTGGGAAGGTAACGGAAATCGGTGTAATATTGTCCATGCGAACCCCACTCAAGCCCTTCGGTCCCAGAAATTAGGCAACCCTAATACCATATAACCGATCTCCGTGGCGGAGGTGTTACGGATGCGAATCGTAATCGTGTATACCCGCATTTGAAACACAGCGGCGCGCGATTTGGCAGCTGACTGCGTTAAGTTGGTTTTGAGTTGGTATCGGTGCCGGTCGTTCAGAAACCAATGCCAAACTACTGAACGTAATCTTGCCAAGAGATCAACAGCTGCAGAATTGCTGGTGTTGACTGCGATGTCCTGTAAAAGGATATGCAAAAAAAAAAAAAAACCATATACATTAGTGGGCGCTTTAGCTTGTAACCTGATGTCATCACTGGCTTACTAGAGGTCAGCAATCGCGCCTAAACTTCATGTGCATTGACCGAGATGTTGTGGATTAGCTCTACACACCGATCATGTGGACGTAAATGTTGATTTCTCTTTCAGAAAGCAGTGGCAAACAATGTACGTAAACTTGCTTATACAATCAGAATGTTGTAGATCAGAGAGTACACAAGAGTCTTACAAAGGATGTGCGTATTGTTTTCTTGTGTGTCTTTAACAATTTACTTCACACATTACCACTGGGTTTTCTTCAGGCGTGAAATCACGGAGGAATAGATGTTTTTCTCTCCTATAATAACGACGAAAGCTGTTATCGAACATTTGTCCAGCCGAGCTTTTTCCCGTTGCCACGTAACGTCCCAACCCTTACACCGTTGCGTCCGCTAGTTGTCTATTCGTGCTGACACAACATGTCAATAATCAAATAACATGTAATCGTACAGACATTGGCAAAATACGTGTGAATTCGACCTTCTCGGGTTGCCTACAAATTGCCATTATGTCATCATTCAAAAGTTGGCAGTAGAGAATTACGTTGCAGACATCATGGTAGACGGCGGGAGGATTCATTGGTAAATGGAGTTATATGCGAACAGGATCGAATACAATCAGCTAAAATCGCGATTTTTATATTAAGCGAAGATAACATTGGAGTCTTTGCGTCGCAACACCAAAATCCAGTGATCTTGTAACAATATCATTAGAGACGGACAGTGGGAGCAGACTTTGCTTGAACACCATAATCTCCTTAGAAGATTAGCAATAACAGTTGGCGTTTGTGTTGAAAAACAATGATCTTAGAAATTTGCAACAATGTAGCTTTTTTTGCCTGTACAGTGAAAATATGTTCAGAAATGTAGAAGATATAAATGGAATCAGCATTGGAGGACGAAACATCAATAACATTAGATATGCAGATGATACAGTATTGATTGCAGACAATGCGCAGGATCTGCAACAATTAGTAGATGCGGTTGTTGTACTACTTTAAACAGTGTGTAAGGACTACGCTCGAGTTTAAGAGACCGAACAAAAAAAAAAGAAAAGAAACTAGCTATGGTTGTCACTAGGAAGAACGAAGTACCGCAATGTAATATACAAGTCAATGGGAATATTCTTCAACAAGTGCATCGATACAATTATCTCGGAACAGTTATAACATCTGATGGGAGATGCCTTGAAGAGATAAGAACAAGAATCTCCATGGCGAAAGTAGCCTTTAGCAAGATGAAAAACATTCTGATCAATAAAAAGATGTCAATTGAAACGAGAAAAAGAGTGTTGAGGGGATACATAGAGCTTGTTCTTTTGTATGGATGTGAAACTTGGACAATGTGCAGTCAAGCTGAAAAACATCTGATGGCTGCAGAAATGTGGTTTCTGAGGAAAATGCAAAGAATACCATGGACAGACAGAAAAACCAATGAGCAAGTACTACAGGAGACAAATAAACATCGTAAATTGATTAGAGAAATTAGACATAGACAGTCAAAATATTTTTTTGGACATGTTATGAGAGGAAATGGATTAGACAACTTAGTGACAACTGGCAAGATCGAAGGGAACAGACCAAGAGGAAGACCGAGAGGAAAATACCTGGATGGCTTGGCCACATGCATGGACGAGACAGGAACACTGAGCTGATCCACGACGCTGGTGATCGAGTGAAATGGCGAGTCATGACCGCTCACGCTTTCCGGCATGGCACATGATTGATTGATTGATTCCCTTAGAGCAGTGGTTCTCAACCGGTGGGGAATTTCCCCCCTACCCCACCCAGGGGGGAAGTTTAGGGTGTCCAGGGGGGGGGGGGGGGGGGGGGGGAAATTGAGACCATTTCAAGATCGCGTTAATACAAGAACCGATTACTTGATATTGTTTTTCCCTTCATACTTTACAGTTAAGTACGTCTCATCCTTCTAAAATTCATTTTATAAAGTCAGTAGACCCACAAATCATGTTTTATGTGGATGTCTAGACTTGTTTTAGTATGTGCTATTAAATTTACATTACATTTTTACGTATACTGTATAGGGGTGGGGGGATTTTTAAATAGGAAATATGAAAGGGGAGGAATGATGTTCTGAAAATACGGTGAAAGGGGGGGGGGGCCACGGGTCAAATTTTTTATAGGAAAAGGTGGGGGGGGGGGGGGATAAATGACGTTCTGAAAATATGGTGAAGGGGGGCACGGGCCAAAAAAAGGTTGAGAACCACTGCCTTAGAGAATTAAGCACAGAAGCCACAAATAACAGGCTGCATGCTTTATTGCCTGGCAAATTTCACTGCATCTCGTCAGGTGCTTACTGCAAAATTAAATCATCATTACCATAATCTCCCACTTCTGCCGTCAATTTTCCTCTTGGGAAAACAAAGTTTCCTCTTAGTCTCGTCTCAGATGATCTTTGATGTAGGGCCAGTGATGGTAGTTGATGGTGTTGCATTCTAACGACATGGATAAACCACTTGATCTTCTGTATTTTAACAAATGTGGCCCAGGGTGTTGATCTAATAACAGCATTCCTTACTCGGTTTCGGATTGTTAATTTGGCAGATCTCCTCAGGCATCACATGTCACAGGTGTTGATTTTGCGAACGTCGTGATATAGATAAAGTCCAAGTTTGAGATTGTTAGCATAGGGTTGGTGTGAATATGCTGTTTATTATCTGTCGTTTTGTGGGCATGGGTATATTTGGATGTTTCAATAAGGGTGCTAGTTGATATGTAAGTGCACTAGCTTTTTGACATCTGATTTCAATTTCTCTGTCCAATCTACCATTTTTTGTGATCATACTTCCAAGATATGTGAATTCTTCACTTGTTTCAGAGATGTGCTATTTATCTGTATACTTAGTAGACCAGGCGATCTGCTAACTTGCATTACTTCGGTTTTGGTTGTAGTTATACTCATATTGTATCTGCTGCATGTTGAACTCACATTATTAATATGATTGTGCAATCTTCACTCGTCGCTATAAAACAGGCACTGATCGTCTGCAAATAGAAGTTCATTAATTTCCTGTGGATCAGTTGTTTCATCTGAAGTAAAAAGTTCTAAATTTTCTTAATCTGTTCTGTCAAGGCCTGCTTCTTTGGATATTTTGTCCATGTCGACATTAAATAGTAGTGGAGAGAGCACACATACCTGTCTCACTCCTATATTGACTGTCAACATATCTGATATACCTTCTTGTGTTCTAACGGCACTTCGGCTCGAGTGGTACATGGCTATGATGTTTTCTAGCAATTGACCTTGTATCCCATAGTCTTCAAGGATGGTCCATAATTTGTATCTGTCTACTCTATCGAAAGCCTTTTCCTGATCTACAAACACAATATTCTGCTGGTCCCTTTATTCGATGGATTTTTGCATATGTTTGTCAAAGTGTAAATAGTGCATCGGTGCAGCTTTTACCTTTCCGAAAACCGGATTTTACTTTGCTAAACTGTTGTTCAATACCTGGGTATAATCTTCAACTGTTCCAACATCATAAGGGAAGAAACTACAAACTAGAATCAACTCTGGAAATAAGATATACTATGCACTACAACATCTACTAAAATCAAAGGCGCTATCTCGTAACTCCGAAATCACAATATACAAAACACTGATCAGACCAGTTGTGCTGTATGGCTCTGAAACCTGGAGTACAACGAAAGGAGACGAAGCCTTGTTACAAACCTTTGAGAACAAAATTTTAAGACGCATCTTTGGACCCATTAGGGATACACAAAGTGGAGAGTGGAAAAGAAGAAGTAACAAAGACATTTATGATCTGTTTAAGTCCCCGCTAATCACTGGTATCATGGGACGCAGAGGTGTTTCCAAGGCACCAGGGCCGGGTTATATACTGGCCAAGACCTATTGACGCGTCCTCGTCGAGCATCCTGGGCAACAGGTCCCTTCGGGGTCCTGGCTAAAGTCAGTAGGATCTCCGATTCCTCCGAAGTCGGAGAGTGTCTGCCTGTACGGCGAGGAACCACCAGTCTGCACACAGATAAGCCAGACATGGGACAACGGATACTCACGCAAACCTCAGGTCATGTATTACATCACACTGATGTCGGACAACAGGATGCCTTCATCTGACATACAGGACTTCGCGTTGGAGCTCAAGCCAACGAACACAAGCAAGCAAGCACTGGTATCATGAAGGCTAATAGACTACAATGGCTGGGGCATATAGAAAGAATGGAAGATAATAGGGAAACAAAACTCGCTTACACTCAGGAAATAAATGACCGTAGACCCCGAGGTAGACCAAGAAGGCGGTGGAGAGATAATACATATACAGACCTACAAGCACTTGGAATCAATGACTGGCAAGAGAAGGTCCACCAGAGAGACGAATGGAGACGGATTGTATCTGCAGCAGAGAACCTCAATGGCTCGGAACGCTGAAGAAGAAGAAGAAGAAGAAGAAGAAGAAGAAGAAGAAGAAGAAGAAGAAGAAGAAGAAGAAGAAGAAGAAGAAGAAGAAGAAGAAGAAGAAGAAGAAACTGTTGTTCAACTATGGGTCTAGCTCTTTGTTCCAATAGCCCTATATGGCTCAAGAGTGATATACCTATGTACGTTAAGCACTCTCTCATATTGCTTTTCTTTTTCCATACTGGTACTATTATTGCCTGGTGCCAATCTTCTAGGACTTTTCTTTCTTCCCATGCTATATTAAAATGTCTTGTTAGCCATTTAACTCCTGTCATTTAACTCCTGTTTTCCAACAGGCCTGAATAGCTTCTGTGGTATTCCATCTGAACCCGGTGGTTTGTTTTTAGGACTTTTCTGTATAACTGCTTTGACTTATACAAGGATGAAGTTTGGTTCTTGCTGTCCACAGCTTTTATGCACAAAAGTGAAGTTTGCTATGTTATGTGTGGGGTTAAGTAGTTCTTGAAAGTAGTCTGCCCACCTTGCTAGTCTTTGTTGTGGATTAAATAATGGTATACCTCTTTTGCTGTTTATGATGGTGGTTGGGTTGTAGCGTGCATCTCTGTTTCTCATTTTATTGACACATTTATAAAATTATGTTGGGGAGTCTTTTCTAAGGGTCACCATCTTTTCACCGTATATTCTCCAGGATTCATCTTTAGATGCTCTAATTGTTCGTTTGGCATTTCGTCGTGCTATTCTATAAGTAACATAGTCTTGTTCACATTTGGTTGTGATCCATTTTTTGAACGCTACCTTCTTTTCGAATACGCTATCTTTAACTTCGTTGTTCCACCAAGCTATTCTTAATCTTTTGTCCTGCCCTACTTTCTTTGTTCCACATTTATTTTCCAGTGTGTAGATCAAGGCAGCCTTGAAAATTGTCAATTTCTTATCTACGCTTATGTAGTCATCAGGGATGTTCTTATGTAGTTATTTGATTTCTTGATTGAATTCGTCTTTGACGGTATTTTCCTGCAGTCTCCTATAATTTTTGACATGTGTTGTTACCTTTTTGTTTCTTATTTTTGTGTAAGTTGAAATCTGTTTTATTATAACTGGCTTATGATCAGTATCAACGTCTGTATGTGGGAGTGCTCTTGCATACAATAGTAGTCTTCTGTCTGATTGCCTAAGAAGAATAAAGTCAATTTTAGATGCTTGATCATCTCAAATTTATTCATTTATTCCATTTATACCAGGTTTTGGTGTGGCTACGACGATGTTGAAAAAAAAAAAAACTATTTGCTATTATTAGTCCGTGTTCGGAGTATATGTTGAGTAGATGTTGACCATTGCTGTTACATTCAGTCTCTGTGTCGCTGAATGGCCCCATGCAATCATCCCACTGTGTTCTTTGTGGGCCTATACATCCGTTGAAATCACCCATCACAATAAGCTCAACTGTCTCACTGACATTATTTAACGTTTCTGCAAGTTTATCAAAATACTCGTCGTTGTTTTCATCACTGTAAGTGTCGTTACATGGGGCGTATGTTTGTATACAGGTTGTTGTTCTATTTCCTTCTTTGATCTGTACTAGTATTATTCTTTCCGATATAAATTTAGTGTTGATTATGGCTTTCGCTTTTTCTTGATGTAACAAAACACCCACTCCATGTTTAGCTGTAGCTCGCTGATCGACGCCACTTCATATAAGAACGTAACTTTCATGTGTTCGTGTTGTGTTCTGCCCTTTTGTCCTAGTATACTACTTGAATATTTGATATTTTCATAAACTCTACAAGAGCTGGTTTCTTATTTCCTAGACCAGTAACATTCCAAGTCGCGAATATTTCTTTTCTGTTTCGTAATTTAGCTGTTGTTGGTCGCTTGTTCGGTGTGTTTCATACGTGAACGCTGATAGAGTTGCGCTTTTCTTTCAATTTCCTCCATAATTCTAGAGCAATATTACTTGAACAAATAAATTCCCTACCGGTTTGCTAGACCTGTCGTATGTTCGTATTTATTTGAACAGATTTATGTTAAAAAACACAAAACACATAATTATATCTCCAAATCAAAGCGAACGAGGTTTACACCGCCTTTTTCAATCTGAAAAATAAAAATTATATAACGCCTCGGTATATTTGAGGTCTATTTTTCTTCGTCGAATATATTATACTTTCTTTGTTAACTTACTGGCAGCAATATAGAATATTTTGAATAACTTTCTTGTATACCCATTCTAGTATATGTTCGGTTACTCGATTTGCTAATTGTCGTCCCGTTCTACATATGTAATTTTCTTGGCGCTTGGTAAATACAGTTTGATTTGGTGTACGAAGACAATAGTTCTTTTACAGATGGTGTAGGTAACGTGTTGGTTTTATATCTGATAATTGGTTCAGCAGCCGAGAATGTTTGGTTTACTGCTGTTTTAATTCGACATGTATTCGTTCCAATACATAGTCCAATCGAAAGGACCTATGATTCTGTTGAGGTAAGTTCTGGCTGTTGGCAGTGACGCTTGGTGAAGCCAACTGAACATCCATTAAATTGCAGAGTCTGTTTAAGAGTGTCAAGTTCCTCCATTTGTGTGTCTTAGGAGCTAATTTTTCTTTCTCTACGGAACAAGGTCCGTACCTGGCCACACTTTTATTGGATAGATGCAAAACTATCGAATTTCATGTATTGGTTCGTCCATTTTACTTTTCGATAAACTGATCTTTGGGCGGTACTAGCCCCTCGACGTCGTATTAAGGTCATTATGTTCGTGATCAATGGATGAAGAAATCTTATTGTCGTTTTGGTTCATGGTGGAATGGAATTATTATGCTCGTTGTTTGTTCTCTTTTATGATTAATAATATATCATCAACATACCAGCTGTAAATAATATTGTGCTGAATATTCGCTTCTCTCTGTTCTTCTAAAGTGTGCCATAAAAATGTCCACAGGATGGGACCTAGGAGACTCCCCATGGCCACTCAGCCAATTTGACGGTAGGATTTTTTCAGAAAGTTGAAATTAACATTAGATGTGCACAGCATTAGTACCAGGTAATTATAAAGTCTCATTACACTTTGTATGTAGAACAAATTTTAAAAATAAAGTGCATGATGTCATCAAAAAATGTGCTCCACAGTCCATCGTGAAGTAATAGGCAGCGAATGGCTGTCGTCTGCTGGAGTAATTCTTTGCACTCCAAATAGAATAGTGTTAACAAAGGAAAAATGTTTGCTTGAACAAGTGTTTAGAAATGGTGATCGATACGAAAGGATTGTTGTTCAAAGATTTATAGCAATATTTCCTGATAGACAACCTCCGCATCGCCCGTGGAGGTCATGTCCGATGCCTGTTATAATGAATACTTCATTGGTACTTTCCAGCTTCCCCAAAACATCGATAGACTATAGTAATTACTATTGCAACTAATTGATTGAATATTTTAGCACATTTTTAATGACATCATGCACTTCATTTTTCAGATTTGTTTTACTTACAAAGTGTAGTGAGACTTTACAAATACCTGGTGGTTTCTCGAGTTTAGGTTTCAGCAGGCGTAACTTCAGTTTCTGCACTTGTAAGCGATCACAGGTGGTCTTCATTGGGTCCTTCTTCCAGGGTAAACATTTGTGAAAAGAGAAAAACTGTCCATTGAAGACTTGTATTTATAAGATCGATAGTGTCTAGTAGTTCCACCAGTTTAAATAAATCTGTGAGTAGGGGTCGAATGATTGTCCCGCTGGTTTATGCATTGTGCCAAGCCATTTCGCTTTGCAGTATTGCGCAGAGTTGATTATAGATAAAATACCCCATGCTTGTGTAATTTAAGTAGACCGTAAATTTGAGGGGTTTGTGGGCACCGCGGGAGCATTAGTTGCGCAGGGGTCTCACCGATGAATTTGTCATTTAAAAGTGAAAGGATTGTTTTTCCTAATATGTGCATCCAATTCTCTCGGGCTTCTAGCTTTCGATGTAACAAACATTTGGATGGGTCCGATAAAATGCCTTTCATTTTCCTTTCGTAGTCAGACTTGTCCATCACCACGCTTTTCGCAAACAATAATACGAAAATTAGTATCCACAAAATCGTTGGTCTCTTTACAGAGTGAACAGTAATAATGGACTTTAGACTTGATTGAAGGCAATGACCTCATTAGAGGATAAACAGTAGTTATGGACGTTTGACTTGCTTGAAATTAGTGATCACATTAAAGTATTTACAGTAGTAATATACGTTTGACTAACCTGAACAATGCTCTCCTTCGGGAATGCGTCTGCAATAATGTTCGATTCAGCGTTTTGAAAATAAAATCATATTAGGGGATGGGCAGTGGCTATAATCGTTTAATTTTCTTAAACAACAGACAATAATCACAAAAGGAAATGAACAACTGAAATGGATGCTTCACTAGCATGAAAGCAATGATGAAATTAGCGTGGAGAAACGCCTAGGCAGTATCCGAATATATCTCCCATTCCACAAGAAAGTAATAAAAACCCAGAAGGTGAGATGAGATAGAACAATTTTACCACGCTGCTCAGCATTTACATTAGATGACGCAAATTTGTGCCAGTAGAGCCGTTACACAAAGAGGTCAGTTTGGTTTCTACCAAAGCGTTGAAATCCCGAATTCTACAGCAGATAAAAAAGGACTGTAAAGGTGTAACATTCCTACTTCATAAAAATGCTGAAACACACATTCATCCAACATGTACCATGCCGATAAGCGTGCGCGAAACACCTAGGCAATATCCGAATATATCTCCTATTCCACAAGAAAAGAATAAAAACTCAAAAGGATAGAAAAGATACAAAAATGCCAAAACGCCACTCGGCATTTATAATTATATGGCGCAATTTTCTGCCAGTAGAGCTGTCACACAAAGCGATCACTTTGGTTTCTACCAAAGAGTTGAAAACCCGAATTCTACAGCAGTGTCACGAAAAATAAACTTTCTAGTTTCGATCGATGACAAAAGGAGACATTCGTCTGCATAAACAGGCAACCCTTTGATGTGTATAGACGGAGGAACAAAAATACGTCGCGTCAAAATGTCTACACACAGTCGGCGATTCTTTATGATGTGGGTTGTTCGAGAAACGAATAATAACGCCAGACGTCTGTCAAGGCGGTAGTTAGCCTTTGAAGTGTAGACGGAATGTCTGGCCAGACGTCGGATGGAGTCTTGTGATGTGGAGAAGATCTCTAGATCACAGACAGAAGACAATTTCCCAGATGAAAGGGGAGACCAGTCAGATATTCACATTGAGTTGGGAAAAATAAAGAGAAAAACAACTTCTCGACACTGATGCGTCTAGACTTTTTGGTGACGTCACTCAAGCCCGATAGCAAACCCGTTGCGGTAAACAAGTTGCGTTAGTCGACCCAGATTTCTGAAGTGTTAAGGATCGGTGCAGTTTCCGAGTTGTGTTCAATGAAAGAAACTATAGTGTCAAATTGTTGATATTTATCGGCGGACATAGATCCAGTCTGTGATTGCATAGTTTCAATCAGCAACCGGAATAGGCATATGGTATTCTATTAATCATATCTAACTTAGAGTATGATTAGGAATAGAGTACAGTACTGTGCGGTGATATAATGTATTATAGGTGTGGTGATATAGTGTATTATAGGTGTGGTGATAGAATGTTCTATAAGTGCGGTGCTAGAAAATATCATAGGAGCGTCGGCACTAGTATCCTATTGTGTGGCTTTAACTAGCTTGTGTGATATATCATTTTACTCAGGGAGTTGAGGACAATGTAGTGGGATAATAATTAGAGAGATTGAGGATGGTTGGGAGGGAGGAGGGGAATGTGAAATGGTTGGATCTTCCAGTAGGGCATCTGCTGGGTTTCTACCCGTTCCTTTATTCTTTCCTGGTGTTGCCATGTCTCAGACCATGTGATGAGCTATTTGGCCATATGACAGAGATCGGATCTCTGTTGTAGATCTGAGTGCTGTTATTGGCCTACACTCACCTAATTCCGGCCATAATTGAGTTGCTCTCACCATAGTATTCTCTACTCAACAAGTTCCACGTAGGTGTGCTATGATATTCAACAGTGAAGCTAGAACACAGTTTAGAAGATGATGGCTCAGGATTTGAAGACAGAAGTTGCTGAGAGGCCTCTACATTGGGCTTATACCCAAGTTGGTCTGCGGGAACCTGGCTTTTGCTGAGCAAGACATGCTGATGATACTTATGTTTAGCAAGTGATAGTTGTATCACTGAAAAGTCAGAACAATATATATATATATATATATATATATATATATATATATATATATATATATATATATATATATATATATATATATATATATATATATATATATATATATATAACACTGATACCAGGAACATTCATATAAATTTATAGAAATACCTGGAACATTCAGATTGTGGTGTTAATATGGGGAATCTTTACAACCAGTGACACTAGATCAATTAAGATTTCCCAAGTAACAGTGACAATAGTGTTAGAATTCTCTGAGTAACAAACAGTTAATAACAGAGGAAAGTCATGGTGTGAATTAGATTGAAGACTCTCATTAGACAGTGTTTGTCATGGATGTCCAAACATCTGGATGCCTCGAGAGATAGCGGAGAAACTCTTCACGTGACCGGAGAAGCATCACCTCGGTGAGGTTGTTTGTCTGGAATACATGGTGCTAGTGTGTTCTCAGCACAGTGATGAGAATGACTATACTCCTGAACACTGATCTGAGTGTATATACACCTTAGAATATACGTCACACATTCTACACATTATACACACACACAACACACACACCCTTCTCCTACATATACTCTTTGCTTTAATAAATCTCTTGTTTTTATTTGTTGAAGCTAGAGTTGTAAAGTATGTTATGTTGGGGAAGAATGAGAGGGGGCATGATCCAGGGGTGAGTAAGAGTGAGAAGAAGGTGTCTTCAGATTGAGGGAGTGTTGTGGACGGAGTCTGCTGGATATCTCCAGGATAGTGATATTGAATTAAAATAAATGTGGGTGTTGATTCCCCTCACTCCAGGGACGACGCTAAAGTAGTAAAGAAGAACAAATAACTACTACGACATTCTTTACTTACGACAAGCAGAGAAAGGCGATTGTAGAGGTATAACATACCTGCTTCATAAAAATGCTGAAACGCCAAACCATCCATCATGTACCACGCCGATAAACTTGGACGGTCATGATTCGCCATTTCTTTCGATCACTAGAGTCGTGGATCAACTCAGTGTTTTTGTCTCGACCATACCACGTGGCAAAGCCATACAACTATTTACTTCTATGTCTTCCTCTTGTTCTCTTCCCCTCGATCTTGCCAGTTGTCACCATGTTCTCCAATTTATTTCTTCTCCTAACATGCCCAAAACTTGTGACTGTCAATGTCTAATTTCTCTAATCAGTTTACGATTTTCATTTGTTTCTTGTAGCACCTGGTCACTGGTGTTTCTGTCTGTCCATGGTATTCTGAAAGTTTTTCTCAGAAACCGCATTTCCACAGCCATCAGATGTTGTTCAGCCTGTGTGCTCATTGGTTAAACTTCACGTCCATACAAAAGTACAGGTTCTATGTAGCACCTCAACACTTTTTCTCATTGAAATTGACATCTTTGTATTGTGGAAGCACTAGACTCGAGTTTCGCTCTCGTTTGAGCTCGTCA
Organism: Cepaea nemoralis; assembly: GCA_014155875.1. Classification (NCBI taxonomy): domain Eukaryota; kingdom Metazoa; phylum Mollusca; class Gastropoda; order Stylommatophora; family Helicidae; genus Cepaea; species Cepaea nemoralis. Next base: position 202,330 of record JACEFZ010025839.1, read on the forward strand.
GTAGTGCATATCCTTGACCGGACCCGTAAACAAACCCCGGATCACTGGCATGCATAGCGGGTGTGTAAACACTAGACCACGCGGCACACACTGGACACGGTCAAATTATCACAGCAGAATATTACAACATCACCCATCGTAGGCTGTAGCTCAAGATTTTGCCCGATCGCCGCGACTGACGTCCGTCAATCGATGTGGACCCGAACGATCAGGTCTTCTCACTGGCAAAGCACACCAGGCCGCCTAAAGTCCAGCGAGCAATAATCAAATTGATTTATTTGGTTGTTTCGGGATTTGAGATTTAAATATTGAGCACAACCCACTAATGGCATCGCTGAGCATATTCTGTTATGAACCTAAGGCCTATCCACGTCAATGTGGAAGCACTAGACTCGAGTTTCGCTCTAGTTTGAGCTCGTTAGTAGTGCATATCCTTGACCGGATCCGGAAAAAACCCCAGATCACTGGCGTGTAAAGCGGGTGTGTCCAGCGTGCCGCGTGGTCTAGTGTTATAATCTAATCTTGAAGTAATCTCTCGGTTGAGGGGGGGGGGGGGGGGGGGGGGGGGGGGGGGGGATTTATTCACTGGTTGAGAACTCACTGCTTTAGACAATGTATAGTTACAAAGGCGCAAGGTGTACTTGAAAATAAGGATCTCACTAGAGGGGGAGGGGATGGGGGGTGTCAGTAGCTATAAACGTTTGAAGGGTTAGAAAACTGACTCGTATATTTAGAGAAATTATAATATTGCTTGTTCTTTGCAGGGCATTGCGATCAACCGCAGGCTGGTTTTCTAAGCAATGTTACATTCAGTAGTTTGCCATTGCTTTCTGAATGAGAAGTCAACATATAAGCCAAACTGATCTCTGAAGGAAACGAACCCGCTTTCGCGCCATCATCGCACAGGAATTGTAAGAGCGTGCGCTCTAATCTTTTCGGCCATGCGAACGGACAAAAGCGAGGAAACGATTACGGTAAAATGCAGATAAATCTCTCATTAGGGAATCCACAACAGATAGGAAACTGTGATCATCCGACATCAGGAAACAAGGATTGAATGCGACGACGTCACGGACGAGCTTTAGGAATAAGAATATGGACATCAGGTGTCATCTGTCAGTGATTGTGATAAAATAAATAGAACACATGCATATCACCATAGAAACAAGGACAGTTCTGACACTGAAATGTTTTTTCACAACTAATCCACATCGTTATTTATGATTTAGCTATCATTTATATAGAGTTAACCATCTTTCTTAACTGTCAGTCTGCCTGGCCGTCTGCCAACCTGTCCTCTTCTGCTGTCCTGTATCCCCTATAAGAGCATACACCCAGTTTGTCAGTTTGTTCATAAGCCAGCCAACCTACCTATACAGCTGGCTTTCTATCTATCTGTTTAAAAATCAACCAACTTACCTAACTACCTATCTGTCCGTTTGTCTGAATATCAGAAGGGCAGAATGTCAGACGGGCCTGCGTTATTTCTTAACCCTTTGAAAATAAAGTTTGTTCGTTCGTTCGTTCTGCAAGCCAGGTAGCCTCGTAACATACTTTCTGTCTGTTTCTCTGAATAACTGTCTCAGTCTGTCCTATGAACTGTCTATATCGCTGTATATCCTTCTAACTATATATCTGTCTATCTGTACGTCTATCTGTCTATGTATATATCTGTCTATGTGTTTATTTGACGACCTCAATCAATCAATCATGTGCCATGCCGGAAAGCGTGGGCGGTCATGACTCGCCATTTAACTCGGTCACCAGTGTCGTGGATCAGTTCAGTGTTCCTGTCTCGTCCATTTCATGTGGCCAAGCCATCCAGGTATTTTCCTCTCATTTTTCCTCTTGGTCTGTTCCCTTCGATCTTGCCAGTAGTCACTTAAGTTCTCTAATCCATTTCTTCTCATAACATGTCCAAAAAAATTTTGACTGTCTACTACTAATTTCTCTAATCAATTTACGATTTTCATTTGTCTCATGTAGTACTTGGTCATTGGTTTTTCTATCTGTCCATGGTATTCTTTGCATTTTCCACAGAAACAACATTTCTGCAGCCATCAGATGTTTTTCAGCTTGACTGCACATTGTCCAAGTTTCACATTCATACAAAAGAACAGGCTCTGTGTATCCCCTCAACACTCTTTTTCTTGTTTCAATTGACATCTTTTTATTGGTGAGAATGTTTTTCATCTTGCTAAAGGCTACTTTCACCATGACAATTCTTGTTCTTATCTCTTCAAGGCATCTCCCATCAGATGTTATGACTGTTCCGAGATAATTGTACCGATTCACTTTTGAAGAATATTCCCATTTACTTGTATATTACATTCTGGTACTTCGTTCTTTCTAATGACCACCATAACCTGTGTCTTTTTACAATTTAATTATACCCCAGTTGCTCACTGTGTACAACAACCGCATCTCCTAATTGTTGCAGATCTGCGCATTGTCTGCAATCAATACTGTATCATCTGCATATCAAATATTATTGATGTTTCGTCCTCCAATGCTGACTCCATTTATATCTTCTACATTTCTGAAAATATTTTCACTGTACAGGTAAAAAACATCTGGAGACATTACACATCCCTGCCTAACACCTCTCTTAATAGGCTGATATTGTCCCACTTCATTATCAATCCTTATGGCAGCTTGTTGTTTCCAATATATGTTTTTTATAAGTCTAATGTCTTTCCCATCAATTTGTAGATCTGCAAGCATATCCACCATGTTGACATGTCTAACTCTATCAAAAGCCTGTGTGTAGTCAATAAAGCAAAGATGTATATCCTTGCTTACTTCTATAGCACGTTCTGTAACTGTTCGCAGCATATGCACGGCATTTACTGTACCCTTTCCTTCCACAAACCCACATTGTTCTTCCCCTATTTCAGGTTGTAATTTCTTCCTCACTTTTTGCATGATAATCCTTAGCAAAATCTTTGTGATGTGACTCATTATACTAATTGTTCTATGTTGATCACATTAAAAGGTTCCTGATTTCTTTGGGATTGCAATAAATACAGAGGTACATAACTCAGAGGGTAGTAGTAGGCCTCTTTCAGTCCTGAAGGACTATAGAGTTGTGCCGCTTGGGAGGTGCCTGGCAGCACCGCTGGTGACTGTATAGTCCAATTCTTCTTCTTCTTCTTCGTTCATCCGGAGTTTTTTTATTTTCGGACGTGACTGCGCTGTGCCTGTTTACAGCAGAGCTGCGTTCTTGCGCCGTTAGGCCGACACATCCGACTTCTGCGGGCATTTGTTGACCGGGTTAACCTTCCCGGGGGTATAGTCCAATTCGAGAATGACAATCTCTGTCACAGTTTCCGCATCTGTGAGACGAGGCAAGTCCCGCAGTAAGTGACTGCTCTTTGAGCCTGTGCCGTCTCTCCTCAGTTTTTTGGATCTGATTGCGCTCAAAGAGCACCAGTCCGTTTCGTACATCTCTTCTCCGGGAGCATCTGTCTGTTGCAACTCTCTCCCACGTGTCTGGATCTATTCCAATGGTTTTCATATCTTGTTTACACACATCCCTATATCGCATTTGGGGTCTTCCGGTTGGCCTCTTTCCTGTGGCTAGTTCTCCGTAAAGGAGATCTTTGGGAATACGTTCGTCCTCCATTCGAGATACGTGGCCCAACCACCGGAGGCGTCCTCTGCTTGAGGAGGGTGTGCACTGTGGTAATATCTGCTCTTTCAAGCACCTGTTTGTTTGTTATGTGGTCTTTCCATGTTATGTCCAGGATACGTCTCAGACATCTTATGTGGAAGGAATTCAACTTCCTTTCCTGTCTTGAGTACAGGGTCCAGGATTCAGACCCGTAGAGTAGTGTGCTAACAACACAAGCTTTATATACTTGAGCTTTTGTACGCTCTGTTAGTCTATTATTCTCCCAAACTCTTTTAGCTAGCCTGGAAAATGTTGTGGCTGCCTTTCCAATGCGTCTGTCGATTTCTGTCTCTAATGAAAGATTATCTGATATTGTCGATCCCAGATACACAAAATCGTGGACGACTTTCAATTCATAATTAGAGATTTTGATTGACGGAGGCGCATCAGCATCTTGTTCCATCACCTGTGTTTTATTTAGGCTAATGGTGAGCCCAAAGTCTTTGCAGGCAGCTGCAAAACGATCTATGAGCCTTTGGAGATCTTCTGCTGTATGAGTAGTCAGTGCTGCATCATCTGCAAAAAGTAGTTCTCTTACGCATCTTGGTCTTATTTTGGTCTTTGCCTTGAGTCTTGATGGGTTAAAATGTTTGCCATCAGATCTTGTGTGGAGGTATATGCCTTCAGTGGCAGTCCCAAATGCTTGCCTTAAGAGAACAGCGAAGAAGATACCAAAGAGTGTAGGGGCAAGCACGCAGCCCTGCTTTACTCCGCTGCTGATGCTGAATGACTGGGATGTTGAGCCGTCAAATAAAATGGTCCCCTGCATGTTTTCGTGGAATGATTTCACGAGACTAAGAAGGGTGGGTGGACACCCAACCTTTTCAAGGACCTTAAAAAGGCCGCTTCTGCTCACGAGGTCAAATGCCTTTGTGAGGTCGATGAAGGCTATATATAATGGCTTACTCTGTTCTCTGCACTTCTCTTGGAGCTGCCGGAGTGAGAAAATCATATCGATGGTGGACCTGTTGGGTCTAAATCCGCACTGCGATTCGGGGTAGATTCTTTCAGCAAGAATGTGTAATCTTTTAAGGATTACTCTGGCAAAAATCTTGCCTGTAATGCTGAGAAGGGAAATGCCGCGATAGTTGTTGCAGTCGCTTCTGTCGCCTTTGTTTTTATAAAGGGTAACGATGTTTGCGTCTTTCATATCTTGTGGTATTGATTTTTCTCTCCAGCAGAGCTGTAATATTGCATACAGTTCTGGGATGATTGTTTCTTTGCTAAATTTTAAAATTTCAGGTGGAATACTATCTTTTCCAGGTGCCTTGCCGGATTTGAGAGAGTCTAGTGCTTCGCTGATTTCTGTGAGGCAAGGTTCGTTATCCAAGGCATGCATGGCGGACTGTTGATCGATGGCTTCCAGAGCTTCTTCGCTGACAGTGTTATCCACTGAGTATAGCTCTGAGTAGTGTTCTACCCAGCGATCCATTTGTTTCGCTCGATCTTTTATGATTACCCCCTCAGTTGATCGTAAAGGGGCCGTGTCAGAGTCCGACAGTGGACAGCGATGCAGGGACATCGTTACGACCGCCAGGCGACTTAGCTCCCAGTAAGGGATGCAACCACTTCGTTGCGCCGCCAGGCGAATGAGTTACCGGCCTGCGAGATCGCTGGCTGACCAGCGGTCAGGCCGCCAACGCAAGACGCACGCCTGCCACGTGACGTCACGTTAGGCAGGAGGCAAGTTGCAAACCAGGTCCAGACAGCTCTGGGGACACGGAACAGGACGGACGTGTGAGAGAGGCATTGTATGGTTTCTGTATTGAAAGGCGAGTGTCTGGACATCTTGCGAGTCAGACTTGTGACTGCATTGTGGATGTAAGTTGTAAAGTATCCATTATATGTATTTGTGATCATCGTTCTGTATTTGATATGTTAATAAATCCACCGAACGATGTGTCGTTGAGTCTTACGTCAAATCACGTTGTATTTGTACTGTCTCACACTAGTTAGGAAAGCGAGCCAAGTTTAAGACCCTGACAGGCCATCTTATTTTTTGATGGACCGACAGCTTGCTTGATGCCCTCATACATTCCTCTTATATTTCCAGTGTCTGCACAAGTTTGAATTTGAGCAGAGAGCTGTAGCCAGTACCTGTTCGCACATCTTCTTGCCATCTGTTGTACTCTATTTCTGGCCGTTCGCAATGCCTGCAGTGTTTTCTCTGAAGGTGATGTTTTATACATCGAGAATGCATGTCTCTTTATCTCCAGGACTGGGAGCATCTCTTCAGAGTGTGCTTCAAACCAGTCGGTTGACTTAGTTTGCTTCTTGCCAAATGGTTGATAGTGCTGTATTGTAGATGGTGTCGCGAAAATGACTCCATCTCTCGGTGGAATCTCCGTCTGTGGGGCCGGGCAGAGTATCCGCTAGAGCCTGCATGAATTTGTTGACCTTCTCTTTATTTTGGGTGCCACTGGTGTAAATGCGTGGTCTTCCTTCTGTTCGGCTTCTGTAGATTCTCTTGGGCTTTATCTTCACCTTGCTGGAGACGAGTGAATGGTCGGTGTCGCAGTCAGCACCATGATAGCTGCGAGTCATCCGTACATTGCGGAGGTTGCTGCGTTTAGTGAGCACCAGGTCGAGTTGGTGCCAGTTCTTTGATCTGGGGTGCCTCCATGACACCTTGTGTTGAGGTTTCGTGTCAAAGAAGGAGTTGGTCACGCACAGATTATGGTGGCTGCAAAATTCCAAGAGACGTTGTCCATTGTCATTGATCTTCCCAACGCCAAACTGTCCTAGACATGAAGGCCAAGATTCGTGGTTGGAGCCAACCCTGGCATTGAAATCCCCCAGGATAAAAAGATGTTGTTTCTCTGGTGTTTCACTGACTTCTTTGCTAAGGTCGTCATAGAACTCGTCTTTAGATTCTGATGCTGCAGTTAGTGTTGGGGCGTAAACGCTTATAATACTAACTGGGCCTGCCTCTGTCTGGAGTTGGAGCTTCAATATTCTTTCAGTGCCATCACTTGGTGGTATGGTGGAATTGAGCAGCTTGTTTCTCATAGCGAAGCCAACTCCATGCTCCCTGGTCTCTCCGCACGGCTTGCCATGCCAGTAGAAAGTGAAGTCCCTCTCCTTGATGCTTCCAGATTCTTGGAGTCTGGTCTCTTGCAGGGCGACAATGTCTATCCCCAGTCTTAGCAGTTCGTTGTTTATCACTGCAGTTTTGCGGGCATCCACAATCTCATTTAGATCGTCTGAGATGCCAGGGGTCATGGTTCTTACGTTCCATGTTCCCAGCCTTAGGGCCGGTTGTTTTGTTTTTTCTTGCTGTTAGGTGTATAGATTGCGGTCCATGTGTCAGGATTTCCCCCTAAGCTCCACACACCCTCAGGAGCAGATGAACCGTGGCGAGACAACACCTTATTGACTGGGGGCTGCCCAGCTTAGGCGGGCGGTAGCTGTCTAGTGAGATACGATGATCTCTCTCACCGTCGGAAGTAGCCCCTGGCGCCTTGCTCTACGCCAATCGAGCATTAAGACTTATAACCGGCAAATGCTACTTCCCGTGTTGTGTCACCGCTTTACGCGGTGCTGAAGTGACCTCTTCAGGGCACAAGCCTGGGCAATGGAAATCGGAGAACCAGCTGTTGCCCAGTAGCAGGTTCCCCCTCTCCACGTCGCCGATGTTGACCAAGGGAAAGGCAGTAGGCCAATGCAACTTGGCATCGGTGCCGTCGCAGGAGTTGCCAGAACTATGTTGTTTACAACATGGAACTGCCTTAGGGACTCCATCTCCGGATTTTGTCCTCAGGGTTTACTCCCGAAGCCTTTCCCATATGGGTATACCCGCAAGGCAGCGGAGGTTTGAGATTTAGAGTTCCCTCTCTTAGAAGAGATACCAACCAAGGCTGGCGAGCCTCCTCTGCCCGGGAATCAATAAGGAGGGAAGTCTACCATTCTTCCTTCCTGGCAGTGACCATACTGATCGGATGACCGTAGCCATTGTCTCTACTGAGAGATCCTCTGCCCACCGTCACTGACTTGAAACC
>JACEFZ010025839.1:220000-427500 GCA_014155875.1 Cepaea nemoralis
CCTAAAATTCCTCCTGGGGAGGATTCCCCACCGGTTGAGAACCACTGAGCTAGACTGTTGTGTACACTTCATAGTCGCCTGCGTTGCAGCGCATAGCTTTGTACACTTCTTTTAGGACAGGAATCCCTGACTCCTTTGTACACTTTAGTTTTAATATTTGACTGCTTTGTAGACTGCCTGCGTTGCAACGCACAGCTTTGTACACTTCCTTTCAAAACGACTCCGTGACTCCTTTGTACACATTTTCGTTATTGTATTATATATATTTTCTAGGTTCTACCTGTGTTAACCTGCTCAGTTACCTCTTCACATAACTTTGGCTTCGTGCTGTGTCGCTTTATCAAAACGATATCCTCACTAAACCAAGCCCTCTAATAAGGCCAACTATCAGGATTACAACACGGGCTTCCGAGACAACATGAGCGTAAAACTAGATTGTAGGTTGCGAATAAAACTCGCATCTGGTTTCAGACAGGGCTTAATTTCTGAGACAAGCATATGACTACAATATGCATCACCACGATATCTGTCTCTCCGAAAATGACGATACGTGTGCACACTAGGCCAGTGAGACTATCAGCACAGTGCGCCCCATCCGGGTGGTGGTAACATCTAAACCACTTGTCCGCATTCCTACAAGCTACAAGCTGCACCGGGAATGACTGACCGTAAAGCTATTCCAGCTTACTGACTGCAGGCCCACACGACGTAGGTGTGCTTCCTTTTCTCTACATTCATTGAACATAGTTCGATTGCTCATACGTCTTCAGCTTTCAAGCTGCGGTAATGTTCTCGAAACAATTGCCTCGATAATTAGCGTCAGCTGAGATAGACAGTATTGATTCCAGACAATGCACAAGATCTACAACAATTAGTAGACGCAGTTGTTGTACACAGTGAGCAGCTGGGGTTGGAATTAAATTGTATGAAGACACAGCTTATGGTCGTCACTAGGAAGAACGAAGTACCACAATGTAATATGTAAGTAAATGGGAATATTCTTCAACAAGTGAATCGATACAATTATCTCGGAACAGTCATAACATCTGATGGGAGATGCCTTGCAGAGATTAGAACAAGAATCGACATGGCGAAAGTAGCCTTTAGCAAGGTGAAAAACATTCTGACCAATAAAAAGATGTCAATTGAAACGAGAAAAAGAGTGTTGAGGGGATACATAGAGCCTGTTCTTTTGTATGGATGTGAAACTTGGACAGTGTGCAGTCAAGCTGAAAAGCATATGATGGCTGCAGAAATGTGGTTTCTGAGGAAAATGCAAAGAATGCCATGGACAGACAGAAATCCAATGACCAACTACTACAGGAGACAAATGAAAATCGTAAATTGATTACAGAAATTAGACGCAGACAGTCAACATTTATTGGACATGTTATGAGAAGAAATGGATTGGAGAACGTAGTGACAACTGGCAAGATCGAAGGGAACAGACCAAGAGGAAGACCGAGAGGAAAATACCTGGATGGCTTGGCCACATGGCATGGACGAGACAGGAACACTGAGCTGATCCACGTCGCTGGTGATCGAGTGAAATGGCGAGTCATGACCGCCCACGCTTTCCGGCATGGCACATGATTGATTGATTGATTGAGATAGACCACTATTGGGTACCCTCAGTCTTCCGAGACAATTTACACCTGAAACTTGGCTGTAAGGTGTGAATCGTGTGCGACAAGCACATGACTACAGTAAGGATCAATCTGATATCTGTCACACCGAGTAAAGACACTACATGTGCGCACAGGCCAATGACACATCGCACAGAGCGCCCCATCCGGATCCGGTGACATGTAATCCACTGGACGCCTTCCGACAAGCTACAAGCTGCGCCGGTCAGGAACTAACCGTAATGCTACTGCCAACCTACTTACTACAGGACCACGACTACTAGAGTGTGTATCCTTTCTCGTGACCTTCGTCGAACGCCATTAGATTGCTCGCTCACACTTCTTCAGCTTCAAGCTGTGGTTGCATACTCGTAACGATTGCCTCAATAATTAGAGTCGGCTGGGAGAGACCACTGTCGGGTTCTCCACACACCCCTTACAGAGGCTAATTCCGAACAAGACCAACCCTAAAGTATGCATATACCATAGCGTTGGAAGATTCGCTTGGGTGTTTCAACTATGCTATAAATATATGTCCGTTCGTGGATGGTGTAAATTGCGATCTTACGGCGGATAATTAGGCTTAATATTTTTTTTTAATTCGCATATCCTTTTACAGGACATCGCTGTCAACAGCAGCATCATTCAGCTGTCTATTGATTTCTTGGCAAGATTACGCTCAGTAGTTTGCCATTGCTTTCTGAGCGGCCGGCTTAGTTATCCCGCAAGTCACCAGCGGGGGTAGAACCGCTTCCAGCTCTCGCCCGCTACGAGACTCTGCTTGATAAATGGGATTACGGAGAAAGTGGTGTAACCCCTCGGCCAGAGAGACCGGCAGGGTTAATATTGACGTAGGAAAATGACATTGGAAACTGTTATGTTTCAAATTGCCGTTAAGTCGAATTAAAACAACACCGAAGTTTGTAAAAATATTTCCTAATGTACTTATGCGTCATTAATCTAAACATTGAAATTGTTTAGAAAATAAGAAACAGTTAGTTGCATATCCCTTACAGGGCGTCGCAGTCAACACCAGCATGTTGTGTTTACGTTCTGTGGTTTGCCATTGCTTAGAAAGTAAGAACATGTAACTAAATCGGGGTGGATGTGTTGCATCTCGACAAGGGACAATCTGTGACAATCCTCTGATATTTGACACATCTGCCGCCTCTTTGTCCTTCTGCCTTTGAGACTCCTAGTTGAGTCATTTACCGACAGTCACGCATTCCAAGCCCTTAGTTTGCCAGTGATTAAAAACTCCGCCGCGGAGCAAGCGTGACAGGTTTCTGATAGTCAGAAGCGGTTCCCCTTTACTGAATGTTTCGGCCCTTTATCTTCCTGACGTTATCTTGGTGGGGGTGGGTTCCACCCAGCCATGACTTTGGATGTCTTTCTCTTGCCGTACGTTCGAACCATGTTTCGTGACATTGCGTTGTCTTTGTGCTTTGCGTTGTTTTCATGCTTGTCCCATAACTGCCAACTGTGCCTAACCAGCCACCCATACCTAGGGGAGGAGAGCAGCGTGCATCCGGTGCTTCGTGCCCTCACACATGTCCTAACTCCACCACTGGCTGGAGCGTGGACGTCGGTCGACATTTCATTTATTGCGGCTACTGTCACATCCATCCATCCATCCATCATGTGCCATGCCGGTAAGCATGGGCGGTCATGATTCACCTTTTCACTCGATCACCAGAGTCGTGGATCAGCTCAGTGTTCTTGTCTCGACCATGCCACGTTGCCAAGCGATCCAGGTATTTACTTCTCTGTCTTCCCCTTGTTCTCTTCCCCTCCATCTTGCCAGTTGTCACTACAGCGCGCTGTCTCGCGCTCCAGAGGTCGTGGGTTCGTTTCCGGACTCCATCATTCCGTTCATGAGTACAATTTTATTGGAGAATCCCGGTGACTCTTCGATGGAGCTACAAATTGTGTGCTCGGTGAGACGTTTTCTTGGAGACTCCCGGTGACTCTTCGATGGAGCTACAGATTTCGTGTTCTATGAGACGTTTTCTTGGAGACTCGCGGGGAGTCTTCGATGGAGCTACAAATTTTGTGCTCTGTGAAACACGTTCTTGGAGACTCGCGGCGAGTCTTCATTGGAGCTACAGATTCTGTGCTCTGTGAGACGTTTTCTTGGAGACTCCCAGGGAGTCTTCGATGGAACTACAGATTTGGTGCTCTGTGCGACGTTTTCGGCAGTCTGCTCTACAGAAAGAGACAGACTCAGTTCAATGCAGTTGGTCCTCTTGTCTTTAAACCACTTTTCAAACCTTTATTTAAGGGTAGGTGTAAGTAAACGAATCAACACCATGCAATGCTTCTGCTTCTTCTTTCGTTCACTTGAAATTTATCTACAATAGTGTCTCTTGTATAAACTTCACTGTCTTGTTTAGTTTACTCAGTGGTCCATCGAGTGCTTCCTCCACTGTAATTTGTCCATGTTTAAAGGTTTGCCTAGATACGTCATAGTTTTGGCAGCCTTGGAGTATTGTGATTAGCTGCCTCCGGCACCAACCTACATATACTAGCAAACATGGCTGATTCGAAAATCTTGAATTTTGCATACAATCTGGTTGTGTGATCGATTATGTCTCGTTCTAATGCTCAGAATAATGATTTGTTCCGGTCTGTCCGTTAAATGATAATCGTCTTGTGCTGGTATTGATGTTTTTAGTTTTTTTTTTAAATGACTTTTATGATTTTTTTTTTTCTAAGGTTTGTGAGATTGTTCTATTGTTGCTCCTTCCTTAGCTAGTCAATCAGCTCTTTCGTTTCCGGGCACTCCACAATAAGATGTTATCCACTGTATGGTCACCTTACGCTGACTGGCTAGATCAGATAGCAGCGTCCATAGTACTGCCCATTTTCCATACTGGAGTCTCAAATAATGATTTTGAATCTGTCAGTAGCCATGAAATTCTTTAATCTCGCAGGGTAGACGACAAAAGACTAAACAACACCCTGAAGTACATTTTAGGGTAGAAGATTAAGGCATAAATGACATCTTGAAGTACTTGAGACAATTAGGCATATGGTATATAAATAAAACAGCAGATCCCATTTTCACACAATGACGGGTATTTGAATTAAAATAAACGTGCTTCTATATCTTAGGACAGAAGCGGAGAGACCAAATCAATATCTAACAAATGCCTCCACATTTTAGAGTAAAAGAGGACAGACTAAAACAAAGAACATGGTGAAGTAACTTTACATCGCTATCAGGTACGCCTTTCTCTGACTTCAGAGATACTTGTCATTATTGCATCATCATTATGTGCCATGCGATAAGCGTGGGCGGTCATGTTTCGCCATTTCACTCGATCACCAGAGTCGTAGATTAGCTCGGTGTTCTTGTCTCGACAATGACATGTTGCCAAGTAATTCAGACATGTACTTATCTGCCTTCCCTTTGTTCTTGTGCCCTCAATCTTGACAATTGTTATCAAGTTCTCGAGTTTATTTCTTCTCATAATGTGCCCAAAACATTTTGAATGTCTACGTGGCGAATGCGTAACGGACGCAATTCGCAATTCCGCATACCACGTTCGAAACACAGCTGCAGGCGATTTGGCACCAGATCACCTTGCGTTGGTTCTCATACAGTATGTGTGCTGGTCGTTCAGAAAGCAATGGCAAACTACTGAACATAAACTAGCTAAGAAATCACAAACAGATAAGAAATGCTAGGCTTGACTGCGACGTCATGTAAAGGATATGGGGCTACCTAATGTCTAATTGCTCTAATTAATTTACGGTTGTCATTTGCTTCTTGTAGGACTTGCTCATTGGATTTTCAGTCCGGCCGTGGTATTCTTCGCATTTTACTTGTTAATTTAATTGCCCAATTAAAGGGCGAGAAATCAACGTGTATGTCCAACTGAACGAACCCATTTTGCCGCCCTCTGAAGAGAAAGTTTCAGCACGTGAAATTATCTTCAACTCTGAGCTCTTATCTTTCGCGCAAAGTGCCAGTAAAACATTGTTTCCTGAAGCAGTCTCCTGCCATGGTTTTGATACGAGCTAACGCCATAACGATCTGCAGACCTGAATGCCATAGTGCCCCTGAGATACCCAAAACCTGTGGAGGACACAACTAATCTAGGTTTTAATCCCAACCACTCCGTATGTGCTGTGCTGAATCATGATCTGGTTCCATCCGAGTATGCCTCACAGAGAATGATAAATTTTAGTTACAGTCTTTCCCACCCTTCTGATATTTGAACTTGGAGAGGTGAAGGAGGCTTCTGTGAAACAGTGCCCGTGGGGGTTTTACTGGGGTATCCGGTCGGGAGGACAGTATCTACACCAACCCCACTCTTTTCCTTGGGCTCCGATGACCTAAACACATTTGCATCGGACTTAAGACTTAATACTCAATGTTCCAGAGGATTCAACAATCAGCCATCAAACCAACCTTGTTAAGAGTTACGGATAGAAGGGTACACTTCAAACTTAGTAAGTTGCATAATATTTACAGGGCGTCGCAGTTAACCTCATCGTTTTTTTGGTTGTCTGTGATCTCTTTGTAAGTTTACGTTCAGTAGTTTGCCATTGCTTTCTAAACGACCGACACTCATATCATTTTATTTTTTTTTTTAAACAGCGCAAGGCGATCTGCTGCCAAATATATGCAGTTGTGCTTCGACTGTTATATGCGGGATTACGAACTTCGTCCGTAACCCCTTCGCCAGTGAGCCGGCTATAGACTCCAAGGGAAAGGGAAATGCTGTAGACTAAGATTTAGAGGTAGAAATTTGTCAATATTCAGGGGTTTCTTGAGACGACTGAAATAGCATGAGAGATGAATGTCTTGGCTGTCCTGTAAGCTCTATTTCTTTCCTCTAATTCTATGAGAGCCAGACAGTATCCAGCGAATGTAGAAACAAATATACACTTCATGAGAGAATGAGAAACTTTAGTCTAAGATTTACTGACAGAAATGTGTCATTTTTTGAGACCACTGAAACAGCATGAGAAATAAATGTCTAGTGTATGCTATTTCTTTCCTCTAGATCTATGCATGCCAACATTACCAGCGAATTTATCACGCATGCGGAGGAAAACAGGTACACTTCAGGGTAGAATGAGATTCTGTAGGCTAAGGGATAAAGATGCAAATACACGATTTCAGAATACCAGTGAACACGTGACGTATCGATTAGCCAGCTTAGGGGGAGTACGGTACAGTAATTCGATTACGGAGAATGTTCTTTTTCTTCAGATGCAAATTGCTGTATGTGTTAAATGCTAACTACGCATGTGTTGTTTCTACTTAATTTAGCTTGTCTAATTCTATGCGTTGTCAGACTCCGTGGCTAAAGGTTTAAGGACGCGATTCGTAAGCCCGCTTCTTTGCGTTCGAAACACACCTGCGACCGATTTGGCAGCAGACCGCGCTGAGCTGGGTTTTAACGTGTTGGTATAGGAGACGGTCGTTCAGAATGCAATAGCAAACTATTGAACGTAAACGGGCCCAGACATCAATTGTCAACTGGTGGTTGAAAAAAAAAAATAAACTATAGCCGTTAGCGAGTGATATAGTGTCAATGTTAGTGTGTGCACTAATAATGGGCACTCTTCCGAATAACAGTCCCAAATTATTTAGTGTAAAATGTATCCCTTACAGGGCCTCATTAGTTGATTTTGCCGATCACTTTCGGTTCAATGTGACGTGGACTGCTAAACCGATCAATGGATGCAATAAATGTTTCCTGGGCCCGGGGGCCCTCACTGTCGTCGGAGTGTATATCTATTTCCACATATAACTGATAGGTATACACTCCGACGACATTGAGGGCCCTCCGGGCCCAAAAACATTTATTGCATCCATCGATCGGTCTAGCAGTCCACATCAAACTGAACCGGAAGTGATCGACAACACATTCAATGCTCGTTCCGATATGCACAATTTTTTTCCACAAAGAACATGCTTTCAGACAGTATTTACAACTTTTGTGCCACAATTTCCACATATAACTGTGAAATATTATTGGTACGTAATTCCATTTTCTCAGTTCTATATTTTAGTTATTTACAATTATCTCGGAACAGTCATAACATCTGATGGGAGAGGCCTTGAAGAGACTAGAACAAGAATCGCCATAGCGAAAGTAGCCTTTAGCAAGATGAAGAACATTCTGACCAATAAAATGATGTCAATTGAAACGAGAAAAAGAGTGTTGAGGGGATACATAGAGCCTGTTCTTTTGTATGGATGTGAAACTTGGACAATGAGCAGTAAAGCTGAAAAATATCTGATGGCTGCAGAAATGTGGTTTCTGAGGAAAATGCAAAGAATACCATGGACAGACAGATAAACCAATGACCAAGTACTACAGGAGACAAATTAAAATCGTAAATTAATTAGAGAAATTAGACGTAGACAGTCAATATTTTTGGACATGTTATGAGAAGAAATGGATTGGAGAACTTGGTGACAACTGGCAAGATCGAAGGGAACAGACCAAGAGGAAGACAGAGAGGAAAATACCTGGATGGCTTGGCCACGTGGCATGGACGAGACAGGAACACTGAGCTGATCCATGACTCTGGTGATCGACGAATGAAATGGCGAGTCATGACCGCCCACGCTTTCCGGCATGGCACATGGTTGATTGATTGATTGATTGATATTTTAGTTCGTGTTGTTTAATATTTTATTTTAATTATATCACCTAATGAGGCCCTGTAAGTGATGCTTTTTACAATAAATAATTTGGAACAGTTATTCGGAAGAGTGCCCTCATAATGTAATAAGTGCGGTCGGACTTGATTCGACGAGTGTTCGTAGTGCGCAAGGAGAGGGCAAAGACTAGCCACCAATTCCTCCGTGAATTCAGTCCACAAAATGTGAAATATGTGATGGCTCTAATACACCGGAGACCCATCCCAGGTCCCTGCCTCGGGGCTGGCTTGTTTTAATTCACTAAATCTAAATGGTTGTTGTAGTAAACGTTCAAAGCTGCATGGTGCGCCAAGGGTCTGGCTAGTGTTGTTGAGAAAATGAACAAACCTGTTGCTTTTAACTAAATGACTATCATCGAGTGCATTGTCGGTATGAATGGAAGGATCAAAGTTCATAATTTCAAACGATGTATGGATGTGAAGCGTGGACAATGAGCCGATAAGCTGAAAATACATCTGATGTCTGTGGAAATGTGGTGTCTGAGGAAAATGTAAAGAATACCATGGACAGACAGAAAAATCAACGATCACGTCCTAAATGAAAACAAATGAAATCCGTAAACTGATTAGAGAAATTAGAGTAGACAGCCACATTTTTGGCCACGATATGAGAAGCAATAAATTTGAGGACTTGGTGACAACTGGTAAGATCAAGAGGAAGAGAATAAGGGGAAGGCAGAGAATTAAATAATACCTGGATAGCTTGGCCACGTGGTATGGTCGGGACAAGAATACAGATCTGATCAACTACTCTGGTGCTCGAGTGAGATGGCGAAACATGATCCCCACGCTTATCGGCATGGCACATGATGAATGAATTACAAGAATCCCGGATCAGGTCTGTGCTCTAGTCTGTGTTATGCCATTTGGTCAAGCCATTCAGATATGTATCTCTTTGTTATTCACTTATTATTTTGCCATCAAGTTTGACTATCGTCACTAAGCTTCCTAATGTGTTTCTCATAAAACGTTACTTGCATGCCATTCACATGACGCTGCAATCAACCCCAGCATTTACTGACGGTTTGTAACTTATTAGGCTAAGTTACTTCAGTAGTTTGCCATTGCTTTGTGAACGGCCGACGCCCCATGCCATCGATATCAACCCGAAACGGCCTGCTACCACATGGCCAGCAGCTGATCTCATTGTTGGATTCTACAACTCGGTAGCTGTCGGGAAATTGTGAAATCAGTGTTACTATCATCTAAGCCCAAGCCAGCGAGGGTTATGTCTTCACATAACATGCCTAGAAATGTGCCTTTCTATGTCCAATTTCTGCACTTAACATGCCTAGAAATGTCGCCTTTCTATGTCCAATTTCTGCACTTAACATGCCTAGAAATGTCGCCTTTCTATGCCCAATTTCTGCACTTAACATGCCTAGAAATGTCGCCTTTCTATGTCCAATTTCTGCACATAACATGCCTAAAATGTCGCCTTTCAATGTTCAATTTCTGCACATGACATGACTAAAAATGTCGCATTTCTATGTCCAATTTCTGCACATAACATGCCTAAAAATGTCGCCTTTCTATGTCCAATTTAGCCAGCTCTATGGTAAATGGGTTACGGACGCTAATTCGTAATCCCGCTAACGGCGTTTGAAACACAGCTACAGACGATTTCGCAGCATACTGCATTGCGTTGGTTTTCATACAATGGTATGAGTGCCAGTCGTTAAGATAGTGACAAGACACTGGGCAGGGAACATAGGTCTGGTGTCATTACACATACCTTAGGAGTTTAATTAGAGGTGACAACTATAAGGTTCTTGAAAATAAAGGTCTAGTGTCATTACACGCACCTTAGGAGTTTTATTAGTGATGACAAATATACGGTTCTTGAAAATAAAGCCCTGATATCATTACACATACCTTGGGAGTTTCAGCTGAGATGACAAATATACGGTTCTTGAACATAAAGGCCTGGTGTCATTACACATAAATTAGGAGTTTTAGTTGAGATGACAAGGATACGGTCAAAGGATAAAATTGCAAACCTAGAAGCACCAGGGGTTGGAAGGATACTAACATTTGCTGATGATATTCTTGCATATAGGCAGAGGAGAGATAGGGAGCAAACAGCCCAGGAGCTACAGGCGACAGCAGACAAAGTGATTGACTGGTGCACTGAAATGAGTGCTGTCATCCACCGGAAAAGGCGGCTGTTTTGTGGTGCTCTCTGGACAACAGAATTATGAGAGCTGATGTCCCAAGCCTCACGATAGATGGTAGAAACGTCAACAGAGAGAACAAACTGAAGTATCTGGTAATCACATTTGACAGGAGCCTGTCCTTCAAGGACCTTGTGGAGACGGTTGTGACAACATCTCAAAAGGGACTTAGTGCACTTAAAACTATGGCTGCAATGGACACAGAGCAGAGAATGCTTTTCACACTATACCAGCACTTGATCCTCTCAGTGATTGATTATGGACTAGGACTGCTCACTGTCTCAAAGAGTCAGCTGGTGAAATTAGAGCGCATACGGAACGAAGCTATGCGGGTTACTCTGGGATGCACCAGAGACACCCCAGTAGTGTGTATGCGGTATATCCTTGGTTTGCCGACTGTTGCAGGTAGGATCAAGGTGATGCAGGCGAAGGCATACCTCAGAGTAGCTGCAGACACAGACCACCCATTGCATGAGGCGCTGGACGCAGTTAAGGCTCAGCGACTGATATGAGGGAAATCATGGATGGCTCGGGCGGAGGATACGATCAGACATGTGTGCATCTTGGAGAACATTAGGCGAGGGGAGGAGTGGACAGAGTGCCAGCGGAGCAGTCAGACTTGTGCAGAGTTATAATCACACTGAGCCGAGAGTGCAGGGAGTGGCCAGCAGGGGCCACGGAAGTGGAAATCCAGCAACTAATTCAGGATAATGCTCGCTCAGATGATATGATTATCTACACAGATGGTTCGGTGTCGAGAGGTAGGAGAAGTGCCTGGGGGTTCATAGCAAAAGCTAAAGGCCGATGTTTGGTGCAGGAGAGCCTGGCATATGATACCACAGCATCTAGCTTAAGAATGGAGGTGGCTGGCGGTCACTGCAGCTTTCCTGTGGATCGAGAATACGACAACACACACACACACACACACACACACACACACACACACACACACACATCGTGATTGTAACTGACACAGAAAGCATGCTGAGGAAGTTGAGAACAGGCATGCTTCGTGCTGAGTGACTTGCTTTGCTTTGGAGGTCACGGGTGGCAAGCATCACCTGGATCTTTTCTCCGTGGCATGCCGGTGTGTTGGGGAATGAACAGGCGGACAGATTGGCTGGCTCTGCAAAACTTAGTGGAGCAAGGCAGACGTGGTTGCGGCCTTGTGGGACCACGTGTGCACCTCGGAGGAGCAAATGGATCATCATGGTCTGGCAAGAATGAGGCAGCGAGAAGTAACGAGGGGATCTGGCCGAAACTCG
Organism: Cepaea nemoralis; assembly: GCA_014155875.1. Classification (NCBI taxonomy): domain Eukaryota; kingdom Metazoa; phylum Mollusca; class Gastropoda; order Stylommatophora; family Helicidae; genus Cepaea; species Cepaea nemoralis. The sequence goes on from JACEFZ010025839.1 coordinate 231,752, forward strand.
ACGCTCAGAGGAAAGACGAGGCGAACATATAATCAGATTGCTACTGGTACTATTGGTGGCACTCTTCGCTGGCTGCTGAGTATTGGGACGAAGCGCTTATGGGAATGCCTCGAATGCTGTGATGTCGGTTCCTATATCAATCAATCAATTAATCAATCAATCAAGGATACGATTCTTGAAAATAAAGATCTGGTGTCATTACACATACCTTAGGCGTTTTAGTTGAGATGACAAGTATACGGTTCTTGAAAATAAAGGTCTGGTGTCATTACACATACTTTATCAGTTTTAGTTTTGACAATTATACGGCTCTTGAAAATAAAGGTAACGTTAAACCTATAGCAGATATTGCAGTTGAGAATTAAAATGTTAGATCTTCACATATACTAGGGGACGGCATATGAGATGAGATGGTTAATTCCGTTCCTCGTTGCCTTTTCTACCCAAACAATTTTGTGAGACTGGGTCAACGACAGAGCTGTACTGGTTGAAAGAAAGTATCCCTATACCTGCTGAGGCTTTAATTAGGGCCACCTTTCTCGGGTGTCCGCGGTAACGTAGGTGCTGAACATTCGCTTGTTGACCTGGTGATCATGTGTGCGATCATTGTCATCATGTGTCATACCCATAAGCGTGGGCGGTCTTGTTTCGCCATCTCATGCGATCACCAGAGTCGTGGATCAGTTCAGTGCTCACCAAGATCTCCAGTTCATTTCTTCTCATAACGTAAGCCGAAAAATCGTGAATGTCTAAGTCTAATTTCTCTAATCAGTTTACGGTTTTCATTTGTTTCTTGCAGAACTTTGTCATTGATTTTTCTTTTTGTCCATAGTATTCTTTGCATTTTCTTCAGAAACCATATTTTCACAGCCATCGGATGTTTTTCAGCCTGTCTGCTCAATGTCCACGCTCCACAACCATACAAATGTACATGTTCTACGTAACACCTAAAACCTCATTTTCTCGTTGCAAATTACATCTTTTTATAGGTCAGTATGTTTTCCATCTAAAAAAAAAAAATGCTACCTTCGCCATTGCGATTCTTGTTTTAATCTCTCCAAGGCATCCCCCGTCATATGTTATGACTGTTCCGAGATAATTATACCGATTCACTTGTTCAAGAATAATCCCATTTACTTGTATTTTTCACTGTAGTATTTCCTTCTTCCTAGTGACGACCATAATCTGTGTCTTCTTACAATTTAATTCTAACCCAGTCAAATATACAGAGAAAAATTAAGCGAAACACATGGCTCTCTTTACACATGCGAAATCAGTTGTCTTAATACTTAAGAGAAAACATCGCAGAACTAGCAGACCTAGGAATATCGCTACATGAACTATGCCAGACATACTAAAGGGTTATACTATTAGGGAAGTTCATTTGAAACCCGTTCCAATGGCTTTATTACAAAAACATGAATGAAACATTAACAGGTGTCTTAGAATTAAACAAAGCGTTCATTTTGAATGAATTATACACCATGGAATGGTCAGAAGAAGTCGCCGTAGGCAAACAGGCAAGCATCCCATTGCTTAGGTAGGCGGCGAATGCCGTCCGCAAATAAGGATTGTGGTTGCTCACTGAACTAAGTGTTTACCGCGTTCATTACGTCTGCTTCTGTGTGAAATCATTGCCCCTTGAGAGCTGTTTTTAGAGGTCCGATCAAATGAAAATCACATGATGACAAATCAGGATTATACGCTGGATGTTGCAGAATTTCCCACTTCTTCCTTTCTAATGCTTCCTGACACCATGATTCATCGCCTGCCACTATGCGGAAGAGAAATGCATCACCTTCCACTCTGTAACGCAGCAAGTGGTTCAAACATCACCCCCATTTGTTCCTCTTTTTTGGTGGTCGGTCAACATCCGTGGTACCCACTGTGAACACACCTTCCGATATCGCAGTCTCTTACGAACAACCTTTTCAATTGTCCCAATTGACACATCAAATTCTTTCGCTAACCTACGTATGCTTCGACAACGGTTCATCTGTACTGCTGCGTCAATTGTGGCGATGTTTTTTTTTTCTGTTGCAATAATGTGCGATTGACCCGGCCGTCGAAGATCTTTGGTGAAATGACGTCCTTTCCGAAACATTCGTGCCCCGTCTGTCACTGTTGTCTTCGACAAACATTTGTTACCGTACGCTGCCTGCATTCTTCGATGAATGTCCACTGGTCGACATCCTTCAAATGAAAGAAACTGAATCACCGTTCTTTGAGCTTCTTTGGACGAATTTTGGATCACCCGGCCTTTTCTCAAGGTCAGAAACAGAACCTATGCATCATGGGACGATAAGCACGTGCTCTTTTATTCATTGGTCAGACTTATCACATGACTATGACATGATCATGTTCAACGTACGCAATTACGCGCGGTGCGGCACGAACGCATCTCAAATGAACGCCCTTTAGCCTTATACGATGAATTCTTTCACATTGCATTGGGATGTCTGACTGATTCTCTGTGTGTCAGTTTGTCTGTATGTCTGGCTGTCTAGCAGGCTATTTGTCTGTCAGTCTGTCTATCTGCCTCTCGCCATCATCATCATCTCTCTCATTATCATTATATACGTACACTTTTTAATAAACCCTTATAGAAATGCAATTGTAAGGTTTCTGGTAGGATAGATAAACCGTAGATTGACTAGAAGCATGTGCCTGTGGAATGCATGCATGTAACGTGTCAGTTTGCAGCACAACAGGGCATCCTGACATTATCGTGACATTTTTAATAGCATCTAGAACTGCAGCTTCAGAACAATGGGGATGTGCTGCAAGACACGTTTTCTGTGCATCATAATTGCATACTGTCACATAATGTGATACTTTTTTTGTAATCGTGGTATGATGTAATTCCACGAGGTCCAGTAAAACTGTACAATGAAACATTATGTTGTATAAACCGTGTTTGTTAACATGATTCTTATAACTCCCAGCTTGAAGGAAGTTATCCAATTCTACAGGCTTGTCCATAGGACACATTTTTCAGTCCCATTCTCCATCCCATCCCACGGTCATTTTGCCTGTCCCATCCCATGGGATTCCCGTGGGATTCTCATGATAATACTAATATGGAATACAGTTCAAATAAAATTATGAAATTTATGAAAGTTTAGGGTTAGTGTCTACTAAATAGGACTACATGTACAAAGAGACAGGTAAAACAACAGAATTTATTAATTTTAATATTCAAGAGTATTTTATTAAAACAAAGTTTAATCTAAATATGACAATTCAGTGTCATTCTGACACTCTCATTCTGTTTCAGAGTCACTCTGCTCATTCAGCACATTATAAATTTCCTGATGATCGACTGTTTCTAATAATTCAGTTAATCCAGGTAATCCCTGAATCATTTCCACAATTTTCATCTTACATGCAAATCTGTTATACACAGAGTTTATAAAGAGAGCTGGTAACATCCGTTTTCGTAACTTACTCAACAACAATCCAGCTGCGCTAAGTAAGTGCTATACTGCCGCTGAGGATACTGGTATGGCCAAGACAATGTTCGCACTTGCTGTTAGCGGTGGAAACCTATGTTCATTTTTCCAATAATTTAATGGTTGTGAAGTTGGTTGCCGTAATTTTTGAAACATGGTGACTTCATCCTCAAAGCATTTGTTTCTGGGGTCATCAAACTTAAGTATTTTGTTTGGTGGAGAATCAAAAAATAAGTCAAAATCACTTTTCGGCTTTTGTTCTACAACTCCTGCTACTTCAAATACAGCAGATGATTCAGAAGAAAGATTTAAATCTTTGATGAATGAAATAACTGATGGAACAACAGACTTAGAAAAAGCGATCCAATCATTGGCCCATTTATTGGTGTCCACATTCCCTTTCTTCTTAGTAACAGCTGACTTGACCATGTCTTCTATTTTGGCTTTGATGTCAACTCCAGTAAGGAATGCTGCAATAACTGCCAAAGAACTGCCGCAATATGGCCAAAGTTTTTCTTCAATAATTTTCTGAAATTTCTGACAATATTTCTTCACCGTGCTGCTAGACGTTTCTTCGTCAATATCAACAATAACTTTGTACAACTGATAGTCTAGGGGGAAGTATAACAGCAAAATTAAATGAGATGTAGTACCATCAATTTCTAGTTTGTATAAACAGATTTGAATTTCTTATGTATGTACAGCATTCCCTTAATCTGAACAATATCCGGAATGTGGTTTAAGAATTCTTCATCATCTTCATTAAAGTAATGCGAGTAATATTTTTAAATGGACATTGAAACGTTAATAATATGATCACATACGCGCATTTGTTAATTTATCCGGCGTCCCACCACGAGATAAAGAATTGATACAAGTATATAAAGAAAAACGAAGGATAAAAAGCTTTTAAAAGGTATTTTTTTAAGTTGCTATGACATGGCTACTGTCCCATGTGTCCCATGGGAAATACAAATGTTTGCTGTCCCGTCCCATCCCATTCCATGGGGCGTTTCCTATGGGAATCCTTTTCCCATGGACAAGCCTGCAATTCTCCATTTATGTTACATAATTTACATTGTAATTTGAGTAAAGCAACTTTTTGTTTCAAAACACAGTAAGTAAATCCAAAGAAAACGAGAAAGGGATCTGTAAGCTTTGCAAGAATGTAAAATGGTATCATCATCATCATTACCACGTGTCATGCCACCTGGTGTAGGCGTTCATTTCTCTCCACAGATCTTGGTCTTTGGTGTTCTGGGCCAACTCTGCTGATGATATTCCTCTATGCCACTGCCTCAGTCCATCCAGCATAGTTTCTCTTGATCTGTCTCTGCCACTCTTACCCTTGATCTTTCCAGTCGTTAAGGTGTTTTCCTTTGCCTCTCTTCTCATCAATGACCAAAGAAAACTGTTTGTTTCATTCTTATTGTTGAATATAATGTTCTAGTTTCCTTAACTTCTTTAAAACAGTCGTTGTTTGTTACTCTGGCGGTCCAAGGAATTTGCAACATTCGTCTTATGAACCCTCTCCCGATGGTGTTTCCACCTTGTCGTGGTGGGGGAGCTTGAGTTTCTCAATGACCATGAGAGCTATGCCGGCGGTAGCGTAGCTACCAGCAGGGCCTCCCAAGCCGGACAGGTCAAAGGGTAGAGAACAGACAAAGAGAAACACCCTGGTCCTCCAGGTTGGGGGTTGAAGCGTGGGGTTACCATCCCCACCTTTGTAAAAACCTTTTTTGTTACGAAACAGATACATGAGCCTCGATATCGGACTGACTTATCTGGACAACGACCTTGGAACGTTAAAGGACTTTTGAGATTTGGAACATGGAATGTACGGACACTATATCGAGCTGGAGCGGCCGAAGAACTAACCCGGGAGCTGGTTGAATATCAAATGGATATAACAGCAATTCAAGAAATAAGGTGGCCAGGAGAGGGTACTTTAGAGCAAAATGGAATGATTATAATATATGGAGGAAACACCCAAAATAAACATGAATTAGGAACAGGATTTGTCATCAAAAAAGAGTTATGGGGGAACGTTTTAAACTTTAAAGCTGTTAATGACAGGATTAGTAAATTACGAATAAAAGGTAAATGGAAAAATATAACGATGATTAATGTACATGCACCTACTGAAGAGAAAGAAGATGATATTAAAGAAGACTTTTATAATGATCTGGAAGATGTCATAGAAGAAACCCCCAAACAGGACATCCTGATTGTGCTGGGAGACTTCAATGCAAAAATAGGTAGAGAGCAAACTAATAAAAAAGTGGCCGGTATGGAAAGCCTACATACAACTTCAAATGATAATGGATGGAGAGTCATCAACCTGGCAGAAGCCAAAGGACTGCAGATTAGCAGTACCAGACTACAAAGAAAGGATATACACAAACAAACTTGGAAATCATGTGACAAGAGAACCTATAATCAAATAGATCACATTTTAATTAACAACAGAAATGCATCAAACATACAGCAAGTTAGAAGTTATAGAGGAGCTGAGTGCCACAGTGACCACTTCCTCGTTGGAGCAAAATTTAAAATAAAACTTAAGAAAGCTTTCTATACTAAATTACAAAGATTACACTCAACATATAACAGAGAAAAACTACAAGAAATTACAGTCAAAGAGAAATGTACAGATGAAATAAAATGTAAACTTGAAACTCTGCAAAACCCTTTGGAGGAAAGCGTTGACCAAACTTGGTTGAACATCAAGAATACAATTCAATCTACCGCAGAAGAATGTCTCGGTGTGTTAACCACACATAGAAAGAACAGATGGTTCAATCAAAAATGTGAAGAAGCAGTCATTAGGAAAAATAATGCCAGACATTTATGGTTAAATGACATCAACAACATCCAAAAGGAAGAGCATTATAGAAATGAATGTAAAGAGGCTACAAAAATAGTCCGACAGCAGAAGCGAGAATATATGAGTAATATAATCAAAGATATGGAAACTAATCACCAGAAAAATGAATCCAGAAATTTTTTAAAGAACTGAAGTCAATGAAACGAGGGCACCAACAAAACACATATGGTTTAAAAGACAAAAATGGGAATATGATAAATACCAATGAGGAAATGTGCAACACATGGAAAGAATATTTTGTTGAATTACTAAATTGTGAAGCTCCAAGTAACACTTTCCCACAGGAAGAGGTTCTAACATGTGAACCACAAATTGAAGAACCTACATTTGAAGAAATCCTATATGTAATCACACGACTTAAAAACAATAAGGCAACTGGGACTGATGGAATTGCTGCTGAATTTATAAAGGCAGGTGGCCATGCATTACATCTAAAGCTATACGAACTAATAATAAAAATCTGGAGGACAGAAGAATTACCCCATGACTGGAAAGAGTCATTATTGATACCTATCTTTAAGAAAGGAGACAAGTTCCAATGTGGAAATTATAGAGGAATATCACTACTGTCCACAAGCTATAAGATACTATCCGCAGTATTACTAAATAGACTAAAACCATATTCAGAAGACATATTAGGTGACTACCAGGCGGGTTTTAGACAAAACAGATCAACAATAGATCAGATATTTATCTTACGACAAATAGCCGAGAAAAATTGGGAATATAAAAGAGATCTCCATAAAATTTTGTGGATTTTAAAAAGGCTTATGATAGTGTCCATAGGAATAGTCTATGGAATGCTATGCAGGAATTTGGAATACCAAGGAAGTTAATCAACATGACCAGACTATGCATGGAAGATACTTATAATATAGTAACATATAAAGGCAGGAAATCAGACCCCTTCCAAATAACATCTGGCTTGAAACAGGGTGATGCACTATCGCCGCTACTCTTCAATCTGGCTCTAGAGAAAGTTGTAAGGAAGGTAAAGGAGGAATGTGATATTGGAGGAACATCCAAGCTGCTTGGTTATGCAGATGATATAGATATTATAGGGCAAAGTGAACAAAAGACATTGGAAATATTGACTCACTTAAAGGAAAAAGCCCAACAGATGGGGCTGGTTATCAACCAAGATAAGACAGAATATATGGTAATTTCAAGAGACGGAATGGCTAAAAACTCTGGCCACATACAAATAGATAATATGACCATTAAAAGAACGGAAACATACAAATACCTGGGTACAATCTTCAACTGCTCCAACATCATTAGGGAAGAAATACAAACTAGAATCAACTCTGGAAATAAGATATACTATGCACTACAACATCTACTAAAATCAAAGGCGCTATCTCGTAACACCAAAATCACAATATACAAAACACTGATCAGACCAGTTGTGCTGTATGGCTCTGAAACCTGGAGTACAACGAAAGGAGACGAAGCCTTGTTACAAACCTTTGAGAACAAAATTTTAAGACGCATCTTTGGACCCATTAGGGATACACAAAGTGGAGAGTGGAAAAGAAGAAGTAACAAAGACATTTATGATCTGTTTAAGTCCCCGCTAATCACTGGTATCATGAAGACTAATAGACTACAATGGCTGGGGCATATAGAAAGAATGGAAGATAATAGGGAAACAAAACTCGCTTACACTCAGGAAATAAATGACCGTAGACCCCGAGGTAGACCAAGAAGGACGGTGGAGAGATAATACATATACAGACCTACAAGCATTTGGAATCAACGACTGGCAAGAGAAGGTCCACCAGAGAGACGAATGGAGACGGATTGTATCTGCAGCAAAGAACCTCAATGGCTCGGAACGCTGAAGAAGAAGAAGAAGAAGAAGAGAAGTCTTATGAACCACATCTCTGTTGCTTCCAATTTCTTCCTTATTTACATTCCAAGATTCACTACCATACAGTAAAATTAGTTCTATATAGCATTTCAGCATTCTCTTTCTTGTATTCAATGATATTCCTAAGAAACGAAATGGTATATGAATTAAATAATGTATGAAAGGCGAGAGACCAAAAAAAAAAAAAAAAGACAGAATGTTAGATGGGCCTGTTTGTAAAATTCTTAGCTATTTTAAAACAGAGTTCGTTCCTTCCATTGTTCTTTCATTCTTTGCCGTCTCTAAGAATTGATTTTTCTTGGTTTATTCAGGGTTCATGTGATTTAATTCTAACGCTGAATCAATGGTTGTTAGATCTCCCTTGATTAATTGATTTTGGTTTCATGTACAGAACAGATTCCCGTTGTTTATTTATGCTTGAGTACATTTCTTGGAAATGTATTGCTGAGCTATTTATTCACAGTGATTTATTTCTGGTACCGAATTTACTAGCTAGCGTCTGTGGCGACAAGGTTGCTAACGGAATTCGCAATCCTGCAATCGGCGTTCGAAATCAGCTACAGGCGTTGATTTATAACACTGGTATGAGCGTTCGGTCATTCAGAAAACAACGGCAGACTACTGAATGTAAACTTGTCTAGTATACCACAAACAGCCAAAGTATGTTAAGGTTTCAGAGGACCGAAGATTCAATCGTGGATCTGGACAAATACATTTCAAGTGATCGAAAATGCAATGTGAAAACTGGACAAATGAATTTCAGATGACCGTAGATTCAATCATCAAACTAGATAGATGGATTTCGGGGGACAGAAGATTCGACCATAAAACTGGACAAATGAATTTCAGGTGACCGTAGATTCAATCATCAAACTAGATAAATGGATTTCGGGGGACAGAAGATTCGACCATAAAACTGGACAAATGAATTTCAAAACACCAAAGAATTAACAGTAAGTAATACTGGACAAATGCATTTGAGGGAGCGAATATTCACAGGTAAGCCAGGACAATTCTTTATTTGAGTAAAGCAGGATAATAGAAATTCAAACAATAGATTGATTGATTTATTGCCTGGCATGTGTTGCCGCAACTCGTCAGGTACACTGCAGAGTTAGATATCACATAAAGGGAAGATGTGTTTTATACTTTGGCTGAAATCTTTAAAACACAGTCTCTGATATTGTTCGAATGTGGAGCATGTTTTACCTCCCACGATAAACGCAAATTTATAACGAAGTCTTTCTTAAACTTAATTGTGGTTTGAAGTATTAATTGTTCATAACGGTACCAATGGTAGATGCGTGTGGGCGTGGGAAGAAGAGGTAAGGTTCTGGGAGGGTGGCCATTATCGAGTTACGTTAAAAAAAACAAATGTATAATTAAGGCATATAGCATGCTAGACAGACAAAGACCATATATGACATGAAGGTTATTTATGACTTACACAATGAACATATAATGTTCTTGTGGTATATTGTGAAGAAGCAAACAACATATATAGAAGCTTAACCAGTGTGGCGTTATAGAAGATTGTTCAAAATTAATTGGCCAGCCACGATGAGTAATATAAGCATTTTGAAAGCGGTAAAGACACAAAGACAGCTTATCACAAACATCGGAAAGAAGTCGTCATCACTTTTGTCACATTAAAAGAAAACAAAAACCAGAACATATTGTGACAACTAGAAAGATTTATTGAAAGAGAGATCAGAAAGACAACCAGAGAAAATTCTTGAGTCTTGTATCATGACACGGCAGAGAACTGCAAACAAACTGATGCATGCCGGTGGAGATCGCAAGATGTAAAGAAGCATGATCGCCCATACCAGCCGAAAAGACACATCATCAGGGGGGACTGCGTGGTCTCGAGTTATGGTGTCCGCCTCGAGTGCTGGAGGTCCCGGGTTCAAGCCCCAGTGAGGACCGAGATTTATTTCACGTGGACTTCTAGTAATAAAATTTCCCCTGGTCTCTAGGTAGTGAGATCGGACGCCCGTGTGTATTGTTGCGCACGTAAAAATCCCTTGGCAGTTGGAAATCGAAAAAGAGTAGCCTAACGACGCTGCCCGGGCAAAATTTCGAGTTAAAAATCTACCCAAAGTATTTCAGGATCCTCGCAGGTTATACGGAGTTCGTGCACTGAGCTGAGTTTTCCCAGACTCAGGTTTGAGTTAGGAGGAGAACGGAGCACTTATGGGTTGCACCCGTGTGCCGTGATGTTGATCCATCGACTAAACTAAACTAAACTAAACTAAGACAAATCATGATGGTGATGAAATAATGAACCAAGAGATTTAAATATATTCAACTGCATTCATGGTTGAGAATAGGACCGATAGGTGAGGGTGGCTGCTAAAATTAACTTGTGAGGCCTTCACACAAAAATGTTAGTTGCATATCCTATACACGACATCGCAGTCACCCCTAGCGTTTTTTGCTTGTTCGTGCTTTCTTGGCAAGTTTCCCATTGCTTTACGAATGACTGAAATCATACCTTTCTATGGAAACCATCGCATGGCAGTCTGCTTCCAAATCGCTCGCATGTATGTTTCGAACGCGGTATGCGGGATTACTAACTGCATTCGTAATTGTTTTGCAACAGAGAAGAGTACATTGAAAACACAAGAAGAAGACTGCGACTGCTTTCAATCTATAAGCGAAAACAAATGATCGTAGGAAGTAACTCGGGAACTCAACTAACACAGGCACATAGGAAATCGATTGTTTTGACCAAAGTCGTTTACAAACGAAAATTGGAAACAAAAAGATATTGTTTTTGACAACCGCAATATTACATTCACAAGTGTGGGACGGAAGTGATCTACAAGTGCTGGCGATATAAAAACAGAAAGCACTTAGTTTCATTTTTGATTGTGAAGGCAATTGTTGCTATAGAATGATGGAGAAACATACCAGTGCGACAATGTTTTACGGTTGTTGACGGTGTCATATAGTGTTAACAATTGTCGTTGGTTGCTTTGGTGAAACGTGGTTTACCTGTTTCTTGTTGTGAGCGACAGACAGACAGACAGACAGACAGACAGACAGACAGACAGACTACTGGACTCTGTATGGATGTGAGACAGACAGACAGACAGACAGACAGACAGACAGACAGACAGACAGACAGACAGACAGACAGACAGACAGACAGACTACTGGACTCTGTATGGATGTGAGACAGACAGACAGACAGACAGACAGACAGACAGACAGATACAAAGAAACAGTCAGACAGAATGACAGCCTATGCTACTACTGGACTCTGTATGTATGTGAGACAGACAGACAGACAGACAGACAGACAGACAGACAGACAGACAGACAGACAGACAGACAGATACAAAGAAACAGTCAGACAGAATGACAGCCTATGCTACTACTGGACTCTGTATGTATGTGAGACAGACAGACAGACAGACAGACAGACAGACAGACAGACAGACAGACAGACAGACAGACAGACAGACAGACAGACAGACAGACAGACTACTGGACTCTGTATGGATGTGAGACAGACAGACAGACAGACAGACAGACAGACAGACAGACAGGCAGACAGGCAGACAGGCAGGCAGGCAGGCAGGCAGACAGACAGATTATGCTACCATTAGACTGTGTTTGCGTTTGTGTGAGTGTTTGTGTGTGTTAGCTTTGTGCGTAATGGCACAGTCAGTAAGCTATCGTATAGAACAACTATTCTAAACGGATAGATTTACATACCAGACGTGCACGGAAGCTGTCACTAATTCACTTTAACAATCACTTGCCTATGAAGCATAGATGAGCAGGTCTCGGATCACAAATGGCTGGCGAACTACCACGAGACACGCTGTTTAGCAAGGAACTCGCGGAACTAGACACCAGCATTGTGGTTTCACCATCACTGTCTCTGACAGTGGCGGATCCATGATGCTAATATGTGAAAGATGTTATTTTCTCGTAATACTATTAGAGGGAAGATAACCTTTTGAAAGCGGAAGGGATAGCATATTTGCTAGCGGGAAGCGCTGACAATACCGTATGCGATGTTGTATCAGAGTTCGATGCCTGCTCTCGCCGTCCGCTAAGGGAAGGAAAGACTGGTCACCTATTTCTTCGTGCATTAAGTCGTACAAAATGTGAGAGTCCTGGCACATTGCAGACGTATAGCGGGTTCCTACTCTGTGATCTTTTTTTTTCCCCCAACTCTTGAAGTTCATGAAGGTTTTCCTTTGTTGGCTCAAGTGTAAATGTGTAGTATTAAATAACAAGATCTGAATATTGAAGAAGGTTGGCTATTAAAGACGATAAAACAAATAATATTTACATATATTGGTCTTTTGGAAGGCCATGAAAGTTTGGAGAGAACAATAATGGAAGGGTTTATGCCCGGGAAGAGAGGAAGAGGAAGGTTAGAGAGAAGATGGGTGCAGGATGTTGCAGATGATCTCCAGATCGGTGTATCGGACGCGGAACATCTTGCTTATGACCGAGAAGTTTTCAGGAATGTTGTTATGGGAGCAAGATTCTGCAAAATACATGCTACTGAATGAATGAATGAATAAATGAATGAATGAATAAATGAAAGTATGGAAGCCTTGGCAGCATAGTGGCTAGACGCTCGCCTGCCGACCCAGGGGTCATGGGTTTGATAATCATCGGGGCAGATTGGTTTTAAGTGCGTTTTAATTGACCTGAGCTCTCAGGTCGACCCAGCCTCAAATAGACACCAGTACATGACTTGGGAAATAAAGGCGGCCGTGGGATACTGACCACATCACCCTCCGAGTGTCGATTGGATTTATAAAGTATTTACTTAGCACCATATCCTCAATGCGCCTTAATGCGTTTAAAGTGGTCCTATACTTTACTACTAAATTATACGGAAAATATCTTCCAAGCATGCAACAAATGGAGATCATCACAGATCGGCAAACGGGCATAAACAAGACTCCCCAACAACTTATATTTCTATGAATTTGGTATAATGTAACCAGCCGGTTATGTTCCTTCTATAAATGTTCGTAGTACAGTATACACAAGCATCAGAAAGAGACAGTCATCGTTTTTTGGCCACGTTAAGAGAAGACAAAGATTGAAACATGTTTTGACAACCGGAAAGATATGCGGACAGAGAGATAGAGGAAGACAGCTTGAGAAGATTCTTGACAGTCTTTGTCATGACACGAAAGAGAGTCAACACATGAACAGATCCATAACGTCGGAGATCGTAATTTGTTGAGAGGCATGATCGCCTACCCCAGCCTGCAAGGCACCGAATAATGATGTTTAATATACACAACTCAGCATCGCTGTCCTATGCCCTTTGTGGTTGTAATTTAACCCATGCTTGCTTATTTATTCTTCTTCTGCGTTCATCCGGAGTTTTTTTCGGACATGATTGCGTTGTGCCTGTTTACAGCAGAGCTGCGTTCTTGCGCCGTTAGGCCGACACATCCGACTTCTGCGGGCATTTGTTGACCGTGTTAACCTTCCCGGGGTGCTTGCTTATTTTAAATGTCTGAAATCTATGGCGTTCTGGTGTAACGGTTAGGATCCTATGCTTACAATGCCATGAACGAGGTGGACATGTGATCTATGTTAGCTCACTGGTCATCTATTCCTTCGTCTAAAGAATGAGACGGTGCTACACTTCACATACCAATGGCATTTTCCAGCTACGGAACCTGTCACTGAAGTCATCGTGTCAATAGTTTCCCTGCATGCATCAAACAGAATCAACCAATCATGTCTCTTCTTTGAATGTTCGTAACATACTAGACTAAGTATTACAATCAGGCGTGTTTGTTAATTGGCCAATGCTGTTTATTATAAATAACTAAAACCGGCGCTAATTCAATGACTAGATACGAATTATGTCCATATCCCATAGTTGTGGATTGCGGTAGATGATATATCTGGCTAATGAAGACTTCTTGTCGGGGTGTCTTAACTCGTGCGTCGAGACACCTTTGTTCCCTCAGCAAGACGCTGTCGTCATGTGTAGCTTCGTTTCAAGCCATTCAATTTGTATATTGTCTAGTCTATCCGCTAATATCTACTTTAGTCTTCTAATTCTATGACTGCCCATCAATACCCGTGAATGTAAATCTAACCACACTTTAATAGCCTCAAGAATCCCTCAACAATTACAAAATTATAACAAAAATTAAAAAAGCATTGGTCACTAACACATCATGTATGTTTGGGAGTATCGGTCCCAAGTAAGGGCTTTCCTGCTTTTAAGAGGCGATATCTTGGTATCACAATAGACAGACAGATAGGCAGTCGACGAACAAACAGACAGATGACAGACACATAGACAGACAACAAACAGATAAAAAGACGACACACATTCTTACAGACGGATATAGAAATAGACAGATAGAGACACAGACAGACACAGACAGAACGAAACACTAATAGACACATGACAGACAGATAGCCTTACAGACAAATGAAAATCGTAAACTGATTAGAGTCATTAGACGTAGGCAGTCAAAAAGTTTGTGGGCATGTTATGAGAAGAAAAGACTTGGAGAACTTGGTGACAACTGGCAAGATCGAAGGGAAGAGACCAAGGGGAAGACCGAGAAGTAAATTCCTGGATGGCTTGGCCACGTGGCATGGTCGAGACAGGACCGCAGAGCTGATCCACGACTCTTGCGATCGAGTGAGATGGCAGAACATGACCGCCACGCTTATCGGCATGGCACATGATGGATGGAACATTACAGACAGACAGACAGACAGACAGACAGACAGACAGACAGACAGACAGACAGACAGACAGACAGACAGACAGACAGGAACTGATACTGGGAGATATGAAGCGATCCCAGTATCTTTACAGTCCACACCATGGCGCCGCCACTGAATTTGTGTTCATGATTCGTATATCGACTAAAGTACAGAGAAAATGTCGCTGGCGTGATAATTCTATCGGGAACAGCAGGTATTCTGTCAAATACAATCACAGCACTTTTATATCTAAATGCCAATATAGAAGCTTCATGCAAACACTATTCAAAAATCGTAGTCAACACTCTCATTTATTTTGCACCTTTACCCATCGATTTCTTGCCATCTGGGGAGTAACATTTTAGCGAAACCTAAAACTGCCTGTGCCAATTGCAGGCATGCATACATGACTATGAATTTACCAGTTAAATCAATGCCAGCATCTGCAACAGCAGACAGCGCAGTGACATTTATTTTGTATGACAGCATCGCTGTTGGTGGTTGTGTTTGGGTTGTTCTAATCGTATGCATCGAATGATGAAATAGAATGCTTACAATTCTAATGTATTTTTTTTTAATTTCTGCATTTTCTAACTGAGTACTTGACGAAATATGTTGCATGATTCTTTTAAACCATGGGTGTGTGACGCTGTGGAGTATGGTTTCATTCTATAGCGATATTCCTAAAAATAGAGCAGAATTTATCTTTGGAGAAAAATGCCAATATCGCATAAATGATAATAAAAGAAATTAGAAAATTATCACCTAAAGCAGTGGTTCTAAACCGGAGGGGACTTCCCTCCCTCCCCCCTCCCCCTCCCCTCTCTCTCCTACCCGAAAGATCGCATTAATACAAGAACCGATTACTTGATATTATTTTTCCCTCCATACTTTATGGTTTTGTACTTCTCGCTCTTCTGAAATTTGTTTTATAACGTAAGTAGACCTGTAAATCACGTTTTATGTAGACGTCTAGACTTGTTCTAGTATGTGTTATTAAATTTAGCTTCATTTTTACGTATACTGTGTACGGGAGGGGGTGTTTATAGGGAGGAAATAAGAAAGGGGGAAATGACATTCTGAACATATGGTGAAGGGGTGCATGGACCAAAAAAGGTTGAGAACCACTGACATAAAGGGAAAGGGAACAGACAGAAGATAGTCTTACAGACAGTATCTGAAGTTAAAAGTTAGTCTCATATCCTTCACCGGATGCAACAGACAACCGCAGAATTTGATTTTGTGATTTCTTGGCAAGTTTACTTTCAGTGGTTTGCCATTGATTTCTGAAGCCTGGCACTCATATAAAACTCAATACAAGGCGGTCTGCTGCTAAATCATCCGCAGCTAGTATCCGAAGAATAAACGCAAAGTAATAAATTCACACGTTGATTTACACAGAGAAAATATGAGATGATTTTTTTCTTTTTTTTTCTTTCGAAAACGTGTTATTGGGGAACAAAAGGACTATTTACAGTATCATACGCCCAAAATCTAAATGGTGCAGGAAGTACATTCACGAAATATGAGAATTACCTATACCCAGGCAAGTAAAAGCTATTTCGTTGATCCGCGTGAACTGATAATTACCTATATCCTTCTTCTTCTTCTTCAGCGTTCCGAGCCATTGAGGTTCTTTGCTGCAGATACAATCCGTCTCCATTCGTCTCTCTGATTGACCTTCTCTTGCCAGTCGTTGATTCCAAGTGCTTTTAGGTCTGTAAATATATTATCTCTCCACCGTATTCTTGGTCTACCTCGGGGTCTACGGTCATTTATTTCCTGAGTGTAAGCCAGTTTTGTTTCCCTATTATCTTCCATTCTTTCTATATGCCCCAGCCATTGTAGTCTATTAGCCTTCATGATACCAGTGATTAGCGGGGACTTAAACAGATCATAAATGTCTTTGTTACTTCTTCTTTTCAATTCTCCACTTTGTGTATCCCTAACGGGTCCAAAGATGCGTCTTAAAACTTTGTTCTCAAAGTTTTGTAGCAAGGCTTCGTCTCCGTTCGTTGTACTCCAGGTTTCAGAGCCATACAACACAACTGGTCTGATCAGTGTTTCGTATATTGTGATCTTGGTGTTACGAGATAGCGCATTTGATTTTAGTAGATGTTGTAGTGCATAGTATATCTTATTTCCAGAATTGATTCTAGTTTGTATTTCTTCCCTTATTATGTTGGAGCAGTTGAAGTTTATACCCAGGTACTTGTATGTTTCCGTTCTTTTAATGGTCATATTATCTATTTGTATGTGGCCAGAGTTTTTAGCCATTCCTTCTCTTGAAATTACCATATATTCTGTCTTATCTTGGTTGATAACCAGCCCCATCTGTTGGGCTTTTTCCTTTAAGTGAGTCAATATTTCCAATGTCTTTTGTTCATTTTCCCCTATAATATCTATATCATCTGCATAACCTAGCAGCTTGGATGTTCCTCCAATATCACATTCCTCCTTTACCCTCCTTACAACTTTCTCTAGAGCCAGATTGAAGAGTAGCGGCGATAGTGCATCACCCTGTTTCAAGCCAGATGTTATTTGGAAAGGGTCTGATTTCCTGCCTTTATATGTTACTATATTATAAGTATCTTCCATGCACAGTCTGGTCATGTTGATTAACTTCCTTGGTATTCCAAATTCCCGAATAGAATTCCATAGACTATTCATATGGACACTATCATAAGCCTTTTTAAAATCCACAAAAATGTTATGGAGATCTCTTTTATATTCCCAATTTTTCTCGTCTATTTGTCGTAAGATAAATATCTGATCTATTGTTGATCTGTTTTGTCTAAAAACCCGCCTGATTATTATTGAATTACCTATATCCAGACAAGATAAAATGTGTTTTGTTATTTGTTTGCAAAACGAAGATTGAAGATTACGAAGATTGAAGATTACCTAGATCCCAGCAAGACAATCGTTATTCTTGTGGTCACACTAATGCTATAGATACCTATATCTGGACAAGACAATCGTAATTTATGTGGTCACACTGAGGCTATAAATGGCTACATCAGGACAAGCCAATTGTTATTCTCATGAGCACGCTAATAATGGGGATACCTACATCAGGGCAAGAAAAGACTGGTTTTGATCACACGAAGACTGATAATCACCTATATTCGGACACGAGAATAGTAATGTTTGCCACACGGAGACTTCGGACAGAACCATCATATTTCTGTTAGTCACACTAATTCTGAGGATTAACTAGATCCGGACAAGACAAGTGTAATTCTACTGAGCACACGAAGACTGGGGATTACTTAAATCCGGACACGAGAATGATCTTTTTTTTTAAATTTATTTTGCAGCACGAAGGCTAAGAATTACATATCAAGACAATCGTAACTCTGTTGGTCACACCAAGTCACCAAGCTTGGGAATTACCATTCCTGAAATTCATTGGACAACCAAAATGAGCAATCTGGACAGTTTGAGAGAGACTAGGTCACAAAGACAGCTTATTACAAACATCAGAAAGAAGCAGTCATCATTTTTGGACACATTATGAGAATCCAAAACACTGGAACACGTGACACCTGGAATTATTTGGGAAAAGAGAGATAGAGGAAGACAGCTTGATAAAATTCTTGACAGTCTTGTGGCATGGCACGGAAGGCAGTGAATGCATGAATTTATCCATACTGTCGGAGATCGCAATTTGTGGAGAAGCAAGATCGTCCAAGTCAGCCGGCAAGACACTGGATGATAATTTAACCGGACAAAACAATCGTTATTTTTGGGTCCCACAAAAACTGGCATATTAACACCATTGTGACCTCAGGTGTTTCCGAATGTGGTCCAATTCTTTGTTAATCTTTTAATTAAAAGCAGTGTCTGGGTTCACAATATTTGGCAGGTTGACTTGTTTATTCATCTTTAGCTTCATTGGACATAGATCCTGGTTGTGGAGGTAAAGTCATAGTCCTTTGTACTGCAAGAATCCGAAACTTTTAACTTAGTGTCGCGGCTGTCTCTCCATCATATGTCTGTTTGTATAACTGTCTGTCTGTCTTTCTGGCTCTCGGTCTTTCTTTCTGATTGCATTACGACATGTTCCATTGGATGCCAACGTATCTTGTTTTCTTTCTTTGAGATACAGAAATTAATGTTTCAAAATTTGCATATCATGTATTTCATTCCACCATACTTTTGGGTAGCTTGACTCATTTTAAGTCGCTATTATTCTTTCATGTTATGAATTATTGTTGTTTCATCTGCGCAATTATTGTTGTTTCATTTTACTTAATTACTGTTGTTTCGTTTTACGTAAATTTTGTAAAACAATACAAATAATTACTGATGATTAATGAAAGAACATAATGCTATGTCCAACTGCTAAATACGTTCATCTTTCTTATCTTTCGCCCATCCAGGAAACACTTGAGCTTCTTTATAATTGATCACAACGCTGCTCCGTTGATTATTAATGAACGAGTTATCCAGCAACATATTTAAACTTGCTGCGATCTTGGAGATAGCCGAGTTTCTCACCTGCCATGAATCAATATTCATATTTTAGCCTTTCTTATATAAATGTAAACAATGCGTGCATTTGCGTTGTTTCCACTTGACTAGCATCTTGCCGTCTTTACAGACGATAGTTTGTCAAATGGAGTTATAGCTCTCTATGGCACAAAGCCTAGGCTCAATTTAGAAGCCATGTGTTGCCCATGCAGCATGATACCTCT
Organism: Cepaea nemoralis; assembly: GCA_014155875.1. NCBI lineage: Eukaryota > Metazoa > Mollusca > Gastropoda > Stylommatophora > Helicidae > Cepaea > Cepaea nemoralis. Next base: position 251,390 of record JACEFZ010025839.1, read on the forward strand.
CTCGAGCTGCCTAGCTTACGCCAGAGGAAATGTAACACCAATACGTCTCAAACAAGATAAACTGCAGAAGCTGTCGGATCAACAAAGCAATGCTCCAACTTCCACCTGTCAGAGCTTCGATCCTAGACCAGCTGCCTACCAAGACTTAGGGTCTGGTTTGCCCTGCCTTTACTTATAGTCTTTAGGTTGCATTTCCTCGCACTAGGGTAAGAACTGCACCCTCCCAATTACGCTCATCTGCCAGAAGACGGCACAATGTGGATTGTCGGGTTTTGTGAGGGCCGCCTAACATTCGGCGCTTAACAGAAAGCAGGTTGTACCGTCTTCTGTCATACTGTAGCTCAGTCATATCTGACTAAGACCTGTCTTTCATGGATACTTGGAGACTTTTTACACTAATTGTCTTGTGGGTGTTTTTATTAACATAGAGGTCTGATATTATAAAGTAAATTGCGTTGCACTGTTTCGCCATGTCTGTAGCTCAGTACATCCGCCTTCGATAAGTACTTTTTCGAATTTTCTTTCCCTTGCCTTTGGCTTCACCTAGTCTACCCACAAGGCAGCAGATTTGTGTCTATCTTTCCTATTGCTTGACCTGTCCGATATGAGATACCCTATCTGAAGCTGCACTACATCAACCTTAGAATGTTGACTCCAATGTTGCATAGGTTCTACTGTATACGTCAGAATCATGGAGGACAAATATACGAATTACAATTAAATAACAAACATTAATTAATGAGTGCCTGCGCAGAATAGTGGGACTAAATTTATATCGCAGAATCGCCAATGTAGGTCTCATGGAGAGAACTGAACAAATCCCGGTGAACCAAGAGGTGTAGAAAAGATGCTGGAACTGGATAAGCCACACAATGGGAACAGACAAACCCCTTCGCCACTGTAAGGTGGAGACGTGACATGATGGCAGAAAGATGGAAACAGTTACAAACAGGACGGCCTGTGCTTATTCAGTAGTGAGCCCAGTATTATTTACTGGAAAGCTTTTGTAGTGTAATGTACAGGACCCTTTCACATGCCTTAATGTCAATAGGACATATTGTGTTAGAGCCATGTTTGTGCACAAATCTGCACGTTGTCAATGATATGATTAGTATCACACTGGCCGCCTTTATGTCCCAAGACATTTCCTAGTGCTCATGCTAGGTTGAGTCGACCAAAGTGCCCTATGTCAAGTTTAAAAATTCGAACCCACCTGGGAAACTATGAGGCCACTGAAATAGCATGAGACATAAAGACATAGGTATTGATCTGCACTCATAGAATTAGAGGAAAGTAATAGAGATTAGAAGACACACTAGACAATATTAAGTTAAAGGTTATAGTAATCACGCCGTGATTCGAACGTGCCGTCTATAAATGTCAACAGCTTCTTGCTGTAGGAACTTCCATGCACGGTTGTCTAGTGGCAGTACTTGGACCAGCATCTATAGAACTGATCCACACAGCCGAGGACGAGATCTGCGCGTTTTCTGTATCTGACTGTCTGTCCCTTCTTCATTGTCCCCAGCCCTTCCCCCTCTATCCTCCCTTAGTGTGTCTATATCTGACAGTCAATGTGAAGAGCCCGTTTAGCCACCCCATTTCCTCACTCCAGATCAGCGATGAGGATCGTGTGAGATGATGAAATATTACCGCCCATGTGTATCGACATAGCACATGATGATGTCCTTTCACTATTTTCCCCGACTTTCCCCTCTATCCTTCCTATATGTGTCTTTATCTGTCCCTAATCAATTGCCCCAGCCCTTTCCTCTAACCGTCCTTGTGTGTATCTTTACCGCTTGCACAACGTGCATAACCTCAGTAAGCCAGAAGTACTTAATCTACAGAAGATTCTAGAAATCTAGTTTGTCCGGAACACGGAAACGTGCTAAATCGATGTAGCTTTTACATTGAAACGCTTGTGCAGTAGATTGATGGCTGCTGATACTTAACTTAACACTAATATCAGAAAGATAATTGATGCTGCAGTTCAAAAAGCCATGTTACAGTGTTCATTTAGAAGAAATAGAAAACAAACATGTTGTAGATATGTATAATATTTCTTAACAATATGAGACAAGATGTTTATCGACACTATGTTGGAGAAAGTTATACAAGCGAGTATGAAACGGTGTTAGCTTGGACATAAAGTTACTGTTAGTTTTCTGCTCTTTGAAGGACGGTGCAGTCAACTTTTGCATTTATTGGCGGTTTGTGAACCCATCATCTCATCTCGCTTCATTTTGTTCCTCTTGTACCTTGCGGTGTCTAGGTGAAGCAAAAGCAGGAGAAGAGTGTCCGTTAAATGGCTTCATATATCAACATTCCCCCTGTCCATCGTTTACATGGTTGGTCTCTTCTCCTGGTTCCATTTAATCTGTGTATCATTGCTTCTTGTGGTGTACTGTTACTAACAGTAAATATAGTGGCATATATAGTCAATATTTTTTTTAAAAATTGGGATTTTACTGATGAAACAATCACAGTTTGACACAGCTTTATATGACAAATCCAACGGTATCTCAACGACGATTGTACGCCAATTCTAAGCGGAGTTTTTAAATACTTTTGTGTCGTGATCTACAAACAGAAAGTGCAAAGGAATCTACACCAATGTGTTAGTTCTTTTCGCGGCCCCCTAAATTGGGAGCTGAGAAATGCTGCCTTCTATTACTGTGGCCTGTTTAATTTTAAACGGACACCATTGCGTCCGGGGTGGCGAGCCTAACTTGACGTATTATCTATTTTTCAATTGGATGTGCTGTGACCTACTTAACAATTAAAAATGGCTGCCAGTTGTTTATTATTCATTAAAAGTATGTCAAATTGCTAACTAACCTGACAAGGTGTATATATTATTGTGCGTTTTGGTAACAGGAAAGTAAAGGTCACATTCCTCTTTCGATAGAATGTCGAGAGGATTGAGAGGATAGACTTCATTGCACCGGGTTTTATCCCATATGGCTCGGTCTCTTTCCGCGCGGCGGCCTTTCGAAAACATCGCGCAAAGCACGAGGGTTTCCGAGTCTCCGACAAAAATGCACTTGACTTTTAAGACATTTCGATAGAATGTGCTGTGACCTAATTAATAGTTAAAAATAGCTTGTCCCATTTATATTAATTAAATGTCATGTGAAATGTTCGCGTTAGTGAAAGAACTGTCTTAATGTACCCAGTGCATTGCGACAGCTTTCTATTGTTGATTAATTATCATACATTAATGTAAGTAACGCAGATCTGTGTCGCAGTTGTGTTATAACGTGTTGGTATGGGAGCCGGTCGTTCAGAAAGCAATGGCAAACTACTGAACGCAAAACTTGCCTAGCACATCAACAGCAGCTGAAAATGTTGGTGTTGAATGCGACGTCCTGTAAGTGATATGCAACAGTTAAAAAAAATAAAGTAAGTAAATACGTTTGTAACTGCTGCATAAATTAAGCAGTCTCTTTCGCTAATAATTAATTTCTAATTCTGCTCTATAATTACACTGTTCTGTATCTAAAAGTAAGCAATTAATAATTAAATACTAACTTTAAAAAAAAAAACACACAACTTATTTCATAGTATTGTATTTAAATGTAAATAATTATGTACTGCTGCGCTGCTAAGGTTAAAAAAAAAAAAAAGTACTCCTTACACTATGTCAAGGTCCTGACAGGACTTAACAGGACAGGGGACAGATATAGGGACATGTGGTGAGTGCGAGGGTAGAACAGTCTAGAAGCTTAGGACAGTAGAGACAGGACTGTATCCCTTGAGTGACAGGTTCACCTTGGACAGAATTACGCAGTACGCCTAGCCCCAACCAGGCGAGTGCGAGACAGACGTGACAGTACGACTTCCCACGGACTGCACGAGGGCAGGGACTCCGTGACCACCGACGGTAGAGGAGAAGTGAGACGGGCGTTTGGACACGACTGAGAGAGGATGCATGACTGAGTGGAGAGACAGAGTAGTCTTACATTTAGACTTTAGTGCACATGAATGTGACCGCTACTAGACGTGTGTTTGTGCGCGAAGTTTGATACGAGTGCGCTTAGCTGTGATCAGAGCGCGAGGATCGTGTGAGAATATTGAGAGAATTGGTGCGAGAGCAAGTATTGGAGTGATATTGATCGTTTATGTAATACTATTGTAATCTTGTGATATTTACCTGATGAGTTTTGTAAATAAATATGCCTAATATGTTTATGCGTTTATGCCTCATCTGTGCTCGCACCATCTGCCTGTCTGAACCCATCTTCTAACCCCTTGAGACGTTGACACACTACTTACAGGTTTACAGACGGGTCTGAAAACTGGCGTTCAAAATTATTTTCAGTCATGCAAAATGCTAAAAAATTATACAAGTACACAGAGAAATTACTGCTACAAATGAAACTTGTATTCTGTTTACTTTTAGTAGTTAAATTGTCAGTTCTAATTATAAATAAATACAGGTCCACTATAGTAATTAGTATAGTCAGGGTGCCGACATTTTGAATTTTGAATTATGATTACGCTATGTCTTTTTCATGGCTGTGCTGAATATTTTCTCCCGAACACAGTAAAAGGAGGTAATTGGTGAAACTCTTCAAGTATATGTAAAATTGAATGCAGAATTCAAACATGCATTAAACAGTAACCAGAGACAAAAAGAAACACGAGTTAAAAACAAAATTAGCTTACCGAACATCATAAAAAGTTAATAACTTCAAGAGAAAAAAAGTTCTAAGCGACAAACGCTTGCAGACTAGCAGACAGACCACTTTTCAATTTATTAGAGTGGTTTCCCGTGACTTACAGACGTTGCTTTTGAATACATGAGTCAGCTGAGTGGTCTCGAGATATGGTGTCCGCCTCGAGTACTGGAGGTCCCGGGTTCAAGCCCCGATGAGGAGCGGGATTTTTTCACGTGGACTTCTAGTAATAAAATTTCTCCTGGTCTCTGGGTTAGTGAGATCGGACGCCCGTGTGTATCGTTGCGCAAGTAAAAAATCCCTTGGCAGTTAGAAATCGAAAAAGAGTAGCCTAACGGCGCTGCCCGGACAAAATTTCGAGTTAAAAATCTACCCAAAGTATTTCAGGATCCTCGCCGCTGCAACAGAGTTCGTGCACTGAGCTGAGTTTCTCCAGACTCAGGTTTGAGTTAGGAGGAGAACGGCAGCACTAATGGGTTACACCCGTGTGCCGTGATGTAAACTAAACTAAACTAAACTAAACATGAGGTCATAAGCAAGCATGGTTACAAACCGGAAGTCACTGTTTGGTCGCTAAAAATGTTCTGGGAAAAACGGTTACGCCTTCACACATGAACTACTCACAAAGAACGACAACTCACATTGTTACTGTTAGTTGGTAGCTTAGTTATATGGCTGAACCATTTAATTTGCAGTTTTCTCATGAAACCAAGAGTTGCTATAACCCCCACTTTCTTTCTCTTTTTCTATCATTGTCCACGTTTGGCATTGGTAGCATAGAGTTGGTATGAATATTATGTTGTAGAGAGTTTTTTTAGTATCTACTTATGCCGTGTTTGTTCTTTAGAATTGGTGTCATTGTTTCCAATGAGTTTGTTTGCCTATATATTGCATCTCTTCTCGATATGGCGATGTGCCATTTGGATGACATTATATATAAGTACTTGAAGCTTTTTACTTGTTTCTGGGGGTGTTCTTTTAGATGAATCCGTGTTTTCATTGTTCTTCCTTGGTTATAATCATTACCTCAGCTTTACTTACGCTAATTTTCGTGTTATGTTCCGTACACACTTCGTTTAGTCTAATTTATGTTTGCTCATCAACATCAATTTATTTAGACGGGAAGTTGGGCTCATGTGTGTTATGAGCGTACAGAAAAAGATGCTTATACATGGTGTATTTTTAATGACTGTGGAGTTTTTGACAACATTGCCGTTCCAAGTTCTGTATTTACCGTTTATATTGCATAAACTCCACAAACGGTAAATACAAAATTTGGAACGGCAATACTATACAGTCAGTAAAAATACACCCTGTTAGTCTTTGACTTAGATTTTACATTGTTCATAATGTCCCAAAGCACTTTCCTGCTATGAGTCTGAAATGTGATAGCCATCACATTGTGTAGGCCTGAAAGAAAGGATGTAAATGGTGCCAATCTTGCCATTATTTTAGCCTGCACGTGCCCAGGCTTCAAGTCCACATCCAACCAATCACATGATATTCACAGAATTGCGGTAGTTAAACCGACTTTCCTATGTCCCTTGTTAATACCTGGGCCTACAAGTTCTATACGGGGCAGAACTTCAGTGAGCCACGTCAATCTAACAGTTTTATTTAGTTGGAAGATTACACTATTGATCTGTTTGGCTGCAGCCATTGATGGCTGCACTGCGCGTGCTGGAAACTAGTGTAGTGCAAGTATTGTAGGTATGAAAGAAATAACTGTTGCGGAGCATGGAACATGTGAACGTGCTTTCAGTGTGTTCAATGTGTGATTAGATAGGACACGGGGCATGCTGAGGACTGTCCGTCGGAGTAAGCTGTTGCACAAAGGAATGGAACTTCTAAGGAAGCTGTATGTCGTACGTTAGTTGCATAGCTTGATACAGGCCGGTTTTGTTTCAGTAATAAGTGATAGAGCCAAACGAATTTCGTAACACTGGCGTAACGATCGAACCGACGGGAGCAGTTGAAAGCTATCGTATATTACACTGCCATTCACCAATATCTAGCATCAAACTGGCTGTTTAATCTTGGAACCGCTGTGAAATACAAGCGACTTTCTCCATACCATGAGACTTGTGTGTGTGTGTGTGTGTGTGTGTGTGTGTGTGTGTGTGTGTGTGTGTGTGTGTGTGTATATAATTTGACGCTGTGCCGCCAGCGTCTGCAACCTATCTTGTGCCAGACGTATTGGTTACCCATTCCTCTGGAATACACAAGCATTAGGTCGAGAGAGGGGACGTGTCGTTTGGGCATCACACGTTTCTCTGAAGCTCTGCCCAGGCAGTGTGATGGAATTTTGGCCACATTCCAACTCACATACTTTGGTCTGACAAGACTGCAAGGTGCCAACAACAACTATATATATATATATATATATATATATATATATATATATATATATATATATATATATATATATATATATATATATATATATATATATATATATACTATCCCCCATATTTGTATATTTCATTTGGCGCTCTTTGGGTTATGTGGTCAATATCTCTCCGGCCACCTTCACCTCCCAAAACATTTCCTGGTTCCCATGTTATGATGTTTCGAGCAGGGAGCCTTGGTCAAATTTACACATCCTCTCCACTAAGGGTTCGATCCAATGACCACTTGGTCAGCAGGTAAAAGCCTAGTCACTGCGCTACTCCCGCTGATCCCCTGACAATTTACAAAGACATAAGCATGTTTGGTAAGATCCTATGGCTAAAGCAACAAGCACACAAAAATGTGTTTGCTTTACAGGGACTTCAGGTCTGGGGGACAGAATCTAAACATTGTAAATTGTATGTGCCTCTTATGAATAAATGAGGCCATACCTCTTGGGAAGTAAGGCGTAGGCGTGACGTTGACAGTACCCCACAAGTGCCAAATGGTACCAAAGAATTAAATGGTTCCGACAGTTAGCTACAACCCAGATAACCCAGTGTCTAGAGCGATCTGAGTGAGAATTCAGAGTGCAAAGTGGGAGGACGACCCAGGAATAGATGGCTAGTTGGAGTAGTACAGCATTCAAGAAATCAAACATGACATTAGCACAAAGCTGTAAGACACGCTAAAACATAAAATTACCCCACCTACTCTCTGTTATGCCGGCTTTCTGACCTAGAGGTTTGCGACTTTTCTCTGTAATCTCGTATACTTTCATAAGTAACGTGACTGTAGCGAAACGCCAGTGGCCCATGTCCTCAGGCCTTCTTTGGGTTTGAGTAAACAGGGGGAAACAGCTTTCGGGAACCCTCAGTTCTCTTGTTCGCTCAATCACCATGGAAGATAGTTCTTTGGGTTACTTTAACAACACGATCTTTTCATAGAACGATTAGATATATGTCTTGTCTTCGGGGAAACCCGATAGAGCGCCTTACCCCAAATACACACCAGTGCAACTTCTGGTGCAATTCATGTCCGTTCCAATACTTACCGTTTGGTATTTGCAGAATGTCTATTTAATTCAAAGATTAGGACAACACTGCAGCCTACTACTGGGGAAATGAAAAGGTAATAATTGGGTTTTATTTAATACTGCTAGACCTTGGTCTATAAAGCTAACTGGTTGTCTCGACTGGTGAGACGAATTGGCGAGACGGCAGTCTTGCCATATTGGGAGTGGGTTGACCGTTGGCCAATCTAGCTAAGCGTCTTGTTCTTGGCATTGCCTGGGAACGAATCTGAGCAATATAGCTTCCCAGATGATTTCACTTGTTCTTGGCAGCAGATGGGCTGTTGCTATCTTTCTTCCTAAAGCCTGAACTCGGCATAGTAGCATCTCTCATTTAAATATAAACACATTATATAGCTACGGTATGCCGGAAGGAGGGAAGGGCTCCGTGCGGACGGTTTCCACCAATCTATGTTCTATCTTCTTGAGCCGGAAGAGGCTATCCACAGTGCTATCTCTTTCATCTTTTGGCAGATGGGGTGGCCAGGTGGACTGAATGGTTACTGGTCGATAGGATGATGTCGGGAATATAAATAAACTTCTTTATCTCACTGAGAGAACCTGAACTCCTCTGAATCTACGTGTTATGTGAGGCACTGCCGGTACATTGCGGCGACAGCTCAGACAAGAGCAGCGGCCGGAAGGGGTAGTATCTTCTTTCCTATTCTTGCTGGGAATGGGGAACAACACTTCTTTGATTATTCACACAACACAATAAGAGCTTTGCCAGTGAGAGAGAGGCCGGGAAACGAATGTGCCCAATAAGAATAAAGGCTTGGTATGAGTGTGGAGAGTGAGTCTTGTAGGCAAAAAGTACCTAGGGTCAAACGACAAGACTTCGTCAAGCTAAAGGCCTAGTCTAGAAAAGACGCCGCCAATCCAGGACCTCTTGTCAGGTCAGGCTAATTCACGCAGGTCTGGTAAAGAAATATATATCTATTAATATTATATATTTTGTTGATAGCAGCTGATGTGCTGAGACCATTAGGAGTCTCCATGTCGGCTGTACCAGAAGTTTAGGCTGGAGACTCTCACAACTGTTTATCCTTTACAGGGTCCTTCCTTTTTGAAAGTAGGAACAGAGCTGAAGGTCTCGAAAGGGCTATACGCAGAAAGTATGTTGAAGACGAGGCCATGTCAAGTTTTAGGCCATGCCAGGTCTAAGGGTATGATCTCTACCAGATAGAGCCACAGCTAGCCCGAAAGAATGACCATCAGTCTTTCCAACACCTCGCCAGTCATCTCGATACGCTAGGATCGAGTCAGTTTGTATTCTGGACTGAACCCCACCTAAATATCAGACCCACCCATCCTTGTCTGAGACAGTGAAGGATACCTACCCAATTCCCGCTCAGGAACTATTTCCCTTTGTAGGAACTTTTACTTAGCATTGTGACCAGGGATCACAGGACATTTTCCCACGAACATTAGTCTGGTTCCACGGAGACCTGTTGTTAGCCAAACGTACCGGGAGGGAAAGCAAGGAGGACTTATGATTTGGTGAGCGATATGTGGACAGAACGGACCTTGACTACAGCTTGGTCTATGATGTAAAGCCATGATGCTCTGTGTCTGAAATGAACTTCTGTGTCCGGGTTTTGTCTGTTTAGAACTATCTGTTTTAACTGCCTTAATGTTTTCCTGTGCTGTTCTTTATTAGGTTAATAAATCACGTTTTAGTTTATTCCAACGATCACCGTGTTATCTATGGATCAACCAGAAAGATACATCAGGGAATAGGTCCCGAGGTCGTAAGAGAGAGTGACAGTGAGTCCGGGGAACGGAGGAGGGTTGGCAAGCAAAGACCTATCCCAGCCAGGGCGAAAGAATAATTTTTGAAACATTGTGACGTAGTTATTTGGGACCCTCCACGTAGCTTGGTACAATTTCTGGGGGCACGTCGCGGGATATTTGAAATCCTGGTGGAGTTCTGGCTGATATAGTGATAGGGGACAGATATTCTTGTCTACTATCAATAGGTTCTGCCTACCGTGCCTGGCTATTGTCTATACTCTTCCTGACACAGACTGACCGACATACGACGTGTTGTGGTCGTGTAATATAACCAGTTGTGTACTTGAGATTGAAATTTAATATACAATTACCTATTCACTTACTCTCTGAGTTTAAGATGGCATCAGCTAAATTTAATGTTGCTGAAGTACAGGCTACAGGGCGTGAGATGGGTTATGATGGGGCGGAGTTACAGAAATATGTTCAGGAAGTGGAAAGAGACTTCAGACAAGCTGTGCGCGAAGCTAAGAAAATTGAGGCTGAGGCTAGGAAGATGGAGGCCGAGCAGGCAGTCAGAGACCATGAGTTCCGTATGAGGGAGTTGGAGCTGAAAGCTCAAACTGCCAAGGAAAGCGAGGGTGCAGTGGGAGGCGCAGTTCTCCCTGACTCAACAACTTCTAGTGGCGGTCCATACCAGGCAATGAAGTTCCCATTGCTCCCGTTCGATGAACACAAAGATAAGATCGACCAGTATCTTCACAGATTTCAGTCGATGGCTTTGGCTATGGGATTGGAGCGTGGGAAATGGAACTTGAAACTCTCACAGGGCCTGAGGGGGACCGCGTACGAGGTCTACTCAAGGTTGCCACCTGGTATGGAGAATGACTATGAGGCCCTGGAAAAAGCATTATTGAAAAGGTTCCAGATGACAGCCCATACATACCGACAGCAGTTCAGAAAGTCGAAGAGAGAGCCAGGGGAGATGTTCGCAGCCTACAGCGTTAGACTTAAGTCTTACCTTTTGAAGTGGATGTCATTAGCTGGATTTGCTAACGACTATGAAAGTTTAGAAGAATTAGTGGTCGTGGACCAAATGAAGAGGATGATGCCTAAGCCATTGCAAACCTTCTTGCTTGAAAATGGGGCAGAAAGGTTAGACGTAGTCAACACATTAGCGGAAAGGTATGTGCTAGCTCATGGGGATAATGGGGAACTGTCACAACCCAATCCCCGACCACCAGACACATGGTCTGGAAAGAAGAAGAACCCTAAAACAGCTCACACCAAGAAGGAGGATCCTTTCGATAAAGTTCCAATTAAGAAACCCTCTGGTAAGAGTCCACCTGGATCTCCTAAAAGAAAGTGGAGTGAAAAGTGGTGCGCCTACTGCAAATCTCCCACACACAATACGGCCGATTGCAGGCGCAAACAGAAAGACTCTCACTATGCTGCCTGTCTTGTAGAAACCGGGGAAGGGTCTAACAGGGAGGTAGAAGGGAGGGGTCTTGAGAACAAAGATTCAGAGAAACCACCAGTAGTAGAGACGATACTTGTGAACGGACAACCAGTCGAATGTCTCTATGACACCGGTCTGCAGTTTGAGGCCGTAATTTCCTCACACTTAGTGAGCCCAGAGCAGCTAACCGGGGAGTCTATTGAGATTCAAACGGCGACCAAGAGTGCGGTAGCGATGTCTCTTCCGATTGCGAAGGTGGACATCAAATCGAAATATGTTACCGGCATTATACAGGCAGCCGTTCTGCTCGATCCGATCTTCCCAATGATCTTGGGTTGTCGCTACGTCTTTCTAGGGATCCCAACAGAACCCATGTACGTAGGGGCAATGCAAACCAGATCTCAATCGGGAGATGAGCAGACGCCGGCCTTGATCGTGAATCCCTTGCCTTGGGAGTTACGAGCTGCTCAAAGCCAGGATGCTACTTTGCAACCTTGCTTCAACCAGTTGCCAAAAAGTTCTGACCCACCAAGACGGGGTCAGTATTATATGAAGAATCGGTTATTGTTCCGGAGAGCCGGAGTGGAGGAACGCCAGCATGGACAGCTGGTAGTTCCTAAGGCCTATCGGGAACAACTTCTTCATATGGGACACACCATTTCATTCAGTGGACATATGGGTGTCGGGGCAACACTCCAGCGCATTTCCTGCCATTACTACTGGCCAGGGATGACTGGAGACGTGCGTCGGTACGTCAAGTCGTGCCCAGAGTGCCAGCGTGTGGCACCAAAACACTGGACGGCTCCGGTAATCCTGGGCGACATGCCCATTATGAACTCTCCTTTCGAGAGAGTTGCCATCGATCTTGTTGGTCCTCTTCCTCGGACTAGGAAGAGGAATATGTACATTCTTACGATGGTGGATGCTGTTCCATGTGGGGTGAGGCGATACCGTTGGCCACAATCGACTCTAAGCGAGTGGCTGATGCACTGATGGAGACCTTTACTCGGTTGGGATTTCCAAACCAGATCCTAACGGACAATGGGTCTCAGTTCTGTGGTAAGCTGATGGAGGAAGTCTTTCGTATCTTCCAGACTAACCACATTCACACAAGCCCATACCACCCTCAGTCGAATGGGCAAGTAGAGAGGTTTAATGGTACCTTGATGACCATGCTTCGGAAGCTGGCTCAAGAGAAACCAGACAGATGGGATGAGTATATCCCAGCCGCCTTGTTCGCCTATCGGGAGGTTCCCCATGGGTCGACCGGGTTGCCACCAGCCACTCTACTATTCGGGAGGCCAATCAAGGGTCCCTTAGAAGCCCTATTGAGATGTTGGACAGAGGAAGAAACTTCCGAAGAAGTTGTATCCTCATATAAATACGTCGAAGAGTTAAAGAAGAAACTCCAGACGGGTTGGGCTTTGGCAGCTCAGAATCTGAGGGCGGCCAGAAAGAGACACGCGGCCTACTACAATAGAAGGACGAAAGATAGGTCTCTTAAAGTGGGGGATCGGGTTCTGTTGTTGCTTCCAGTAGGTTCCAATAAACTCGAGATTGGTTGGCAGGGGCCTTTCCCGGTGGAAAGGGTTGTGTCCCGCACCAACTATGCCATCCGGATCAGGGGGAAATCCAAAATCTTCCACATTAACCTCCTCAAAAAGTATGAAGAACGATCTGATGGTACTTCTCTCCCACTCATGACTATGGCGGTCGCGATGGAAACTGAATCGGGCGAAGACGCGGATAGGGGGTATCCTTTACACCCTGGGGAAACCTATAGGGATGTACATATAAATCCTGATCTGTCGGCTGAAGAAACAGACCTGGTCATCCGTTTGTTGGAGTCCCATCAGCAGATTCTTACCGATCGGCCAGGGCGGACAGGGTTGGTCGAGTTTGATATGACTCTGACTACCCAAGACCCCGTTCGCCAAAAAATATATCCAGTGCCCTTTTCGAAAGAGAAGGCCCTGGAAGCCGAAATCCAGAAACTTCTGGACGATGACATCATCACTCCTTCGACTTCTCCTTATAATGCCGGGGTTGTCTTGTTGAGGAAGCCCAGTGGGGAGCACCGCCTATGTATTGATTACAGGCATTTAAACAGTTGTACGACATTCCAAGTTGAACCGTTACCGAACACAAATCAACTGTTTGCCAGACTAAATAAGGCAAAGTACTTTTCAAAGATTGATCTAAGCCGGGGATATTATCAGATCCCTGTGAAGCCCGAGGTTCGCCCCTTGCTCGCCTTCAGTACTCCGAGCGGGCACTACGAATTCAAGGTGATGCCATTTGGGCTGAGCAATGCGCCCAGTGTGTTCACCCGCATGATGAGAATGTTATTAGAGCCTTTAAAGGATCCCTCTGTCGTCTCGTTTATGGATGATATTCTCATCGCGTCTGACAATCTGAAAGATCACCTGAAGTCCTTGGGACAGATTTTCACAAGGTTAAAAGAGGAAGGGTTAACCGCCCGTCCAGCCAAATGCATGATTGGTTATCAATCCTTGGAATTTCTGGGACATACTATTACCCCAGGGGGACTGGTACCGGAAGAAAAGAATATTGAGAAGGTCAGACTCGCACCACGTCCTAAGTCCAAAAAGGATGTTAGGTCTATCTTGTCTCTGTGTGGGTTTTACCAGAAATTTATTCCGAAGTTCAACGAAATTGGGGCACCGTTGACAGAAACCCTGAAGAAAGGATCGCCAGATCCTATAGTCTGGACCCCGAGCTGTGAAGAAGCTTATGGAAAGCTGAAACAGGCTTTGGTGGATAGGCAAGTCCTGCAACTCCCAAATTTGGAGAAAACGTTTGTTCTAAGAACCGACGCGAGTAACATAGGGATTGGGGCAACTCTGTTGCAGGAAGGGCGAGATGAATCCTTTCGGTGCTATGTCCGGTGGCGTATGCAAGTAGAAAACTGTTACCCGCGGAACGGAATTACTCCACCGTCGAACGGGAATGTCTGGCTCTAGTGTGGGCGGTACAGAAATTTCAACCTTATCTGTATGGAGTACCGTTCAAAGTAGCAAGTCCGACCATCAACCTCTGACGTTTTTGGCAACTTCTAAGAAACTGAACGCGAGGTTAATGAGATGGTCATTGCTCCTACAACCGTATCAGTTCACGGTAGAATACATCCCCGGAAGGGAGAATGTGGGAGCGGATTTTCTATCACGGCATCCTATGGTTGAATGTGAGGGTGGGGCCATTCGAACAGAACCTCTGGCAGTAGAAAGTTCGTAGGGCTCGACTTTCTTAAGAGGGGGCCTATGTAGCGAAACGCCAGTGGCCCATGTCCTCAGGCCTTCTTTGGATTTGAGTAAACAGGGGGAAACAGCTTTCGGGAACCCTCAGTTCTCTTGTTCGCTCAATCACCATGGAAGATAGTTCTTTGGGTTACTTTAACAACACGATCTTTTAATAGAACGATTAGATATATGTCTTGTCTTCGGGGAAACCCGATAGAGCGCCTTACACCAAATACACACCAGTGCAACTTCTGGTGCAATTCATGTCCGTTCCAATACTACCGTTTGGTATTTGCAGAATGTCTATTTAATTCAAAGATTAGGACAACACTGCAGCCTACTACTGGGGAAATGAAAAGGTAATAATTGGGTTTTATTGAATACTGCTAGACCTTGGTTATAAAGATAACTGGTTGTCTCGACTGGTGAGACGAATTGGCGAGACGGCAGTCTTGCAATATTGGGAGTGGGTTGACCGTTGGCCAATCTAGCTAAGCGTCTTGTTCTTGGCATTGCCTGGGAACGAATCTGAGCAATATAGCTTCCCAGATGATTTCACTTGTTCTTGGCAGCAGATGGACGGGTGCTATCTTTCTTCCTAAGGCCTGAACTCGGCATAGTAGCATCTCTCATTGTAAATATAAACACATTATATAGCTACGGTATGCCGGAAGGAGGGAAGGGCTCCGTGCGGACAGGTTTCCACCCATCTATGATCTATCTTCTTGAGCCGGAAAAGGCTATCCACTGTGTTATATCTTTCGTCTTTCAGCCGATGGGGTGGCCAGGTGGACTGAATGGTTACTGGTCGATAGGATGATGTCGGGAATATAAATAAACTTCTTTATCTCACTGAGAGAACCTGAACTCCTCTGAATCTACGTGTGATGTGAGGCACTGCCGGTACATTGCGGCGACAGCTCAGACAAGAGCAGCGGCCGGAAGGGGTAGTATCTTCTTTTCTATTCTTGCTGGGAATGGGGAACAACACTTCTTTGATTATTCACACAACACAATAAGAGCTTTGCCAGTGAGAGAGAGAGGCCGGGAAACGAATGTGCCCAATAAGAATAAAGGCTTGGTATGAGTGTGGAGAGTGAGTCTTGTAGGCAAAAAGTACCTAGGGTCAAACGACAAGACTTCGTCAAGCTAAAGGCCTAGTCTAGAAAAGACGCGGCCAATCCAGGACCTCTTGTCAGGTCAGGCTAATTGCACGCAGGTCTGGTAAAGAAATATATATCTATTAATATTATATATTTTGTTGATAGCAGCTGATGTGCTGAGACCATTAGGAGTCTCCATGTCGGCTGTACCAGAAGTTTAGGCTGGAGACTCTCACAACTGTTTATCCTTTACAGGGTCCTTCCTTTTTGAAAGTAGGAACAGAGCTGAAGGTCTCGACAGGGCTATACGCAGAAAGTATGTTGAAGACGAGGCCATGTCAAGTTTTGGGCCATGCCAGGTCCAAGAGTATGATCTCTACCAGATAGAGCCACAGCTGGCCCGAAAGAATGACCATCAGTCTTTCCAACACCTCGCCAGTCATCTCGATACGCTAGGATCGAGTCAGTTTGTATTCTGGACTGAACCCCGCATAAATATCAGATCTACCCATCCTTGTCTGAGACAGTGAAGGATACCTACCCAATTCCCGCTCAGGAACTATTTCTCTTTGTAGGAACTTTTACTTAGCATTGTGACCAGGGATCACAGGACATTTTCCCACGAACATTAGTCTGGTTCCACAGAGACCTGTTGTTAGCCCAACGTACCGGGAGGGAAAGCAAGGAGGACTTATGATTCGGTGAGCGATATGTGGACAGAACGGACCTTGACTACAGCTTGGTCTATGATGTAAAGCCATGATGCTCTGTGTCTGAACTGAATTCTGTGTCCCGGTTTTGTCTGTTTAGAACTATCTGTTTTAACTGCCTTAATGTTTTCCTGTGCTGTTCTTTATTAGGTTAATAAATCACGTTTTAGTTTATTCCAACGATCACCGTGTTATCTATGGATCAGCCAGAAAGACACGTCAGGGAATAGGTCCCGAGGTCGAAAGAGAGAGTGACAGTGAGTCCGGGGAACGGAGGAGGGTTGGCAAGCCAAGACCTATCCCAGCCAGGGCGAAAGAATAATTTTGAAACATTGTGACGTAGTTATTTGGGACCCTCCACGTAGCTTGTTACAGTGACGACGGTGAGAATCAGCAGTGGTTCGAATCGCGTCGGTAACTTATGGGATATGTGAGCCGGCCTCTCAGAAAGCAATGGCAAACTACTGAGCGTAATCTTGCCAAGAAATCAATAATCAGCTGAAAGATGCTGACGTTGACAGCAATGTCCTGTAAAGGATATGCAAACAATTGATTAACTCTCTATTATGCTTCAGAGCAGAAGCAGTAGGACAAATGTATCTTTCTCAATTGAGATGTGGAAAAGAGTTCTTAAGAGCTACGATAATCCAATTCTGATGTACTGACGCAATCATAGACAATTAGCAGACACGTGAGAAATTGTGTGGAAGCTACGGACGTGTGCTTTCGTATAAGAATTAACAGAACACCCTGGACGGATACTAAGTGTAATTAATATATCTTGAAAGAAGTTGAGACGATAACCCAGAAGGAGAACTGATTACTCGCATCAGAGGAAGACAGTCCATATTCTGTAGGTATGTCGTGAGAAGGGACAGCTGATGTATCTCGTCAGATGGAGAAGTAGGGCGAGACCAAGAAAGAAAATGCTGGACAGATTGATATCATAGCATGGAGGAACATCGGTATCAGAAATGATTGGCAGCACAAGAGACAGATGGCTGTGGACAGGCATGATCACCAACCACAGCATGGACTATAAGGCGAAATGGATGCCTGCATATTGTCTTTCTAGCTGGGGTGAAGTTCAGTCCTCTCACGTTTTAGTCCATGAGATAAACTTCACTAATGTTAACCCCTCTAGTCTATTTGTTATAGTTAGCACCAGATCTACCAAACAGACATTACAATGATTGTGATGATGTACTTTTTGTTTTGTTTTTTGGTATATTTGAACTCAGGCGTATTTCACGTGCTTCTACTATACTACCAGTAGCCGCCACTATTAGGGAGTGTACTGGACTGATCGTTGCGTGTGGGTTAGATTTCCCTATTATCAGTGTCCACCACCATTAGACGAACCCCCTCCGACTTCTAAGGTACTTGTAATTTACGTCCCCAAGTCAAGAACAAGCGGTCATCATCTAAGTTCTACTGACTAGTGTGAGGCTTGAACCCAGTACCCTGCAATCAGCCTACCGGAAGTTTAGGAGCTAGTGCTGTAATCAATCCAGTAGAGCCGACCTCCTGGCCACGATGTAATGACAATGATGATAATTTCTACCCATGTATCTGACAACCTACACATTTAGATGAATCACAATACACAAGTTAGAGACACGCTGGCACACTGGCTAGTTGTCGTGCCTCCAGCTCCTGCAGTCATGGTTTCGAATTCGCAACGAGGCAGATTTGTTTAGAATTGACCCTGTCTGCCAGGTCAAGGCAGCCTATAATGCGCACCAGGAAATGTGTTAGAATGTGCAGGCGTCCGGTGTGGTATTGATCACAGCACCTCTCTACGGGTGCCTATTGGTCTGTTCAAATACGAGGCTGGCATCATATACCCAGTTGGGACGTTATTGTAAATGTTAGGACGTTACGCTGGAAAGAGAGGGGGAGAGAGAAACAGATACAGAGGGAGGGAGCGAAAGACAGTGAGAGCCAGAGAAACAAACACAGAGATTGATTGATTGATTAATTGATTGATTGATTGATTGATTGATTGATTGTACTTTGTTTTCTAAGGGTATCAAATTGGGCACGCAGGCCAGCCTTATATTTAATTAAACATAGCAGCCCAAAAATTGATAATAGAACGCTAGAATTGAATGTGTCGGTCGATTTTTTAACATTATCTAATGTCGTGGGGTACTTGTAGTTCTTTCCCATTTTCTTAAAATCTTTCATCTTTCGTTCATCAATAGGGCATGATACATTCACATAGGGGGAAAAACATTGTCACATGAATGTTGTAAACATAAACAATGCATAGGGAGAGAGAGAGAGAGAGAGAGAGAGAGAGAGAGAGAGAGAGAGAGAAGAGAGCGAGAGATACAGAGAGAGAGAGAGAGAGAGAGAGAGAGAGAGAGAGAGAGAGAGAGAGAGAGACGCACACACACAGAGGGAGACAGGGAGAGATACAAAGAGAAACAGACACACACAGAGAGTTAGAGAATCAGAGAGACACACAGAGAGAAACAGACAGAGAGACAGTCAGAGAGGCAGAGAGACAGAAAGAGACAAAGAAAGAGACTGACCACTTATTCCTCCGTGTCCTCAGGTCTACATAAATGCGCTGGTCCTATCACTTCATACCACCATTTGCTTTAATGATATACGCCTCGAGACGTGTAAAAATGTCCCTTCACATACTTTTTACTCACATTACAAAGGTAAGTGTATTCTCCGATGTATAATTTAAATACAACCGTTAATGGTATAACGCTACTGGAACAATCAGATAAGCAGCCATTTTCAGAGTTAGTGAAAATTAACTACTTTCATGACAAGAATTCTTAATGGAAATTTTTAATTAAACACAGCAACCCAAAAATTGATAATAGAACGTTGCAATTAAACGTGTTAGTCGATTTTTTAGCACTATCTAAACACGGCAAATGTCAATGCGGCCCAGCTTTAAACTGGATTATCCGAATATTAATGTAGGTGAACATATGGCCACAGGCTGGAAGAAGTTCTTCAGTCTCTAGTCAGTCAGTCAGTCAGTCAGTCAGTCAGTCAGTCAGTCAGTCAGTCAGTCAGTCAGTCAGTCAGTCAGTCAGTCAGTCAGTCAGTCAGTTAGTTAGTTAGTCCGTCCGTTTTGCGACAAAGCCAGCCGCCTTTTTTCCGAACATGCAATTCACGCTACAAACAACCGCGGATAGATGTAAAAGCATTTCACGCGAAATTCACAGCTCACAGTGTCGAGCCACGCACTCAACTCGGTAGCATGGGGACGGAACCATACATTTCTATTCCAGCATGAGGCGAAATGGTTACGGATGCAGTTCGTAATACCGTATACCTGTGTTCGAAACACAACTGTGGGCGATTTTGCAGCAGGCCCCCTTACGTTGGTTTTTATGAAATGGTATAGATGCCGGTCGTGCAGAAAGCAAAGACAAACTACTGAACGTAAACTTGCCCAGGAATCACGTACAGCCAAAAAACGCTGGGGTTGACTGTTACGTCCTGTAAAGGATAGGCAAGTATCATTATTTTTTCATCACATCACAAACCCATAGCAGAAAATTGCTATAAGAAAGCAAAATATATGTGATGATCGGTCGTGCACACCCCTACGGCAACATCGTGTAAACATTTCCTCTTTCATTGGAAAATGGGATATATTATTCACATGGTATGTGATTTCAGATGAACAGGGGGGCCTTGTAAAGTATGTATATGAACTTATGCTTGTTGTTTCTCCGCATGACCGATCGGGAATCAAAGAATTATGTGTTCTGTAATGCCGTCTTTACTTCCTAGAAAATCTCCTCGTAGCCATTGAAGCTTGGGTCGACAGGAAAAACGGGAAAATTCCAGTCTTGACATGGGTTCGGGAGTCAGCATGTCCGAATGAATAGAAGAGCTCGTTCTTAAACATCCGGTGTGCTAATGTCGAGGTAACGGGTTCAACCCCTACACCGGTCAGTTGGACTAAAATGTTGACTTTTCTTCCTTGACTTGGGGACATAAATTAAAAGTAGTTCTGAAGTCTGAGTGGCGAGGGTGGACTACGCTTGTTTTCAAAGCGAGCGAGAGCTAAAATTCGAACACATGTTGACAGGGTCAGGGCAAGCGTGCAAGCTTGTGTTCACAGACCTGTTAGAAGTCCACAAGAGGTGTCACTCTCAAGAAGCGGGCTTCACGGCCAATCAGAAGGAGAAGTCGGTACAATCAACTTCGTTCAATCATACAAGTATAAACTACAGATTTCAGATTCAGTGGTTTAACATGAGAAATAACTTAAGAAATAAAGGTATTATTGGCACTCGTAGAAGTAGAGGGAAGAAGTAGAGGCCACACCAGCAGACAATATAAAGATTTGAAACTATAGCGGCAACATCAGGTCAATAAATGACGACAGCGCCTCCCTGAAGGAACACGTTTAATTTCAAGCACGGTCGATCAGACATGTGAGCAACATGTAAGTAAAGACTGTCTTTGCACGTCTTGAGACGTATTTAGAATAGCGTGTTATTTTATTAGACCAATCGCTAGTGATGTGGTCAATAACGCACCGACCATATTTACTTCCTTAGATATGTTCTACATGGTGTCCGTAAAGTCTGGGCGCATGGGTAAAAATAAAACTTTTTATTCAAATAACATCTTCAAGTCCACTGAGAAGTGCCAGCTCACCTCTTTTTGTCCTTTGACAAAGCCATGTTTAATATGTGGAGGCAAAACATCTGTTAATAATTTTGAATTTTGTATTTGTTTTGAAGTAAATGAACAATATCCAATTATCCTATGTTTCCAGACTTTACGGACACCCTGTAGTAACCAACAAACGCTGGATAGACCCTGAAGACTATCGATCTCGCAGCCAAGTTTGCTACTCGCTGAGCATTCACGGTCTCCCTACTCTACTCCTCAAATGGGTGTCTTCAAAGCCAGGTCTATTGTCCACCAGAACCCACAACTATGAAATATAGACATAATTAAATATGTATAGGTGTCTTTTTCCTTCTTCTTAATTTTTTCTGCTTCTTCTTCTCTTCCTCCATTTGCCTCCGTGAAGTTTTGGTAGGAGATATAAAGATCGTTTATGCGCTATATCTAATGCTCTTTGTAAGTTGGTATTCACTTCTCTAAGGTTGTACTTGATACCTTCACTCCATCTTTTACCTGGTCTTCCCCTTATTCTGTATCCATTATGTTTCTCCAATGTATCTCTTTTAGGACAGATGGTACCAGGGCATGCGTGTAAGGTGGGCAAACCATTTAATATGTTTTTGTATAATGACCTACGTGAATGGTTTCAGACATGGCCGTCTTCTGATTTTCTCATTTATAATTATATCTCTCACGGTTTCCCCCGGAACTCTTCTAAAGCTTCTCATCTATGTTGTTAAGATTGTGTGCTCATTAGTTGCAGTATGCCTCCATGTTTGACACTGGTAGTACATCGTCGGCCAGAAATAGTTCTTTTGAGATTCGCCTTAGCACTTAATGGTATCTTTCTATGCGACAGGAGTGTGTATAGATGTACGTATGGAAATCATTATGTTCTAACAAAATGGGAAGAGTGCAATTTAATTAGAGTTAGTATGCATAATCAGATTGACTTGGTGCCGTCTAACTGCACAAAGCGACCAAATGTTGTTTCTGATGCAAGTATCCAGCTCGCAGCTTCATCTGGGTGTAATTAATTACATTAGCCGGCAAGAATCGCCCGATTGTCACCTGGGTCCCTACAGGGAAGCAAAGAGTAGTAACACTGTAACCTCCTAAGAACATCCTAAGCAGGTTGTAAGAGGCAACTAACGAGGGCTAGTGTTGGATAGTCTACATCACGCCATAGAAATTGTCAGCCAACAACCAGACAACCATGATTTAGCCTATAACGGATTTGGCATGTGTGACTTTGGGCCATTACTTCATTTTCAGTCTTACAAGAAGTAGAAAGAGGAGGAGGATAAGAAAAAGAAAAAGTAGGAGGAGAGAAGGAGGAGAAACAAGGAAGAAAGAGAAGAGGAAATCGCGAGGTCACGACACGCAATTCATTGACGTCAACCGATGACTACATAGATCAAAGGGACATGTGCTTGCTTGCTTGCTTGTGTTCGTTGGCTTGAGCTCCAACGCGAAGTCCTGTATGTCGGATGAAGGCATCCTATTGTCCAACATCAGTGTGATGTCATACAGGACCTGAGTTTTGCGTGAGTATCCGTTGTCCCATGTCTGGCTTATTGGTGTGCAGACTGGTGGTTCCTCGCCGTACAGGCAGACACTCTCCGACTTCGGAGGAATCGGCGATCCTACTGACTTTAGCCAGGACCCCGAAGGGACCTGTTGCCCAGGACGCTCGACGAGGACGCGTCAATAGGTCTTGGCCATTATATAACCCGGCCCTGGTGCCTTGGAAACACCTCTGCGTCCCAAAGGGACATGTGAATGGGATGTTTCTCTTGCATGCGTTAGATCCAAATAAAAAATCGATTAGGGGTCAACCGTCTACATATCATCATCATCATCGTGTGCCCAGCGAAATAGCCTTGCGTTCATGTATCTTCACATATCTCGACTCTTGGCGCTCTGGATGGTCTACAAGGTGCGGGACTGCGCCTGGCCCTGCAGCCAGCAGGGTTAGGTTCAGCTAGCCTCTCACAGGAGGGGGGAAAAGTGAAAATTAGTAGCTTGTCGATGACCCGCAGACTACACAAGTCAACCCAACCTCCACGTGATGTAGACTGGGAAACCATGACCGCGAGGTCATGAGCTAACGAGGATATGGCTCGCCATAGGGGATGGACTCCCTATGGTCAGATTTGTGTCCTAAACCTGCGACTGGTCTAGCAAGCCGGCAGGGAATCTTCATACTGCTCGTAGAGAAAATATGAAGTATAAACGGACTCCCGCTGTTTATACTTCACCTCGACACCGCAAGGTACAAGAGGAACAAGATGAGAAGATAATATGAGATGAGATGAGTTCTGGATCAATGATATTGAAGATATTCCTTCATACTTCTAGTCTAACCCCACACAGGATCATTTCTATTTACGAGTCTCTGTCTCTTCCACATAAGAACTTTGCCATCGTCACCATATTTCCAATGCTTCTATTCTGATTGCATGACTAAAGATCATTGTGTACTTTTTCATAGTGGTATAAAATTTTATAATTTCATTATCTATTTCCCCTCAATCGTTGCTAGTCATTCATGCCGTCCAATGTATTGGCAACATTCGTCACAGAAACAAGTACTCCATTCCCTCCAAACTCTTCCTAGTTTATTTGTTCTCGTTCCAAGATTCACCGCAATACCGTAAAACAGGTTCTATAGAACAATTCACCACTCTTTAGCTGGCATGTTTTGAATGTAGCCACAGTAACATTTTCCAAATCGATTTTCAATTATGATACTTCTTGAAACAATTAATCCAACGGTACTTTATTCAAGTCTGCAGGTCAATTCTGAGAGAAGATATTAATATTTGTGTGTCCGTTTATCATTTAATATGAACAAATAGGAAAATAATATTTGAGCGCTTTGACAAAGTGTGACCTAAACACATACGTGTGGAGCAGATAAATGCTCTTAACGTTTCTTTACTAAGGGTGATAATTCGTGTTGTTGTCCAGAGGGCCACCATGAGCAAGCAAAATTCAAATGAAAACCTTAAAGCGTCCTCCTCCTTCTCTTGCCTTCTATTTCTTCCTCAACTCCAGCCTCCTCCTCCGCCTCCTTTTTCTCATTCTTTCTCCACCTCCTTCCTCTTAAAGCCATTTTAACAATATGGCGCATTTTCCCAAATGCAAAAACAGTGTGCCACAACTGCCATGTCATTGTCATTTACTGTCATTTACTGCCTATATAGTACATTGTGGTGTGTTGGGTCATGTAATTATACAAATTGTGAATAATGTAATAAACCCTAAATTGTATGGTGACTTTCAACTTGTATAAAATGCCAAATCATGCACTTTAGAAAAAGCAAATAACCAAACAATTAGTTATTTAATCTGCATATACAAATATATTATTATGTTAGTTATAATAATTGAGTAGCTGTTATTAATCAAA
The DNA here is from genome assembly GCA_014155875.1 of Cepaea nemoralis. Classification (NCBI taxonomy): domain Eukaryota; kingdom Metazoa; phylum Mollusca; class Gastropoda; order Stylommatophora; family Helicidae; genus Cepaea; species Cepaea nemoralis. Next base: position 275,833 of record JACEFZ010025839.1, read on the forward strand.
TACATTATTAAAGCCTGCTCAGTGGCGAAGGAGTTACGGACGCAGCAGACCATCTTGCGTTGGTTTTCTACGAAATGGTATAGGTGCCAGTTTTTCAAAAAGCAATGGCAAACTATTAAACGTAAACTTGTCAAGAAATCACAACAGCAAAGATAGCTGGTGTTGACTGCGACGTCTTGTAAAGGATATGCAACTAACTAACATTATTAAATCTTGCACTGATTAAAATCATGTGATATTAATACAATAGTGACACCGTCTGTTCTGTTTTCTGTCCCATAGATATCAATATGTACCGTTTATATGGGCTTTATTAATATAGTGTATTGTGATTTACTGCAGAAGCTGGTTGCTGGGTTAATGTGAGGCCATTTAAATTATTTCCATTATGTCATATATTGGTATAATAAATAATTACACCATTCTATGTGTGTTTTTTTTTTCTTTTCCCTCCCCCTGTAAAATTATAGTGTCAGTGTCAGTGTCAATAATAAGCATGCCGAAAAATTCTGCATACATTTACATTTGTTTTTTTTTGGGTTTTTTTGTTTTTGCATATCCTTTACAGGACATCGCTGTCAACACCAGCATCTTTCAGCTGTATGTTGATTTCTTAGCAAGATTACGCTCAGTAGTTTCCAATTGCTTTCTGAGCGGCCGGCTCACATACCCCGTAAGTTACTGATGCGATTCGAACCACTGCTGATTCTTACCGTCATCACGTTACCTACGAGAGTATACGAGATTACGGAGAAAAGTCGCTAACCTCTAAGCCACGAAGCCGACACATTTACATTGAAAGATGCACATTTCGCTACTCATCGAAAAAATTTTTATTAGGTTAGATCATGTGTTAAAGAATGATAATGAAGAATACATATGTTTCTCACTTTTAATAAGATAATCAACAGTATATGATAGACAGTTTATTTAATAAACATATATAGTCATGCTGCTTGCAAGTTTCAAGAGTTTTCAGAATTATAGAATTTATAGCCGTGCGTGGTTGGCAGGTTTTCCTATACATTACTTCCACGAACTTACATATCTCTTACTTTATCAAAAGATTTTGTGGAGTCAATAAAGCAAATATGTAGGTCTTTGTTTACTTCTATCTCATCTCTTATCTCATCATGTTCCTCTTCACGTACCTTGCTGTGTCGAAGTGAAGAATAAACAGCGGGAGAGTGCCCTTTTATGGGCTTCATGTATCGATATTCCCATGGACTATCGTTATTCCCTGCGTCAATCGTTTACGTGGTCGGCCTCTTCCTCTGCTTCTATCTGGTCTGTACATCATTGCTTGTTGTGGTATACTGTTAGTTGGTAACCTACTTGCATGGCCAAACCATTTGACTTGCTGCCTTATAATAAATTTTAGTGCAGCTATAACCCCCACGTTAGTCCTAATTTCTTCATTTCTGATCTTATCTCTTCTTGATACATTGTGTATTTGTCTCAGAAATCTCATTTCTGTTGTTGTGATTTTTCTTTTCTCTTTTTCTGTCATTGTCCAGGTTTGGCATTGGTAACATGTTGGTGGGAAGATTGTGTTGTAAAGTGCTTTCTTAGTAGTTATTGATACATGTTTGTTCTTTAGTATTGGTGTCATATGTCCAATGAGTTGGTTTGCCTTATTACATCTATTTTCGATCTCGTCTTTTGATTTGCCATTTGATGATATTATACTTCCTAGGTACTTTAAACTCGTTACTTGTTTCAATGGATGTTCGTTTAGGTGAATTTTTGTTGTTTTTTCTTCTTTAGTTATAGTCATTACCTCTGTTTTACATATGCTAATGTTCATGTTACGTTCTCTACACATTTCATTTAGACTAGTCATGTGGTCTTGTAATTCAGCTTCTGAATTTGCTATTAGTGCTTGGTCGTCCGCAAACAGGAGTTCTCTAATGGTTAGATTTGCAGATGGTTCTTCTTTTGTATTCTCATCAAGCGGTGTTCTTTCGGTCTCTGTTTGGCTGGTTTCTTTACTTATCGTGTCTATATATATGTTATGAACAAGAGAGGGGACAGGACACAACCGTGTCGTACTCCGGATCTTATGGTGAAGGGTTCTGAGTGTCCTTCAGATGCTCTCACTATGTATTCACCGTTGTTGTATAAGCTTCTACATAGGTTTGTTAGATGTGTACTCACTTCATATTGTTTAAGGATATCCCACAGCTTGTTTCTATCTACTCTATCAAATGCCTTTTCTTGGTCGACAAAGGCTAAGTAGAGTGTTTCATCGAATTCGATTGATATTTCTATAAGTTGTCTAAGCGCAAAAATGGCATCTGTGCAGCCTTTGTTTTTCCTAAATCAAAGTTGTGTTTCGCTTGGCTGGGGTTCTATAGTAGTTCGTAATCTTTTCTCAAGAATTTTGCAAAATATTTTCCCGATTGGAATAATTATGACGTTTCCCCAGTCTCATAGTGTCTGTTGTTCTACCCAAACATATTTGAATAGTCTATGCGGCCATGCTGTTCCTACTTCTCTTGCTGCTTTAATTAGTTCGTTTGGTATTTCATCTTCTCCCGGTGATTTGCTCAATGGGGCTAATCTGACGGCTTCTGTAATTTCTTCTTTCAGTATGTCTGGCTCTATTTTTCCGGTGGCATCTGTGTCGGTTTCTTGAATTCCTGTGACATCTGATGGGATGTTGAGAAGTTGTTCGAAGTACTGTTTCCATCTTATTAGGGTGTGTTTTTGTTCACTTATTGGTTCTCCATTTTCTATGTTGTATAGAACATTCAATTAATGTTCTCAGCATATACACATCATTTACTGTTCCCTTGCCTTCTACGAACCCACATTTTTAATCTCCTATTTCGGGTTGAATTTTCTTCCTAACTCTTTGCATGATGATTCATAGCAAAATCTTCGTGATGTGATTCATTATACTAATTGCTCGATTTTGATCACATTCCAAGGCTCCTGATTTCTTCGGGCATTGCAATAAATATAGAATTACATAATTCAGGAGGCATATCTTCAGTATCAGACAATCGTGTTCAGCAATCTGGTGACTTTTTCTATTCCATATTCTTCTAAGGCATTGATAATTTCTGTCGTGATCTTGTCTGGACCCGGGGTCTTGCCAGTTTGCATATGGTTAAGAGCATTCTGAACTTCAATCTTCAAAATTGGTGGTCGTTCATTATTATTCCGAATATCATACTGTCCTTGTCTTGTATCATCATAAAGGTCTCCCACATAATCTGACCGCGCATGTAACATCTGATTGTTTTTTGTTTTTTTATGATTTTGCCACCTTTGGTTTTTTAGGCGGCCCGTTGGTGTGTGTGTGTGTCTTTTTATTAGTGGTGTCATTAATTATTTTTCGCATTAATTTGGTATTCTGGTTGTTCTGTTGGTTTTAAATTTCCCTGCAATTTTCCTGAAGCCATGCTTCTCTTGCCTCTTTGTACAGTTTCCTAATTTTCTGTGAATCTCTTTATATTTCTCAAGGTTATTTTTGTTATTTCTTCTTATTTCCATGAATTGTAAGATGTCTTCCGTCATTTCATTTCTTACGTCTCAACATATTTATTTTTGGGATAGTTGTTTCTGCTGCTTAATAATTCCCATTGGTCTCTGACATCTTGAAATAATATTTCCATATCCGACAATACATCAAAACTGTTCTTGACCTCTACATTGACTTTATCTTTTATCTCCTCACTCTTCAGTGCACGTAGATCAAGTGTTGTGGGGCATTTTTCTTAATGTATATTGACCTTATTTATTTTTATATGCGACATTGCACTATATACAACAATAAGAAAGAGACAAACAGCTCGCTTTGGTCATGTGATGAGAAGAAAGGCATTGGAGAACATCGTGACAACTGGAAAGATCGTGGGGAAGAGAGGCAGAGGCATACCAAGAGAAATGGTGCTGGACGGGTTGAGACGGTGGCATGGAGGAATATCATCAGCAGAGTTGATCCAGAACACCAAAGACCGAGATCTGTGGAGAGCCATGAACGCCTACGCCAGCCGGCACGGTACTTGAAGATGATATATATATCCTCCTGTAGCAATTTGCGCTTCGTATAGTTTTTGCGACTTTTGGGCTATTTCGAAATGTTCAGTTGATAAGAATTTAATCATTATGATTTCTTATCTTATGGTCACGACTCTTCCATGTCCAAAATCTTCTTGGGTGATGTTGATACCAGGAGTACCCACTATACAAGTCTGCAAACTCTCTCATTCTGTTCCCCTAGCCCATGATTGTCTACTATACATCCGTCCTGTTGATTTCCAACTTTAGCATTCAAATCATCTATTATGATATTTATTTCTGAATGCTTGTTTATCTTGAAGGCATTCTCCAAATCATTATAAAATGCATTGATGCCGTCATCACTGCTGTCTGTTGTTGGTGCATAAACGGTTATGATGTTGATATGGAAAGGTCTTTGACACAACTTTACTAGTACTATTCTGCCTGACACAGTCGGATATCCTTTGATCGATTTTGATATCTCTATATCCTTTATGCCAGTCTCCCTGGCCCAGGAGTTAAACGACTTTCTTCGTAATCCAATTTATCCACGTAGCGCGCGAGAATTGGTAGCGGTTCTCGTCGCGTTGGTGACTTACGGGATAAATGAGCCGGCCGCTCAGAAAGCAATGGCGAACTACTGAGCGTAATCTTGCCAAGAAATCAACAACAGCGGTAAAAATGCTGATGTTGACAGCGGTGTCCTGTAAAGGATATGCGGAAAAACAAAATATCCTTTACAATCACTATCCCTAGCTGTTTTGTTTTCTCTCCACCAGAATGGATTGTGTTATATTCCTTGGATGTTATAACAGCCATTTCCTTCCATCTGGTCCATATATACAAAAAATGTCAATATTCAGTCTTCTCTTTCATTCTCAATGTTATCAAATGCTTCATCCCCACTCACAGTTCTAACATTCCAAGTTCCCACTTTCAATTATGGTAATCTTTTTCACTCAGTCGCTTGCTGACGGTCTGGAGTCCCCTGGTGCACATGACTACCCCTACCGGGCGAGGCTGCTCATATGGAGCACCCATTTACGTCGTTTCTCTGATTTTCGATGAAATTGCATAACATGATTGTCTTGGCATTTGTAAAGAAGGTAATTTCCATTGCTTTCCTTCTTATCAGTAACCATACTGGTTGATGACCGTAGCCAGTGCCTCCCCACCCACATTCTCCACCCGAAAAAGAGATCCACTGCCTACCGTCGTGAAATTGGAGACCATAACCTACAACTATCTCTCGGATGCTCTTCAACTTCATCCACTACCTTCACACATGTCTTCACGTAACCCTGTATATCGCATTATTGTTTCCTTTCCCTTCCACAAATCCATACTGCTAGTCACCCAATTCAGTATTTATTTTTCTTTTTGTTATTTTCATTATGATTCCGTGCAGGAATTTTTTATATGGTTTTTGAGGTTGATTGTACGAACTGATTCCCATTCAATCGCTTCAGGGCTCTTGGGTACAGCTATAAAGACGGATTAAGCACATCACAATGTTATAAATATCATTCAGCAGTTCTCACAATTTTTATAATTCCCCTAATGTCATTTCATGTGACCCGACTGTTTTGTTTTCTTTCTTCGTATGCTGTATAGCTTCAGCAACTTTTTCGTTTAATATATGTGGGCATTCTTATTTACTTTATTCTATTAATTCTGCTCTTTCTCCGATGTATAATTCGCTTATGCATTCATGCTATACCTTTCTTAAGGCATCTTCCTCCATTAATACATTTCCTGTCTTTGATTTCGAACATCCTGCATGTAATCTTATTTTTCTGCCGTCAGCTCACTGATTTGTCTGTGCATATTTTTTTATGTTTAACAAAATTTAATTCGATCTTGTTGCACTGCTCGTTAAACTAATTTTTTTCTTGTCTTGACGCATTTGTCTCTTAGTATTGTTAACCACATTGTTCTTTTTTATTTGTACTGTCTTTTGTTTTGTCCATCAACATTAGGATTTTTTCAATCATCTAGTCCTTTTAACCTGTTTGTCTTCTTTCCGGTAATATGTCTTTGCCTGTATGATAGATGGAGTAATTTAGCATTCCCCCGTTGTTTCTTTATCTACTACATACATAAAAGAGAATCTTTGTGTGTGTGTGTGTGTGTGTGTGTGTCCTTTATGCGTTGCCGAACGGTCCATCCGATTGAGATGAAATTGTGTACAGATGTTGTTCTCACTCCCGCGGATCCAACTGAAATAATTAGTTTAAAATCAACAATTTTTCCTCAAGCACGAAAGAAAAAGGCATTACGAGCTTCCGAAACATACAAGCAAAGGGAAGCAAGACTGGAAACCAATCGAGTACGCACTGCTCAAGCATGTTCATCTGGAAACCAATCGAGTACGCACTGCTCAAGCACGTTCATTTGGCGGGGAGTTAGCGATGCCGGGCCCGGTCGTCAGCTAGTATATTTTAGGTATTGCATTGTATCTGCTTTTCACGATCATTCTTAATCGTTCTTGAATGTCTTTATCTGCTCTACTAATATCTTTACTATTCTAACTTTCTTAACTACTTTTTTTTCTCCTTTTGCCGATCGTTCTTGTCTTTGTCCACATAGTGGGATGTGACCACTGTTACATTCCACAGCAGGCGTTGTCTTCACATTTATGTGTATGACACATTACACACTAAAACGTTCTCTTTAACAAACCTAGGGATATAAATATCACAAAAGCATCTAGAGAAATAAAGAGAAATGCTGGCAATTCACTGGCTGTCTGTCACGATTAATTCCTAAGGAGTTTAAAAAAAATTATGCACAGTGTTACAGGGGATGACAAGGCTGAGATCTTCAGTCTGAAAAATGGGGCTGTCACGTAGTGTGCCCTCTGCAACCAAAACAAAGGAAGTGTCCCGTTACATAAGGATCTACACACCTGGTATTACAAACAATAATCATAGGGTATTGATTAGGATGCCAGTGAGAATGACCAATTGCCCTACATGTGGTAAAGATAACCACTGGGCAAATAAATGTCCTAGTAGATGACCACCAATTACACCAATAGCACAAGCAACTGGTGAACAAAGCTAAGATTTACCGACTCTCGTGCTAGAAGCCTCTCCACGAGAAAGAACAGAATTGTCACAAACTTGCAATAGTCAAATCAACATACAAGAAGATAGGAACACACAAGAAAATAACACACAAGAAACAATGCAAAAAATGAAAACTGGCGGTGTTCAAATCGCCCAGCAATCCAAGGAACAGAACAGATAGAAGACTAATGCATTCACTAGACAGTTTAAGCACTGTCAGAGACGATCTTTCACAAGACGATCTTTCACTAACTAGTTCCATACTACACCAACAACAACAAAAAAAGAAAGAAAGAAAGAAAGAACCAAAGGCATTACAGAACATCACAAGACAAAGGAAAATTAATCAGAAGAACAAGAGCAGAAACAAGTACACGACTAAGAAGAAACATACAGCATACAAGACACTCTCTTTATAGACACAGACACAAGTGACAAGAACGAGGTCCATAAACATTTGTTACTGAAAACACGTTCCTCTAGACTGCGAATTTATGTAGTAATTATATCTAATTTATTTGTATTTATTAAAATTATAATGACTAGTTATCTAATTGCCGGTCTCCGTGGCAAAGGCGTTACTGGCGCAGTTCATAATTCCGCTTACCTGCGTTCAAAACACAGCTGCGACCGATTTTGCTGCAGACCGTGTCGCGCTGGATTTTAACGTGATTCTATAGGAGCCGGTCGTTCAGAAAACAATGGCAATGTACTGAACGTAAACTTGGCAAGACATCAACAACAGCATGAGATCAAGTGACTACTCCACCATCATTAGCAACATGTAGTATGTAGGTAATTACATCATGCCATGAATGTAATATCGTCATGTGTATATGAATGTATATTGAGTATTCGCAAATGTAAAAATTAAAAAAAAAAACACAACACACTCTGTAAATACACATTGTTATGTACGAAATAAACGTTTAACACAAACCAAGCAAAACAAAATTTATCAGTGCAATTCTGTTATTTATCAGTATCTTGTCAGCTTGGTTGAATGTTGTCTTTTCGAGGCTTTTTCGTGTGTGAAGTCGTTTCTTATGTTGTTTAAACCTGTTATTTCCAATAATCATATCATTTATTGTTGCACATTTCATCAGTTTTTCTTATCTGTTCGTTTCTTGTTCCTAAACAGTAGTCACTAACTACTCATCTTATCGCATCAGGCTCCTCTTGTACCTTGCGGTATCGAGGTTAAGTTTAAACAGCGGGAGAGTGCCCGCTTATGGGCCTCATGTATCTATATTCACATGGACTCTGATATTCCCTCTGTTTATCGTTTACGTGGTCGGCCTCTTCCTCTGCTTCCATTAGGTATGTACATCTTTGCTTGTTTGGTATACTGTTAGTTGGTAATCTACGTGCAGGGTCAAACCATTTTACTTGCTGCCTTCTAATAAAATCTAGCGCTGTTATAACCCCCACACTAGTCCTGATTTCTTCATTTCTGATCTTGTTTAACTACATCTTCAGTTATTTCGCTTCCCCTACCTTTACGTTGATACCCCCAAGTATTATTTCCAATTCCAATTCCAATTTTCAAAACAAAAATTCCAAATTTAGTCTCGTTAAACCTGCCTCCTCAGCTGTGGTTATTGTTGAGATCCGTGGTTGTGTGGACTGTTAGTCCTAATTCATATTGTTTTTATTGGCTCCGCTCTGTTTGTCGTATAAGGTTGTTTTTGTTCTGCCTGGTTATTTCTTTTCCATCGTATATTGGTCCTGATAAAGACCTGTCCTTGGTCGGGCCTACTAGGTTCCCCCGTCTTTTGTTTGTAGGTTTCTTACTCTGATTGGCACTACTACGTACTGGTTGTTTCATGTTTTGTTCTCACCGGAGTTGGCCCCGGTCGTGTCTAGTCCACTGGATGTAGGCAAAGGCAGTGAGTTAAAGTGCAAGACTCAAGTTGTCCTCCCCGGTCAGCGGCCCGTACTCCTCTACATTCGTTTCTCGCTTTCGTCATCGGTGTATGGGTTGGTGCAACAATAAGACGACCCGATCTCCCTGTCAGCCCTGTTCAGGAACCCTTCCGGAAGAGCCAACCCATCATTCTGTCACTCACTCCACCACACTCAGCTGTCCCTCTAAGGACAGCGGTTTTCTATATATATATATATATATATATATATATATATATATATATATATATATATATATATATATATATATATATATATATATATATATATAGACGATATATTTTAAAAATAAAGTATACATATAAATGTATACAACGTAGAAAAGTTATATGGCCTTCCCTGTTCTGCATATGAAATGTCTGACAAGCCGCTGTATTTCTGGGTTTGCTATATGTGTGCAGGCACTCCCTCGTTGTCATTCGATTTTGACGAAGTATCTCTTAGATCCCTTCGTTCACTATAGCACTCGCTGCAGGTTAATATTTAATGTACAATGGTGTTGACTTCTAGGCATGCTCTGCAGAATGGATTTTCTCTTGCGTCTTTCCAGTTACCTAGTCTGATTTTCCACAGCTGTCTGTTTGCTGGTGCTTTCATGTTGGTTTTGGCTTGTGGTTTGTAGCTGGGTTCGCCCAGAATTTGGTATGCATGTCGGCTTTTAGTGCTGTCTCTCCATTGTTTCCTCCATTCCTGGAGTATGTAGTTTTTGATTATACTCTTTCCCTCTACTTTTCCTAGGCCTGTACTGATTTTATTACTGCTGGTAAGGCCTCGTTTCGCCGCTCTGTCTGCTTGTTCGTTACCCGGGATACCCCTGTGAGCTGGTATCCATCCATTGGTGACTTGGCAACCCATGTACCTGAGGTTGGTGGCTGTCGCTAATATCTCCTCTTTTACGTAGGATCTGTTTCCTCTAGCGAAGTTCCCGAGCGTTTGTACTGAGGACAGGGAGTCTTTCAATATACAAAGTCTCAGCAGTGGTCTTTCGGCTGCAATCTCCAAGCCTTTCAGTATGGCTGCCAGTTCGGCCGTTCATATTGCTGTCTGGTTTGTTAGTTTGAACTGTTTCTTCAGTTTCCAGTCTGGGATCACTACTCCTTCCCCCACCTCTCCCTGTTCGTTCTTGGACCCATCTGTGTAAATTAGGTTGTCCTTGCTGATTTCTTCTATGTACTCCTCGGTCGCGTCTCTTGCGTATGTGTCCTCCGTGTCCTTGGTGATGGTCTTTGTTAGGTTAAAGTCTGTGAATGGGACTGTTATTTCCCATGGTGGGATTGTTGATCTGTACTGCCATATAGCGAGTGCAACGAAATGACGTAATATAAATTATGTAGAAATCCTGTACGCCTAAAATCCCATAAAATCTAAGAGACGAGTTGACAACAATAAAAACGTCACGCGGAGAACAATAGCAACGGCAGACTTGCGGGGACGTTTGAACAAGAAGGCGGTGCAATTTCATATTGATTTCACGTAATTTGAATTTAGTATAATTAATTGGTTACGAATTATTAAATTATTATAATTAATTTGTACGAATTCTTAAATTCTTATAATTAATTAGTTAATATTTCATAGATTATTCTATTATTACCCTAGTCGCTGTCGACACATACAGCCACGATGTATTTATCATATATGTAGATTATAGAGAATTATGGTTATCTGGCAGATAAAGAGTATATGTCGTTGCATTGCATTATAGCCAGAACTGCATGAATAGTCAACATGACGACGTGATATAAGTCTCGAAAAATGTGGTCATTTAACACGATGGTGCTACATCTACTACTCATAGGCAGAGAACCTCACCTATCCACTTGATAAGGATCGATAACATGGCAGTGGAAATATATTGCAGATATAATTATAGGGCATTAACTAGTATTGACGGATTGGTACCTGTGAATCACACACGTCCCCTCCGATTTTTTTAGCTAGGGTTAGGACGCTTGTCGGCTTCGAAAAATGAGGGACTACTAGAATATAGGTAGTTAGCATAGCCTCCCCATGGGCTGGCTACACGACGTCTATCGGGGGATTGTAGACTGGAGTGCGTGCCCGTCGTATAATAATTTTTTTTTAAATTTATTTTGTGTGTGATTGATAGGAGACCATACCATCTTACTAGCTCAATATATGTCATTACGTCTGCACTGCTATGTGTCAGGTTAAATTCATGACGATAAAGAAAATGATTACATCATTTAACGGGGGGCATACTGCCATATAGCGAGTGCAACGAAATGACGTAATAGAAATTATGTAGAAATCCTGTACGCCTAAAATCCCTTAAAATCTAAGAGACGAGTTGACAACAACAAAAACGTCACACGGAGGACAATAGCAACGGCAGACTTGTGGAGACGTTTGAACAAGAAGGCGGTGCAATTTTGATATTGGAGAATTGGCGTGGCTAAGGATTGGATTGGCATAAGATCAGTGGCTGGAAGTATAATAACAGACGAAAGAATAGATTGCCGAAATGCTACAGAATATCGCCACAGATTAACGGACTTGCGGGCAGAGAAAATTAGACATAAATTATAGAGCAGCGAGACGAACACTTGGTGGATGGACAGAATGAACGAATGGCTGACATGTATGAAACAAGGTTCGTAGTTTAGAAATACATATTCATGTTTCCTTCACTTAATGCCAGCCTGGTATAACAGGCCCTTTAAGTTACGAATTATCGTATTTGTTGAACTGGACTGTGTACGCTGTGAGAATTAAACAGCATTATTACAATTGAAGCCAGGAGTCAGCTTCGTCCTTCAGTTACAAATTGAAACTACATTTTCGCTCTTGCTGTTGTATTGTTATGAGCTGAAGAATTATCCATGCTGTTGGATCGTTGCAGTTGTTGTTTTAACGTGAACCACAGTATGTCATGTACCGTTTTGCCTGTTTCAGGGTTTCTGCTGGCTCGTTCTCTTCCTTCATCTTTTCTGCTGCTTCCCACCCTGCCGGTCTTTGTATTTTTACTATTGGGATGCCTCCTCATTTGCTGCTGTTGTCACTGAATGTTTGGTATCATGGGTGGTCTTTATCTTGCGCTACCTTTACCCAGTAATTATACGTTAGCTGTTTACGCCTCAGATTCAGTGGTAGTACTCCCAGTGCTACCTCCATAGCTTCTTTGGATGTCCCTTTTCCAGCTCCAAGGATGGTGTTTAACGCTTGGGTCTGTATGGTGTCTAGCCTCCTCTTGCTGGTTTCTGATGCTGAGTCGTACACAATGCTGCCATATTCTAGCTTGCCTCTGATAAATGCTTTGTAGAACATCAGCATTGTTTTGGCGTGGGACCCCAACCGTTTCCTTTTATCACCCGCTGTAGGTTGCTTGCTTTCTTGCATTTTTTAAATGTCTAACCAATGTGTTTTGAATAACGAAGACACAAACAATAGATTGCACGGTTTATTGCCTGACATATTTCGCTGCATCTCGTCAGGTACATACTGCAGAAATCACACAACTTACGTGAATTAATTAGATAAATCCTTCAAACTGAAATATACACATGTTCGCACAGTAATGTCGATTGTCTACCACGGTAATTTTAAACTGACTAACATGTCTTTCTGCTTACACAAGGACGGCTTACGAAGGTTGATTAGTATAGCTTCAGCAAACTTTAACAATCGACTACTTTGTGTGTTGAACAACACACGGAAGGCACTGTCTCTTTCAACCACGTGACCACTCTCGAGCACATGTCTCCCGACCGATGAGGCCAGACTTTTCCGGTGTGTCGGCCTGCCTAGGCTACCATCTTCTGTGTGTAGTATCTTGTCCAACCAATTCGGAATATGTTCCGAAACCCTGCAATGTAACTGTCGCTCAGTTCTGCCTATGTAGATGACCTCGCATCTGCATGTAAATTGGTAAATACAATTTGATTTGGCGTACAAAGCTACAGGTTCTTTATCTGCTGGGACTAGGATCGGGTGTTTCTGTACCTGATGACTAGAGCTGCAGCACAGAATGTTCGCTCGACTGCTGTGGTGAGCCGGTCCCGCAGTCGTTGCATTACATCATCTCCTCGGAAGGTTAGCTAGGGACTGTAGTTACTTCTGATTTCGGTTTGGGCTGTTGGCAGTGGCGCTTTATAAATCCTGTGGAGTACCCATTCAGGTTTAAGGCATTCTTCAGAGTTTTACATTCCTCTGTCAGTGTGTCCTGGGTGCATATCTTCCTAGCACGGTCAAACAGGGTCCGTACTAAGCCCCGTTTGTACTGGACAGGTGCGAAGCTCTGAAAATGTAAGTATTGGCCTGTCCATGTTTCTTTGCAGTACACCGATCTTTTGACCAGCTCAACTGTTCGTCTATGGTTATTCTTAGGAAGACTGTGCTGCTTGTTCTATTAAAGGTTTTCCCTTTTATCTGTATTTTGTAGTCCTTGTAAGAATGTATATTCTTCTTGTTACTATATACCGTGCTAACTGTTTTATTGGTGTTGATATTGAAGCCCCATTTGTCTATCCATGCGGTTAGTTTGTTTATCTGTTTTTTGAGGGATCCTCGTGTAGTTTTTGCAGCCTTTCCACTCCTCCATATGGCGCAATCGTCCACAAATTGTGACAGTCCTGTTCTCTGATCTTGGATCTCCTCCGTTAGTTCATTCACGAGTATCGAGAAGATTGTTGGTGAGGTGACCGAACCTTGGGGGATGCCGTTCTCTTGCTCATATGTGTTGGATACCTCATTCCCTATCCTCACTGAGAAGCTTCTGTCTTTGAGAAAGTTTCCTATGTACTTGTAGATTCTTCCCACTATGCCTACTTTCTTTAACTTGATTAGTGAGGCTTCTCTCCAACATTGATCGTACGCCTGGGCTAGATCCAGGAATACAGCCAACGTCTTTTCCCCTCTTTTAAATCCTTTCTTTACATGATTTTCTAATTTGATGATTTGGTCCACCGTGCACCTGTTGGCTCTAAATCCTGACTGTGTATGGCTGTACAGTTCATTCTTCTCTATGTAGAATGTTATTCTTTTGTTTACTACAGTATCCATAACTTTGCTCAGGTGAGATGTCAAAGAGATGGGGCGGTGTGATTCTACCCTTGTTGGATCTTTGGCTAGTATTATTTTGATTTTGTTGTGCTTTTATTTAAGAAACCGCCATTTCTTTGTCATCATGAAATCTGCGTAGTTGTTTTTCAATCTGCTTGTTGTCGGTGCTTTAGATGTATAATATTTATATACATATGCGTTTGCTTTTGATTTTAACCGTAATGTCTCTGTCCAAGACACACCAGTAGCCACTAACTGGTGTAGTTGTTTCCTCGTCAAACAGTAGCCCTACTCTCTCCTCGTGTTTATCACTTCCAGAATATAATATTGTCTGCATCTCCGTTATTACTTTACCAGATCCCTGCCTATTCATTTCACTTTTTAATCTTACGATGTTAATATTCATCTGTCTCATGACAATCGCTACCGGAAGAGGAAGTCCTAAGACCGCCATTAATGATCGTGTCTGACTTTGATCTGTCTATTAAAAATAAACTATCATTATGGCATTTTAGCCAATACTGGGGTTGCGAAAAGGGTTTTAGAACGGATCTTGTTTAAAGGGCATTTGCTCTCGAGCAGTCACCGCACAGTAATGACGCACAGCCACCCGTTCTTTTCTCAAACATATTGACCACGTGATAGCAGGGAATGATACAAAGATCGATCGCGTAGAGAAAATGTAAAGAATGCGGATTGGTTGATTGGTTGGTTGGTTGGTTGGTTGGTTGGTTGGTTAGTTGGTTGATTGGCTGGCTGGTTAGCTGGTTGGCTGGCTATCCGGTGGTTAGTTGATTGGTTGGTTGGTTGGTTGGTTGGTTGATTGGTTGGTTGGTTGGTTGGTTGGTTGGTTGGTTGATTGGTTGGTTGGCTGGATGGCGGAGGTCGGTTGGTTGGTTGGTTGATTGACTGACTGGCTGTTGGTTGGTTGATTTGATTGTTGGTTGTTTGGCTAGCTGATTGGTTGGTGATTTGTTGGTTTATTGGTTGGATGGCGGTGGTTGGTTGGTTGGTTAATTGGTTGGTTGGTTGGTTGGTTGGTTGGTGATTGGTTGGTTGGCTGGCTGGCTGGTTAGCTGATTCGCTGGCTAGCTGGTGGTTATTTGGTTGGTTGATTGATTGATTGGTTGGTTGGTTGGTAAGTTGTGTGGCTGGTTGGTTGGTTGGTTGATTGATTGGCTGGATGGCGGTGGTTTTTTTTTTTTTTTTGGTTGTTTGGTTGGTTTGTTCGTTCATTGACTGATTGGCTATTGGTTTGTTTATTGGATGGTTGACTGGTTGGCTAGCTGGTTGGCTGGTGGTTTGTTGGTTGATTAGTTGGATGGCTGGTTATTCCTCTAGAAAATACAGAGCTGTATATCCAAGTCAGACGCATTGACGTTCATGTTTAAGCCCTGCAAAAAACCAGCATTTATCGGAGGAAAGTTGGTTGTCCCCCACACCCGCTGCGAAAGTACCAACTACAAGTGACTTTTACAGTTCTCTTTCTAATCTTCAAGCTTAGAAACCAGCATGATGGCAAGACTGGTACTGCAACTTCACATCTGTCTAGAGGCATATTTGGATATAGCCAGCTATGATTAAGCACAACACATACGGGTGGGATCGGGCTAGAGATAAGTTGGTAATGTTTTTCTCTACAGCTTTTAGGAATCTCACTGTTAAAATGTTCCATCCTACAAACTCAATGCCACAGGGAATATTTCTTATGAAACAGATTGTTGGCTAGAAAACATGTTCGTTCTTAAGAGCGCAGTACGGGGGAAAAGGTCTTTTAGCAACGTCGGTGACAAATTATGAGAATGCTGTTAGTTCGTGTTTAAATCGTTGTCTACAGAAGCTCATTAAACATAGATCTTTCTGTATGGAAACGAGCGTATGACATTTTAGGATAATACATTTTCACAAAATTACCAGAGAGTGAAAGAAATATGATCATGATCTCAAGATTCGAGGAAGGGAAAATACCAACTGCACCTTTACATGGTAGAGGTTGGGGAAATACATCACTGTGTGTCAAATCTTGCTTTGGGGATCAAGTATCAACTGACATAAGTGGATAACTCTGCGGGAGACCAAAACAGATCACTCACTTGTCCGCGGAAATGGCTGTTGAATTAGAGATAACAAAGTCTCTTATAGATATGGAGACAGAGAAGAAACCTCCATATTATATTCCCAAGATTTCATACAGTTCTACAGCTTGAGCAAGGTCTCTATTTCTACAGGTATTCCATTGAATGATATTAGTAGTTAGAAAGGCGCAATTCGGGTATCATTTGCCGGAGCCTCCGGTAATTGACCTTGACCTCGGCTGATTTTCACTCCCCCTCGGTCATATAGTTGGGTAAGGGGTGGTATCTAGGTCACATCTAAGGGAGATAATTCTAAGATTTTATGTTTCTATGGGCAGATAAGGGAGGGAGTGGGCGCGTGGGGTGAGGCTAGGCGGTTCGGGTATATCACTACACTATCAGGTATATAATAATTTTTTATTAAATCATGTATAAACAATACAAGGCATATTAAATAAGTAGCTGCATAGTGGAAAATTCTGGAAGGTAGGACCGGGGAGTTATACGTCGGCAAGTGTGGGAAAATCTCCGGTGGGTGTGACGTGGTTTGTGGTCATGACGTTGTCTTTTTTCTTGATGGAACAGAGCTTACATTACCAGACATGAACAAGGTCTTAGAAGAAGTTATGACAAATACAGAAATATTTCAGTCAAATGTATAAAAAGTAGGAGTTAACCAAGTATGAAAAGACCAAAATAAGAAATATCTCAACCACACTTATAAAAAATAATCAATCAAAAAAAAATTGTTCTGCCAGAAACCTACTCGTGGCACCCAGCCAGCTTTAGATGTACCAGAGACAACCTTTGCTTGGGGTGATGATTCGTCTTCAGATGAAGATATTGACCCTTTGGATAGTAGTCATGCCCCAGAGTCTCTCAAGAAAATTAATGTGTTGTGGAACGAAAACTATCCTACTGTCGGTGTCCGAAGGTGTTCGTCATCAACGAATAAGGTGTGTATGGGTAGTAATGATCATAGTTCACATGTGTATTTTTGTAAACATGTCTAATACAGAAGACTTAGCTGCTATACATGTTTTCTATGTACATCTCTCTATACTACAAACCATCAGTGACTGTACCTTTACCTTTTCTCAAGACGTGACCAATAGAATGTCGACAGTCTGTTTTTGATGCCTTTTACCACTTCTCATTATGAATTTTTTTTTACTGTTTTTTCTTTAGTGAAGTAGTATGTGTGGCCGTCTTGTAAGTTTCAATGTGTTTTATTTACCTCCACAGGTTAATTTTGCACCAGAACCTCACTTCTTGACAGTCCATACTGTTGGCACCGAAGAACGCAATGGTAACTGGCACCATGTAATCAGAGAACGTAAGCATTTTGAAAGGCGTGTACAAGACTTGGGGAAAAATTTTTGTATCCAGTCCTGAAGGACAAGCACAGAAGAAAAGTAATCGAACAAAGGACAGCAGTGAAGAAGGCAGATATATTCTAATTACCATGTTTCTCTCTGCCGTATTAAAACAGTTATAAACAGAAATAAACTAGTATGCGTTTCCTTAATATCATTATGTTTTGAGTTCTAGTAGTACTTGTTGGGTGGTTCATCTGATATAGTTTGTTTTAGTTTGTGAATTGTTTTGTCTGATATGTTCTTGTTGTCTTGGTGTATCTCATACGTATTCTTTAATAGATCCTGTGTGAGTGTAGATTCTACGAGTCGCAATTCTGGACTGGTGTAATGGTTTTCACTAACAACTGACAAGAGGGTGTTTTTGTGAAACGGGGATTCGACACCAGTGATATGTTAGTAGTAGGGGATTTAAATCCAATGTCTGACAATGTGTAAGTATGCGTTTCCTTAATATCGTTATGTTTTGAGTTCTAGTAGTACTTGTTGGGTGGTTCATCTGATATGGTTTAAGTTTTAGTTCTAAGTCTGGTTTGTGAGTTGTTTTGTCTGATATGTTCTTGGTGTCTTTGTGTATCTCATTACGTATTCTTTAATAGATCCGCAAATTTGGGAAATTTCTTGTAAAGTATATGTTAGAATAAGATTTGGTATAGCAAGTTGAAGATGTCCGCCATGGGAATGGATCTTTGGTGACAAATACTCGGATGAGCTATCCCCGATGGACTCACAGATTACATGGCCATACATGTTGTTAACTGCCATGGGTGTTTCAATGGAGCACGTGTACAATGGAGGTTTGAAGTTCTTGGTGATGTGACCACTTTGTATTAGAAAGAAACCAAGAGTGTGGAGAGATGCGTGAAGTATAAGGGTTTCTATACCAGATATGGTGAAGGCCTTCGGTAACGTAAAACAAGGAAAGTGGTGCTGATTATGTATTGTGAAATGTCTTTTCAGATAAAACTTCAAGACACATTTGACTACAGAAGTTACATTTTTTTCTTAGTTTTGTGGACTTACTTTTTCCATAGCTATTTCTGTACTTGACCAAAAAATTTCACAATTTTTGTTGACTTATTTATAAGTTTAGTTGAAATATTTCTGTCTTTGGACGATATTTTTCACATTTGGTTATTTTTATAATGTTTTGGATTTATACCTTTACCTTTTGATCAATATTTTAGTTGTAATATTTTTTCCTAGATTTTTATAAGCTTGGTCGAGACATTTCGTATTTTGGCCTTTTCGCCTTTGGTTAACTCGTACATTTTATAAGTTCGGATGCGATATTTCATTACTTGGCCAATATTTTTTCACCTTTACCTAACAAATGTTCATACATGTTATAAGTTTAAACGAGACATCTATAAGTTTGACCGATACTTTTTCGTATTTGGCCAACAATTTTATTACTTTGGTTCACGTAATTTCCTACTTCGGTCGACATGTTTCTTAGTTTGAGCAATATTTACCCCAGTTGGTTAAGACAATTTTCTACCTTTCATAAGTTTGGACGAAATATTTCAGTATTTGACCTATATTTGTCGGATTTGGGTACCAAAGTTTCGTACTTTTCATAAATTTGGAGGAGTTATTTCTTTACTTGATCAATATTTGTTTTGTTCTTTCACATTTGTTTAACAAAGTTTCCTACTTTTTTATAAGTTTCGACGAGATATTCCGTTACTTGGTCAATCTTTTCCTTCTTTTTTATAAGTTTGGTTGTGATATTTTTGTATTTAGCCGACCTTTTTCCCATTTGGCTGACAAATGTTCCTACTTTTTTATAAGTTTAGTTGAAATATTTATAAGTTTGGTTGAAATTTGGCCAAAATTTTCACATTTAATTAACAAAGTTTCCTACTTTTCGTAGGTTTGAACGATGTATTTTCGTTACTTGGACAATATTTTCCCCATAAGATATTTTCCATTTGGTTAACATATGTTCCTACTTTTTATAAGTTTGGGTGATATATTTCTCTGTTTGGTCGATACATTTTCATACTTGCTTAACAAAGTTTCGTACTTTTCATAAGTTTGGTGGGGGTATTTCGTTACTTGGTCAATCTTTTTTTTTTCTTTTTTTTTAAAATCATTTGACTAACAAATTTTCCTACTTTTCATAAGTGTGGACAAGATATATCGTTACGTGGTCAATATGTTTTCTATTTGACTAACAAACTTTCCTACTTGATTGATATTTTTCCCAATAGGTTAACAAATGTTCGTACTTTTTATAAGTTTGGACGAGATATTTCTGTATTTGACCAATAATTTTAATATTTTGTCTAACATATTTTCTTATTTGATGGTTGAAGTGGTACATAGAAGGTGTACTTTTGTCTGGTTGTGAAGTGTGGCACTGAGCAGGTACACTGAAAAAACATATACTGGTCTTGGAAATGACTTTCTGGAAAAAGATGTAAAGACACTATGGCCACATAGAAAGGAAATGAAAAGTGTGGATGTCTAATTTGATACGTGATACGCTGTTTATGACGGCGGACATGTGACCTGTCATGTTACGTGCATTGCCTAAGGTTGAATGGGGCAGTTTGTTGTGTTGATGCCCGGGTGTCCTTTGGTGTAACCGGATAACACTAGGACTACACGGTTATAGAAAAAGAGAGAGAGAGAGAGAGAAGAGGGTGACCATTTTACCCTTCGGATGCAGTGTTGATGATGCAGTGCATTCACTCCTATACACAGTGATCATCATAAGATAGGTTCCCTGACTCGACAACCGATAGGACACCCTTTTTCTATAGTTTCCCTCTTAACCACGTGTCTCAGATGTCCCATTACCCATGTGACCGGATGTGACGCCATATTTGACCAGTTTTAGTGAATGAGACGTAGTTTGGTTGTAGCAATTACCCATGTGTGATAGGGTGCGACGCCATCTTTGACCGGATGTAACTATTGTCCATGTGTGTCGACTGTACCACTAGGTGCTATTGATCAATACATAATCAGTGCTCGAGACGCTCCTGTCAGGGAAATTACCAATACTAAGGACACTACTTTCTGAACTTAGCAGCCGGCATAACGTCTTGATCATGCCATCGATCACTTTAACCCCTACTGTCACTACAGTAACTTCCCCTACAACTTAAGGGGTCGCTTGACCACCCCTTGACCCTTGACCACTACTTGACCAGTACTTGAACACCACTTGACCAACTCTTGATCATCACCATGTCACTATACCTACTTTCACCGACAATTTAAGTAGTCACTCGACCATTTACCACTACTTGGCCACTACTTGAGCACGTCATCGATCACTTTAACCAACACAGGTTCACTACACGTACTTTCCCTTACAATTTAAGTGGTCACTCGACCATTTGACCAGTACTTGCCCACTACTTGATCACTACTTGACAACGTCACTACTTAATTTTACCATCTCTGTTTCACTACACGTACCATACCCTACAATTTTCTCACTTGAGCGCTTGACCACTGGTTGAGCACTACTTGACCACGTTGTCGACCATTTTACCATCACCGTTTCAATATACGTACTTTTCTCTACCTTTTAACCGTTCATTCGACCACTTGACCACTGGTTGACCGCTACTTGACCATGTCATCGATCACTTTAACCACTACCATAATCTTAGGAACATCGTCCTCTACAATTTAAGTGGTCACTCGACCACTTGACCATTGGTTGACCACTACTTGACCACTAATTTACCACCCTTTAATCATCACCATATCATTATAACCACTTTTCCCTAAAATTTCCTCACTTGACCACTACTTGACCATTGATTGACCACTACTTGACCACTAATTTACCACCCTTTAATCATCACCATATCATTATAACCACTTTTCCCTAAAATTTCCTCACTTGTTCACTACTTGACCACTACTTGACCACTAATTTACCATCCTTTAACCATCACCATGTCACTATGACCTATTTTCCCTAAAATTTCCTCACTTGACCACTGCTTGACCACTAATTTACCACCCTTTAATAATCACTATATCATTACAACCACTTTCCCGTAAAATTTTCCTCACTTGACCACTGCTTGACCACTAATTTACCACCCTTTAATCATCACCATATCATTACAACCACTTTCCCATAAAATTTCCTCACTTGACCACTACTTGACCACTAATACCTGGTACCCACCCCTTACCACCGAATGATACTACACTATATCCATTACAAGCAACGATCTTTAGCTTTCAAGATTTCATTTGTAACACGTGTTATGTTAGTGAATAAGCTACTATGAACATCTACATAGCACTAATAACCACCCTTATCAACTAATTTCACTAACCCATACCCACTACTTTCCCCACCGCACCTATTCCTTCTATTCGTACTAATGTACACCACCAATGCGCTAACAGTTCAAAATATTTTAACACACTACTCACCCACGTTTTTACAACCCGTTACTTAATGACTTTTCCGTATGCACCCCCTCCACGTCTGTTATGAACCGACCACCGTCACACCCACCGGAGATTTTCCCACACTTGCCGACGTATAACTCCCCGGTGCTACCTTCCAGAATTTTCCACTATGCAGCTACTTATTTAATATGCCTTGTATTGTTTATACATGATTTAATAAAAAAAATTATTATATACCTGATAGTGTTTAAACCCGAACCGCCTATCCTCACCCCACGCGCCCACTCCCTCGCCACCACCCCGCACCCCGTCGTTATTTATTTTTTATTTATTTTATTTTATTTTATAATAATTAATTAAAATTTTTTATACACCCACTCAATAGTTATCTGCCCATAGAAACATAAAATCTTAGAATTATCTCCCTTAGATGTGACCTAGATACCACCCCTTACCCAACTATATGACCGAGGGGGAGTGAAAATCAGCCGAGGTCAAGGTCAATTACCGGAGGCTCCGGCAAATGATACCCGAATTGCGCCTTTCTAACTACTGATATTGCCATTGGCGTGTCTAGTGTTAGGCCTTCATATATGTTAGGCAGTGACTTAGTGAGATGGGGTTATCACTTTCATTTCTTATTGCCTTTCCATTCCAGACATATGTTTTCTCACTCTTTTTCTGACGATAATTGAGTAACATTTATCACTTTCAAAAGGCCCTCGACGTGACATAGACACGTACGTCTTCGTTCTTCTTCTTCTTCTTCTTCTTCTTCTTCTTCTTCTTCTTCTTCTTCTTCTTCTTCTTCTTCTTCTTCTTCTTCTTCTTTTTCTTCTTCTTCTTCTTCTTCTTCTTCTTCTTCTTCTTCTTCTTCTTCTTCTTCTTCTTCTTCTTCTTCTTCTTCTTCTTCTTCGTCGTCGTCTTCTTCTCCTCCTTCTTCTTCTTTTACCCAGTGGAGCATAGATCGTCAACCAACTCTGTCCAAGCTGCCCTATTATTTTGCTATCTCAATCATCTCTTTCCATGCACTTCCCATATTTACCTCGATTTCTAACTCTCTTCTAGATATGTTTCAGGTCTTCCTCTATGTTGCCATGTAGTTTCCTGCTGAATGACTATTCTGATAATTCTGTTAAAAGGTTTGTACTTGGAGTGTCGTATTCAGCGCCCTGCGATTTATTTATTTTCTCTGCTCTCTCTCTCTCTCTCTCTCTCTCTCTCTCTCTCTCTCTCTCTCTCTCTCTCTCTCTCTCTCTCTCTCTCTCTCTCTCTCTCTCAATCACACACACACACACACACACACACACACTGTGAGCTCCACATTGGCGATTCTTTTATGTCTTTTTAGTTATAATGAGTAAAGTAACTGACTCCCTTTCCACATCCTGAGGCGAATTGTTCATACGGTGATATCCCCATATTTGTACAGGCAAATCGACACTCGGTGCTAGCCCAATATTTGTGTACGATAGACAAATTGCCATTCGGCGCTAGCCCTATATTTGTATAGACAAATCGCCATTCGGTGTTAGCCCTATATTTGTATAGACAAATCGCCATTCGGTGTTAGCCCTATATTTGTATAGACAAATCGCCATTCGGTGCTAGCCCAATATTTGTATAGACAAATCGCCATTCGTGCTAGCCCCATATTTGTGTACAGTAGACAAATCGCCATTCTGTGCTAGCCCAATATTTGTATAGACAAATCGCCATTCGGTGGGTTTTCGTGTTCATATATCACGTCGGTGGCTCTTGCTTCTCAATGCTTTTCCTGATACGCTTTTTAAGCAGCGTTGAGCTGCGCGCCTATGTCAATTTTTAACAAGCCGTCTCTATAGGAATTCGACCACATGGCAACTGGGCCCGCAGAAAAGAGTCCTAGCATATGCGCTACCACTGCTTCCACATAACTTTTTGTAGTTCATACGTAGCCATTGTAGTCGTTCTCCATATACCTAATGTCTTTAGTGATACTAAAATCACACAGAGCAGAACTGATTGGAGCTAGAGAATCCTGCCATTGCAGAGTGTTGACATATGTCTTGGAGAGCAAACGCACTAACTAATATGCTGCCGCAGTTTCCAATTTGAGGCAAACAGCTTCGGCAATACATGGTTATTTAAGTGTCTTCCCTATTCCTGCTTTTCAGGGGTGGTTGTGTCGTTTTCCAGGAATTATTACCTTTATTGTTTGAAGTTCTTGTCACTTCCCTTGCCCATCCCTATTATGTTACTTTACCTTCCTTTATAACTCCTTGTATTTACCTTTATTTACAACTCTTTGTATTTACCTTCCTTTACAACTCTTTGTATTTACCTTCATTTACAACTATGTGTAATTACCTTCATTTACAACCTTTGTATTGACCTCTTCATGTTTATATGTCTTGCCACGGCTATAAAAAGAGAGCTGCAATAACAGTGCAAAGCACTCTTGCCGGTCCGGAGGCCACGTGATCGATTTCTTGTTAAGGCGGATTGTACATAATTGGTCATGGTCTGCTTCGTGGCGAAGCAGTTACGGACGCAGTTCGAAACACAGCAGCGTTTTTTTTATGGAATGGTATGGGTCGCGGTCGTTCAGAAAACAATGGCAAACTACTGAACGTAAACTTGCCCAGGACTCACGAACAGCCAAAAAAAAAATGCTGGGGTTGACTGCTACGTCCTTAAAGGATATATAACTAACTTTTTTTTTAAATTTCCAGGCCAGTCTATCCTGAAACGGGTACCATGAAATATAATGGGAAGTATAGACAAATCGCCATTCATGCTAGCCCCATATTTGTGTACAGTAGACAAATCGCCATTCTGTGCTAGCCCAATTGCTATTGATATGGCGCTAGTTTCACCTTCACTCACTACAGTGTGTAGATGGGGTGTCCTAGGACACCATGGCAGCGACCACCACCCGTGCAGCATATTGGTGGAGGAAGGCAGAACCAGGCAGCACAAGCTAAAGGTAAAGACGTTCCAGTATGACAGTACAGGGCAAGATGTGGTGAGTAAAATAAGACGTGACAAGCGCAGAACGTTTCAGGGCAGGAAAAAAAGCTGGGAGCAGCCACCGTGGTGGAGTTTCGAGGTGGAGAAGGATTGGGTGGATAAGCGTAGTGCTGTAAGGAGATGGCAAAATGCCAAGAAGAACAGAGCTGGTCATCCTAGTCCCTGCTTGCACTAAGAAAGAGAGATGCACACAAAAGTAAGCTATTTCAAAAAACTGGTCAAGGTGGTTAAAAGCGAAAAATGGGCAGAGGTGTGTCAAAGAGTAAGCACAGACAAGTCACTGAAATTGTTCTGGCGACTACATAAAAGCATGAGTGGTGTAGTCAAGAATAAGAGCATTTCAGACTTCCAAGGTGCTGACCTCACCTGGCAGAGGACTGACGAGGACAAGGGCAAAGCCCTCTTATAACGCTATCTTGAGCAGGGCAACCAGACAGACATGGGAGGCCGAAATCTGGCCAAGGAGGTCACCTCAGACAGATGCAAGGCCCAGAACACTTCGGAGGAAGACACAGTGACAGTGAAAGAAATCAAGGCTGTGCTTCGACGATCAAAAAACAGTGCTCCAGGTCCTGATGGCATAAGATACGACGACATAAATAGGTGTACCGACAATGAGCTAGAGAAACTAGCAGACATGTACAACAACAGTATAGGGAGTGCTAGCATCAAGGAGGAATGGTTACACAGCTATCTGATTCCCTTGCCGAAGCCTGACAAAGACCACACAAAAAATTCAGGGATATCGAATTATAACCATGCAGAATACAATAGGCAAGCTGCTGGAGAAGGTAATTGCCAGGAAAATATCAAGCCAACTAGAGAGGCAAGGTGTTTTCCCACCTACCCTGGGTGGGTACCGTCCAAAATGAGAAACCTGGACCAATGCAGCAGTCTTTGCCCATGATGTCTATGAAGGTTTCCACTCAGGCACTGAAACCGTTGCTGCAGCGATTGATCTTGAGGACGCATACAACAGAGTACCACTGGATTTTTTAATGTTTCAGCTTCTTGAACTAAACGTAAGTCCCCTCCTCCTTAGCTGGATCGCTGCAGCCCTCTACCAACGGAAAGTAGTTTTTAGATGTGGCAGTTGGACTTCGGAACCAACAAAAATATATCCTGGCCTACCACAGAGATCACCATTATCTCCGGTGCTGTTCAACGCCTACACAGTGAGAATCACCAGTGAGCAGATCACTGGACTTGGCAGGACATTGTCGTATGCCGATGATGTTTTAGTGTATCGTCAGGGTAAGGATAGAGAGGAGGTTGCTGTGGAACTACAAACCGAACTCAATCGCATAAGTACTTGGTGTGATGAAGCTGGGGCAATGGTCAACCCAACAAAGGCAACAGTGACTTGGTTCTCGTTGAATAATCATATTGTCAACAATCCAACACCAACTGTAATGCTGTGTTCAGAGACGGTGGAAAGAACGCAGGCAATGAATTACCTGGGGATACGGTTTGATCGAAGCCTTGCTTATAATGTGCACATAGACCATGTGATAACAAAGGCCAAGCGGGGTTTGGCAGCGATGCGGGTGATGGCGGCAGCAAACTGTGAGCAGCGCCATCTATGTCTTCTGTACGAGGGGCTGGTCATGTCTGTTTTGGAGTATGCAATGGCAATCCTGACTCTCAGCCATAAGCAGATAGAAAGGATGGAAAGGATACAGAATGAAGCTATGCGCATTATTCTTGGATGTACAAGAGATACAGCATGCAGGGCGATGCGCTACCTTCTTGATTTTCCAACCATTGAAGAGAGAATACAAGTTTGCAGGGCACGCGCCTACCTCAGAATTAACGCAAACACACAACATCCACTGCATAGTGAAATTAGGAAGGTGAAGGGCAGCAGGTTAAAAAGAGGACGGTCGTGGATGGGTCAAGCCGAAGACATTCTTCAACAGGTGTGTTCACTTGAGGACTTAGAACCTGGCGAGGAGTGGGTGCAAGTGCCAACAGACTTCTGCACATCCTTTTCAGTTTGCATCCAACTAGATAGAAAATGCAGACAAGAAAATCCGGCTGCTGTTGAGGCTGAAGTACAAGCGTTGATTTTCGAGAATTCGCTAGACGGTGACGCGGTCATCTACACAGATGGGTCGGTCGTCCGACATGTGAGAAGCTCATGGGCCTTTACAGCTCGGGCCGGAGGGAGAATTGTGAAGGAGGACTCTGGTGCTTTCACTGAAACCACAAGTAGCCTGACCATGGAAGTCATGGCAGTAAGTAAAGCAATAACATGGCTCGAGACACAGACATTCACTAGGGCTTGTTTCCTTAGCGACTCAATGAACATGATCAAGAGGATAGAGGAGGGGTCGATCCGAAGAGAATGGTTGCTGCCTCTGAAGCGGTCTCGGCTGGCAAAGATTAGTTTCATCTTCGTGCCGGGTCATGCGGGAGTACAAGGAAATGAGCGGGCTGACAAGCTCGCAGGTGAGGCTACTGTGGAGGGCGGACGCGCCATGGACCAGGCTGACATTCTGAATGCTCTACGAGAAGTGAGACTTTTGCGAGAACCAAGTGGTGACTGTGAATCTACAACAATGGCCAGACTGCGGGAGCAGCAAATTAAAAGAGGGGTGGCCAAACAAGAACACTACGCAGGAAGCCAAAGAAGATTGATAAATCAACACAGAACTGGCGTCGTTAGCCGCTACACGCTGCGGGATTTGCTGAGGTGGGGATCCGAGCACTTATGGACTGAATGGTTCGATGTGCAACGAGGATGATCTGTCGACTAACTATAATGGGAAGTAAATGCGGACAGTGTCATATTGATCACAACAGATATCGATTATCGGTTTGTCTATAATAATATGGGCTAGCATCAGATCTCACACGCGTATCAAGTCGTGAATATACATTATATTTTCAAATGTTAGCTCGTTACCGGGCCACAAATGGAAGTCAAGAAAAGTAATACTGTAAACCTCTTGTCAAAAAGGAATAATTCATCTACTGCTTATGGTAATTTATGGGGTGTAGAACGGGGGGGGGGGGGGGGGGGGGAGTCTTGAGCCTGAGGCATTAAGGCCGCGCGGTTAGTGTAGTCGCCGCGAACTGTGCAGGTTACGGGTTTATTTTTAACCACCACAAAAAATATTCACGCTTTACTGAGGATTCGAACCCGGGTCTCCACAGGGAGAATGCGTCATTCTTGGTCACTCGCCTGTACATGCCGTAAAAGGCAAATAAAGATGATTGGTCTGAGACTGGCTACCTCCGACAATAGAAACATCAATCAATAACCAATCGATGATGACCTGGCTTACAACAGGCTTGGCATGCTCGATGGTGGACCTATTCAGTGTAAATACACGAACTATAGAAGTCTCACACTAGCTGAATCAGATGGATTGCACACACGCGCGATTTTTTTTTTTTTTTTTGCGCTCGCTCGCTATGAACTCAAGCGTAGTCCATACACACTATTTTATAGTAGTGACGGTCTAGATTTTGCGTGTGGGTTTTTTCATATCCCTTACAGAACCTTGCAGTCAACACCAGCATTTTTCAGCTGCTGTTGATGTACTGGGCAAGATTACGCTCAGTAATTTGCCATTGATTTCTGAGCGACCGGCTCACATACCCCGTAAGTTACCGACGCGGCGAGAACCACTACCGTTTCTCGCGCACATCACGTTACTCACGAGAGTATACGGGATTACGGAGAAAGACGTAAATTCCTAGCCAGGGAGACCAGGCTTTCCTTATTAGCAGTGTCCCTCACCATCAGGCGAATTCACTCCGACTTCAGAGGTACTTGTAATTAACGTCTCCAAGTCAAGGACGACATCTCAACATTTTAGTCCAGCTGCCCGGTGTAGGATCGGCATCAGCACACTGGATGTTTTAAGAACACGCGTTCTTATCTATTCGGCCATACGGACCTGCATACGCGCGATCTGATAGCAACGTCGCGCATTCCTAAAGTTGTTTTATTATGTCACATGTAATAATCTCATCATCATCAAGTGTCCTGCCGGCTGGCTTAAGCGTTCACGGCGTTCCACAGATCTCGGTCTTTAGTGTTCTGGATCAACTCTACTAATGATATTCCTCCATCTCATCGTCTCAATCCATCCAACATCATTTCTCTTGGTCTGCTCTCTGCCTTTCTTCCCCTCTATCTTTCCAGTTGTCACGATGTTCTCCAGTATTTCTCTTCTCATCACATGACTAAAGAAAGCTGTTTTCCTCTTCCTTATTGTTGAATATAGTGTTTTAGTTTCATTAGCCTCTTTCGAGCAATCGTCATTGGTTATTCTGGCAGTCCAAGAAATTCGCATTATTCATCTCAAAAACCATAACTCTATTGCTTCTAAGTTCTTCCTAATTTGTTCATTTACATTCCAAGATTAACTGTCATACAGTGCAGGTCCGCATGGCCGAATGGGTAAGAACTGCGTGCTCTTAAACATCCGGTGCGCTAATGCCGAGGTAAGCGGTTCAACCCCTACACCGAACAGTTGGAATAAAATGTTGATCTGTCGTTCTTGACATGGGAACGTAAATTACAAGTACCTCTGAAGTCGAAGTGGGTTCGTCTGATGACGATGTACACTATTAATAAGGAAAGCTAATCCACACGCAAAATTCAGTCCATCACTATTGTAAATAGTGTGTATAGACTACGCTTGAGTTCAAAGCGAGCGAACGCAAAAAAAAAAAAAAAAAAAAACTTGCCATACAGCAAAACTGATTCTGTATAGAAATTCAATAGTCTCTTTCTTACATTCATTGATAGCGACTTATTGCATAAGACACTCTTCATTTTTTGAAATGCGGCTTGTGCCTACCCTATTCTGCTCTTAATCTCTGTTGTACATCTTCCATCTGATGTTATAAATGCCCGTAGGTATTTAAAATTATCTACTTGGTTAAGAATGTTCCCTTTTATTTCTATGTTACATTTTGGTGTTACCATTTTCTTTGATATCACCATTGTTACTGTTTTCTTGATATTCAAGGAGAGTCATTTCTTTGCACTCTCTGTTACTACAATGTCCAACACTTGTTGTGGGTCTGTTGCATTATCCGCCACAATGATTTATTTAATCGTATTCATTTGTAATATGATCAGCAATGAACTCTTCAGCAGCCATCACATAAACTCGGACGTCCTACCCAATTACCTTTACGCGCAGACCAATCAATACCGGCGATGTTCTATCTGTCCGTCACAGTACCCTAGAGAGTCATGATTGACGGTCAGCGATACCTTTATGGACTTCTGGGTCGGATAACACGGTCAAACATGTTGGGGAAGAAGTTTGCGGGAAGGCGTATATATAAGCGTGTGTATTTATTGTCTACTGCAGTGGTTGAAAATATTGCCGGTTCAAGTTTTGTATTTGCCTATTATGTTACATTAACTGTTTTTGTTTTTTTGTGTGCATATCCTTTACAGGACATCGCTGTCAACACCAGCTTCTTTCAGCTGTATGTTGATTTCTTGGCAAGATTACGCTCAGTAGTTTGCCATTGCTTTATGAGCGGCCGGCTCACATACCCCGTAAGTTACCGATGCGATTCGAACCACTGCTTATTCTCACCGTCATCACATTACCTACGAGAGTATACGAGATTACAGAGAAAAGTCATAACCTCTAAGCCAACATGAACTTTACAGAAGGTAAATACAAAACTTGGACCGGCAATATTTTCAAACACTGAACAATCATTAAAAATACACCATATAGTAGCTCTGCTGTGATCAGGCATACCGCAATGGATAAGAGCGCTAATTCTTAAACATCCGGTGTGCTGATGATGATGTTAACAAGTTCAACCTCTACAGTGGTCAGTGTGACTAAAATGCTGACTTATCATCCTTGACTTCTGGATGTAAATTACAAGTACCGCTGAAGACGGAGTGAGTTCACCTTACAGCGAATGACACTGGTAATAAGGAAAGCTAATCCACACGCAAATATCAGTCCAGTGCATTAGAAGTAGTAGCACGTGTATGGACTACGCTTGAGTTCAAAGAAATCGAACGTTTAAAAAAAAAAAACAATATCGCAATAACATCCCAAACAAATAAATTAAATATCGACGAACGGAGAAGAAGAGGAAATGTGGGCATGAAAGTTTTCTCAGTTTCGTGTAAACTAACAATATTTTATCTGTAATACTTTCATTTATAGTAAATATTTTGGAATAAACTTTGTATGTCTGTTTTCGTGCACGTGTAAATTGTTTTTCCTCCAATTTTTCATACTGCAGTTTTGTTAAAGTACACTACAAATACATGTTATGAAGCTTATTCAAAACAGTCCTGCTCAGATAACACTTTGGGATCAAATACGAAAACATGGCTAGAGTTGTTATTTATTCCCAGAGGAGACTCGCAGAATTAATGCAGTAAGGGTTGCCATGCACTCAAAAAGGTTGGTAAACGTTCGGTGTTCGGTTGTTAAATGTATTGTAAACGATATCTTTCCTAATGATAGTTTTCTTTGTTGCTATCGAAATCTGTTCTAGCACTTTAGCAATTTACTTTGTTGCTATCGAAATCTGTTCTAGCACTTTAGCAATTTACTTTGTTGCTATCGAAATCTGTTCTAGCACTTTAGCAATTTACTTTGTTGCTATCGAAATCTGTTCTAGCACTTTAGACGTTTACTTTATTGCTACCGAAATCTGTTCTTCTACTTTAAGTTTACTTTGCTGCTACTGAAATCTGTTCTAACCTTTTAACAGCTTTCTTCGTTCCTGTTGAAATGTGCTACACCACCAACAGTTTTGCAGTGAAGTCTGTTCTACTACCGTAACTCTTAGATGGCGTGATGGTTTATTGCTGGATGTTATCTCTGAGATTGTGAAATACTGTTACTGTTAATTATTTTAATGGTTTTTAAACCTATATTGATATTATATGTAGTGAAAAGGGGGATGTTTGAAATTTCCCACCACGAACACTTGGAAATACCGGTCTGTGGGACTTCGGAGGTTTATTTCTAACCTAACATTCTATTTCTATTGATAGATTGCATATTATATATATATATATATATGTGTGTGTGTGTGTGTGTATGTGTGAGTGCGTGCGTGTGTGTGTGTGTGTGTGCGTGTGTGTGTGTGTGTGTGTGTGTGTGTTCGAATACAAACCGTGGAGGTGTTTTTATTTAATTGACCTCGGGGTCACAGATCAGCCGTGTCTAAAATTGGTGTCAGAAAATGTCCTGGGAAGTAAAGATGGCAGGTGTAATAATGACACATTGAGTGCTAATTCGATCGTCCTTCAAGTACTAATTCGATCGTCCATTAAGTGCTAATTCGATCGTCCTTCAAGTACTAATTCGATCGTCCATTAAGTGTTAATTCGATCGTCCGTCAAGTACTAATTCGATCTTTCTTCAAGAACTAATTCAATCGTCCATTAAGTACTTATTCGATCGTCCATTAAGTACTAATTCGATAGTCCATTAAGTGCTAATTTGATGGTCTTTCAAGTTCTAATTATATCGTCCATCAAATATTAATTTGATCGTCAATAAAGTGCTAATATGATCGTCCAACAAGTACTAATTTGATGGTCTATCAAGTGCTAATTCGCTCGTCACATAGCTAATAACAAGTGTCACACCATTATCTAATATTACTGAGTTACTGTAGTATTGATGGTCGCATTTTGCCCATGCCTTTATAATGCATATCTTTTATATTGTTGCTGTTCTCTATTAGCCTTGAATGATGTATGAATGAAATAATGTATGAAAGAGAGTGATAGAAGGGCAGAATGTTAGACGGGCCTGCATGCCCAATTCTTAACCCTTTGAGAAAAAAATGTTTGTTCATTCCTTCGTCCATCAAGTACTAATTGGTGTCTGAAAGTATGAGCTGCCACTCTATAGCAAATACGCTTCCAAAAGTGTGAAAATGGCAATTTTTTGATTACTACTATACCTGGTCACATTTCAATGTTCCCTGTGCAAGGTAACGCCCGCCACTAGCTTCTATCGCTTACATTTCTCATTGCCTGTTGAAGCTCTTTGAACTTTTGAGATCAAAATTCTCTACTCCTTTCATTATTACAGTGTGGGTCTCTGACATTTACTAGCAATACCTCTGACATACTGTGTACTATTTAACAATTCTGCTACAGTCTTTACGACTTCTCAATTCCCCTAAATTTCAAATCACACTTTATTAAGTGTTCTTCTATTTTGCTGCAATGTTTTTCCTTTCGGCATTGGTTTGGAGTCTGCTCTTTGTGAAAAATATGTTAATTAGTCATTAGTCATTAATGTAGCTTGTCAGTTGTCACTAAGATTCATCAACAGCTGAACGCGTAAAGACTCCAGTCTGGAGCATCAAAGGTCTTAAGTTGGCTGAGTGAAAATCGCTAATGGTTGTCGGTTAGGTGAGCACGGAGAGTCGTGAAATTACGTCCGTATTGCTCGGCATCTCGAGCGTGTAATGTTCTTAGTATAAAAATGCGCTCTTGTTCTTGGCATGTTTGTAGTATTTCCAGCCATATTTGACAAAATGAGACAAAGTATTAACTAGCAGGACCTGTCAACAGAAGTAGATTGTGTCTGTCGCGATGACTCATAGAAGGAGCTGGAGGCTTAGAAGAATGAGGGAAAGAAAGGCATACACACGAGAAAATAGAAGACAGAGACATTTTAGACAAGAAAATCAAACCAGTGAAACGAAACGAAAATATACAGACAGGCACACGAGAAAATGGCAGACATAATCTTCTACCGACAGACAGACAGACAGACAGACAGACAGACAGACAGACAGACAGACAGACAGACAGACAGACAGACAGGCAGGCAGGCAGGCATGCAGACAGACAGGGCAGGCAGGGCAGGCTGACAAGACAGACAGACAGACAGACAGCAGACATACGACAGGCAGGCAGGCAGACAGACAGACAGACAGACAGACAGACAGACAGACAGACAGACAGACAGACAGACAGACAGACAGACAGACAGACACGACAGACAGACAGACAGGCAGGCAGGCAGGCAGACAACAGAACAGACAGACAGACAGACAGACAGACAGACAGACAGACAGACAGACAGACAGACAGACAGACAGACAGAAACCTTATCCTCTAACTTGTAACCCAGTACATATTATTTTGACAGATATGTATCAGCTCATGTGATCAATCATCGATCACTAATCTATATGCCAAAGTGAAGGAAACACTGGCCACCTACGCCTCGGTGAATTCAAACGTTCACAATTTTATGGCGCTATCACATTACAGACCCATAGCAGGAAACTACTTGGGTACAAATGTATTATTCTATTGTATTCTAGATGCTAAGATGTTCATAACATAAGAAATGCCTTCACGGTTGAAAGTAAACAAGTTATGAGACAATTTACAAACCATAATGCGCATTGGCGTGTGGTGCTAGGTTCAACTTTATTTATATCACACGAAACTCAATGGGTGTTGTGGTTGGCATCTCGGTGGCTCTTTTATTTCCCAAGATATTTTCTGGTACCCATTTTAGGCTTTGTCATTTAATACTGATCCACCCTGATACCACCGAGCCGGTAGCCGGGCGCTAAATTAACAGAACTTGAACCTTACCCTTATGTAAGCAGTTAGTTGCTGACGTGTAGATAGATCATCACGATGAGCAGATAATGATGCTGCAGGGAATGACTAGAAGATCTGGCCGACACTCAGAACTCCGCGACAAGGTGAGACGGACATTAAATCAGACTGCTACTGGTACCATTAGTATTGGGACTTTTCGCTGGTTATTGTATATGAGGACGGAGCACGTATGCGAATGTCCCTTGTGCTGCGATGTCCGTTTTTGACTCAACTCAACGCAACTTTCGTGAGAATGGTTTCATGGCTATTCTTATTCTGATCTCTTCTGTCAGATGTTATGACTGTTACAAGATAACTGAACCAATTCACATATTTAAGAACCCAGCCCGGAATCTCCGTTTCGATGTGATCAAGTCGTCTGTGCGGCGCTCTGATGGCCGTATGTTCGTTGTCATCAAACTGTTCTGCAGAGAAAGGTCGAGACAGAAAGAGAGAGCAAACCCGGATACAAGAACTTCAACTTTTAAGAATTCTGCCATTTAATTGTATGTTCATCATCATCTTAATGTGCCTTGCCAGTTGGTGTGGCGTTCGTGTCATTCCAGAGATCTAGATCCTTGGTACTCTCGATCAACTTTATTGATGATATTTCTCTATGCCATCGTCTCAGACCGTCCAGCATCATTTCTCTTAGTGTGCTTCTGCCTCTTTTTCCCACTAATCATTCCGGTTGTCACGATATTCTTCAATGCCTCTCTTTTCTTCACATGACCACAGAATATGTGCATGTTACGAGTCTCGCATTATGACGTTTGAGTTTTCTTACAATGTTATTTACAATTAAATAAATTTAGTTACAACTTCTTTCCATTTTCCCTGCCACATTAAGAACATGTTCATTCGATCTCTTTTCTGCCCAGCTCACGTTTCATATCCCGCGACAACTCCAAAGTCTACAAGAGTGTCTAAGTTCGTTTCTCTGTCTAACAAGATGTATGACACGGCCGTAATGCCTAGGAATTCAATAATTTGGGGCGGAATGTAAAAATCAGTTACAAATACTAGATTATGAGGCAAAGATATTTGTCGGTCTAGAAATAGATTGACGTTACCAAAACGACGACCTCATTCTAAAAATAGTTTATCTTTACAAAACCAGATACTTCAATCTAGACACAATCTGATTTACTGAGGAGAGCGGCCCATCTACTTATGAGTCTAATAAGGAAGTTAGTGTCAGTAATTATAATCACATTTGAACAACCGTGGTTTGTCAGGAAGATGTTTTCTCAACCGTAAAGGCGGAATAATGGCAGATAATTAACATAGAAGAAACAAACAATATGTTGAAAGATTTATTGCCTAGCATATGTCGCTGCATCTCGTCAGGTGCATGCTGCAAAATTATATATTATATGAAGTGAAAGATTAA
Organism: Cepaea nemoralis; assembly: GCA_014155875.1. Classification (NCBI taxonomy): domain Eukaryota; kingdom Metazoa; phylum Mollusca; class Gastropoda; order Stylommatophora; family Helicidae; genus Cepaea; species Cepaea nemoralis. Next base: position 311,712 of record JACEFZ010025839.1, read on the forward strand.
TTATATTTTGGCTGACATATGTTCCACACATTGTCTTTAATACAATTCGAGTGTGGAGCAATGGTATCCGCATGGTAATCGCAGTCACTATCAGCACAAACCCGATTTTAGATGCTTAATTGCTATGGTCTGTGTCACATGCCTGTGGTCATAGACAGTAAGGTGAGTGACCTGGCTACGAGGAAAACAATCAACCCTCAGAAATAATGGGGCGGATATGAATGGAAGGCCCAAGGGGGGATGGGTCCGAAAGACAGTTGTGTGTTGTGTGAAGTGAGGAGACTGAAAAGTCAGGGAGAGAGGAGACTGACTGCTGGGCAGGTCGTTTAAGAGAGAGCTCCGTGTTGTGTTGTTCTCCTAGTTGTGAAGACAGGCCTGAACCAGAGTGGGTTCTATAGTTGAGCAGTGGCTCCAACCCAATGTGTGGGTTGTATTGTAGGAGATCCAGCCGTGGATAGTAGCTGGATTACCTGTCTTGTGGATGTGATAAGAAGCAGGCCGTGAGAAGGCATTGATGTGTGCTGGTTAAATTGTGAGGAGGATATTTAGAATCTATGGATTACATTGTTTCTGGATATATACATATATTCCGTGAGTCTGTATTATTTCTGTAATAAAGGATTATGTGCGCCAACTGAATCTTGTTTCATGACTGGTGAATATGCACTGCGGGGGTGAGTTACATTGCAAGACAGATATCTCCATTGACACACCATGAGTATCGTTACCTAGACAACGACCATCACACCATAATGTCATGAGCATATCATCGTAGGAACTTCGTGATATTATCATCAAGAACGACGTGTGACAATCTGGGGTCTCCTCCGGTCAAGGACGACGGGGATATATTGAGAAACCCATTGCATTATAGACATTGGTGTCATTCTGAGATATTTGTGGGCTCTTCGCTGAAAGAGAGGAGTTATTATCTGTGACGTCGTTCCATCAATTTAAACAATACTGCGTCAGGAGGGTAATGTGAACTCTTTTGGGTGTGTAAGACGCCCCATCGAAGAAAAACTGTCAGCGCGCGGGGAGGGTACGCGGCGGAAATCACCAGCTAGCAGACAGTTCAAGTGAAGGTCATACTACAGGTAAATGAACGACAGTCAGCACACGTCATTGCGACGCTAGCGGGCACGCCAGAAGAATTAACGCAGCAAAAATCGACCGGGAAAGTCGATTGCAGTAGCAGGGGTGTTTGGTAACGGACAGCACAGAGGAAATGTCGAGGGGACAAAACGGTGGTTGCAACAAGTGCGGTCAGTCCTGGAGTGTGTGTGTTTGACAGGATTGAACCAAAGATTGAAGACAGCGAGCAAGTTCGTCGCAACATCCTGTGTGTGGGGAGAATTTTGTGTGTGTGTGCTAAGGCAAACGCACGGTGTTGGTCGCGGGTCGACAAGTGAACACAACGGGGGAGGACGGTGGAAATTGTGAGTCTCCACGGACAATTCGGGTCAGCGCTGTTTACGAGACCATTGACCTCCCAGGAAGGGGAGAGGTAATGAATGTGTAAGAATACACTGTGAAAATTGACATTACTTTGTTCACAGCAGGGTCGGGGCTGAGAAGTTGTGTGGAAAGTGTTTTTGTATGACGGAAAAGTGTCCGGTCATTTTACAGACAGTCAGTGTGGATTATTGTGACAAAGAAGAATGAGGTACTGACTTGAGATGTCCGGCAAGGTCAAAGTTAGGGACAGTGGAAAGTTACTGGGAATTTCCACAAGAGATCGGGATAAACAAGGTTGTTTTGAAGAAAGCCAGACTTGATGTTTCGTCTTTGTTCAAGCCTTTGTCATCATTATTCTGTTTATGAGCAAACAGTTTTAACTTATCGTCATCGCAACCATTGTCTATTTCTTTGCCAATAAGGATTTATATACCCAAATTTAAAGCGCTGAACATTGGCTGCCATTCTCCTTTTCTTTGTGGTGAATCTTGTCGGGTAACGGAAATCCATAACATTAATGATACAGCGAAGCGCCATCTCCGCAACGAAAGTAACAACATATCGAGAGAACACTTTGGATTATTACTGTGTACCACCACGTACAGAGAAAGTACAATAACGTTACGGACTGTGTCGAGACAGAACAGTTTGGATATCACTATCATCTGCAACTTTTGTCGACAGTTGGAACTGGTGATCACCACGTGAATTCACGAACCACTCAACAAAACAACAAGTCGCTTTGAAATTTAGCGTCGTAATCATTTCGGAGAATGTAACACAGACATTTCCAGCATATTGTGAAAAACTATTAACAGCAAAATAAGAACTTTTGGCGACGGATTAGTGGGCACATATTTATCGGCCAACGATTTTGACATTCTGTTTGCTGCTCATTGTCTTATAAATATTGTTTTCGGTTGTTAAGCTGTTACTTGTATGTGGTCCAGTGTTTGTCAAGAGTAGGGGATTTTTTGGGGTGTTTCTCGAGAGTCGGGATACAGCACACAAATATATATTCTTTCTGGTGCTTACGATATTTTTGAAAGAAAAACGTTAATGAGTTAACGTGTCATGCAGTGGCATTGAAATAGTCTTAACCAATATCTAGAGCCGAGTTGTCTGACGTCAGATTTGTGTATATGTTGATGCTATAAATTGTTTTTGTTTCTCTTTCTTTTCATAATATTTGCATATAATATTTGCTGTGTTCGGATATATGTTATTATTGTGAACTTTTGTCGTGTCTACTATCTAGTGGTATCTGAGTCAGTTTATATTTTACGCGCACTGTGGGTGTCTCTACACAAGCTTTTGGTTGTTACTGTGGTTTATTTCTGTGTGATCATCGTCTCCGTGTACTCAGCTTGTGAAGTCTAGCGTTGGATAGTCATCACTTAGTGTTATCATCCATTTGTTTGTATATGTATTTATATGTATGTTTAACAATATTTCCAGGGACTTCATGAACTTGTGGTCATAGATATATAGATATAAGGGAGTATAGGTGATACTTCCCCCCTCACTACCTAGTGCTTATAGAGTGACTGGGTGAGTACAGAGTGATATTGTAGCACTACGGATTTACGTACACAGGGAGTGCGGGTGTAATTAGGGAAGTGACACAAAGACTAACAGCAGAGTCTGTACATTTATAGTTGGCTGATTCACAGCAACGTGTCCACAAGTACAAGATGCCTACTTTAATGGATTATATTGAAGCAGGTGAAAGAATAGGCCTGAAAGGTAAAGAGTTACAGGAGTATGCAGAAGCGAAAGAACAAAAGCAGACGGAAAGAGAGGAGAGGCATAATGAACGCGAGGCAAAGCGTCTACAGGAAGAGAAAGAGACGTAAGTAAAACTAGCTGAAATGGAAAACAAGCGTCTACAGGAAGAGACACAAGTAAAACTAGCTGAATGGAAAACAAGCGTCTACAGGAAGAGACACAGTAAAACTAGCTGAAATGGAAAACAAACGTCTACAGGAAGTAAAGTTAGCTGAAATAGAAAACAAGCGTCTACAGGAAGAGACACAAGTAAAACTAGCTGAAATGGAAAACAAACGTCTACAGGAAGTAAAGTTAGCTTAAATTGAAAACAAACGTCTACAGGAAGTAAAGTTAGCTGAAATGGAAATTGAGAAAGAGAAGATCAAGTGCCAGATGCAAATTGAAATCGAGTTAAGAAAACTAGAACTATCTTCGAAAGGTCAAAGTGAGGAAAGCAGAAGACCGTCGCAGTCGTCACAGAGATTAAAACTGCCATATTTTACAGACCGGGACCAACTTGAAAATTATTTGGCCAGGTTCGAGGCATCAGCCAAAGCGTTAGGTATTACAGAGAAAGAGTATGGGATGCGACTTGGCGAATTTCTTACGGGCAAGGCACTAGACACCATGTTCAATTTACCTGTAGAAGAAAGAAACAACTACACTATCTTACGTCAACGTTTGCTGACAAAGTTCCAACTAACTGAACATGGATATAGAACAAAGGTTAGACAGTTAGTGCCAGAGACAAATCAAGATTTCACAGATTTTGTTAACACTGTAAAGAATACATTTAACAAATGGATGGAGCTTGCAGAAGTAGGGAAAGATTTCAATAAATTAGTAGATCTAATGTTAAGAGACAAGGTAGTATCTGCATGCAATTCTAATTTAGTGGCATTCTTTGAGGAGCGGAAGCCAAAGGACATAGACACAATGTCTCAGTTAGGGCAAAACTATATGACTGCACATCCTAACGTATCTATTGGGAAACTAATGAGTGAGGAAATAGTCTGTGCAGCGTACATTAAACAGGACCAGAATCCAGTCATTAGACCAAGGGCGAAAAGTGTGGATTCAGCACAGAAAGGTGAGCAGCAAGAACTTCAAGATAATGGTTTCCGAGGAAACAATGTTGGTAGAGTAGGACGGTACCCATATAGAAGAGGAAACTTCCAGAGACGTCAAAATTATGCCGGATGTTGGAATTGTGGGAGCTGGAGACACAAAATGGCAGATTGTGATGCACAACCATCAGATGGACCAACGAAAAACAGTAAAAGGGAGATCACTGGTTTCAAATGTGGAAGGAACGGGCATGTCAGTCATCAATGTAGGATGAGAGAAACAGAGCGCTCAAATGCAGCACAAGTAATTGAGACGCTGAACAATGAAGATTGTAGTGGGTGCAAACCTCTTTTTGAAAAAGATGGTCAGCCAGTCTTAATATGTGGTCACACAGTTAAAGCAGGATCAGCAGTGCATGAAGGAGGAAGTCTGAAGATGCATCATGGGTTTGTTAATGATAGGCCAGCGTTAACAATTAGGGATTCTGGATGTACGTCCATCGGGGTGAGAAAGAGTTTAGTGCAACCCTCGGTTTATACAGGAAAAAAGATTAGATCCATAACATTTAATGGGACAGTAGAATACTACCCAATAGCCGTGATAACAGTAAAAACACCATACATAACATGAAGAGTGACAGCATGTGTTTTAGACTCACCAGTGGCAGACCTCATCATAGGAAATGTTATAGGAGTTAAAGAGTGTACAGAAGAGGAAGTAGTTTATTGGGACCAAAAATATAGTGTAAGCAGTAACGAGGTAGTTACCACAAGAGAACCTAAATTAGAGAGTATAGCTGAGGTAGGAGAGGCACTTGAAGTAGACACAGGAACTGAGGACAAGGATAGGACAGCTGAGCAGGTGAGAATGGATCTCAAATGCAGCTGTAGGGAATCCCAGAGACAAGATACTACTCTGAACAAATGTTCACAAGGGTGTAGGAGAGTAGAACATAGGCAGTCAAAGAAAGGTAGATGGTGCTTCGAGAGGAAGAACAATGTTCTCACTCGCCGCTTTTCAGATAGTGGAAATGCACGTCGGCAAGTAGCAGTACCTTTAGCACACAGAGACCGAGATACTAGAACAGCTCATGATAGTGCATGTGCAGGGCACATAGGCATAAGGCGTATGCAGCAGAAAGCAAGGTGCCAGGTATATGGGCCAAGATTGAATAAAGAGCTCAGACTAAACAGAGACTCAAGTGTAACGGTGCAATATGCAGATAGGAAAGTTGAGTCAGGTCAAAAGAGTTTTCGCGACATTACTGACCCAGGGCTAGGGATAGCAAAGAGATGTTGTAATTGTAGAGGTACCATGAGTCATGGGTACATGAAAGGTAGACACAGCATCGACAGGAGTCAGAGGAGGGTTAATGCAAGAACAGAACCGCCTGATATAGGGTCGGTACACAAATAGTATTGTGGGGTCGTGAAGTAGTAAGAGACCTGTGGGTACATAAGTATAATGCTTTTCTATGATGTATTATTATTATTATGTGATGTATTAGTTCATGCATTGGTACACAAGATAGAAAGTTGTTTGTATTTATGTGTGGGGAATATGGGAATGTACTATGAGCATTTGATGTATTATGTAGTGTGGTAGCGAGAGTAAGGTGCAGGAGGATATTTAGAAAAAATCATCGATTGAACAAATCACCGGGACAGGATGAAATACCAAATGAACTAATTAAAGCAGCAAGAGAAGTAGGAACAGCTTGGCTACATAGACTATTCAACCATGTTTGGGTAGAACAACAGACACCACGAGACTGGGGAAACGCCATAATTATCCCAATTTGGAAAAACAAAGGCAGCAAAAGAGACTGCACACAATACAGAGGCATTTCACTGTTGAGTCATACTGGGAAAATATTTTGCAAAATTCTTGAAAACAGATTACGAACTACTTTAGAACCCCAGCTAAGCGAAACGCAGCTTGGATTTAGGAAAAACAAAGGATGCACCTACGCCATTTTTGCTCTTAGACAACTTATAGAAAAATCAATTGAATTCAATGAAACACTCTACTTAGCCTTTGTCGACCAAGAAAAGGCATTCTATAGGGTAGATAGAAACAAGCTGTGGGAAATCCTTAAACAATATGGAGTGAGTACACATCTAACAAACCTATGTAGAAGTTTATACAACAACAGTGAATGCATAGTGAGAGCAACTGGAGGACACTCAGAACCCTTCACCATAAGATCTGGAGTACGACAAGGTTGTGTCCTGTCCCCTCTCTTGTTCATAACATATATAGACAACATATGTAAAGAAACCAGCCAAGCAGAGACAGCAAGAATACCGCATGACGAGAACACAGAAGAAGAACCATCTGCAAATCTAACCATTAGAGAACTCCTGTTTGCGGACGACCAAGCACTAATAGCAAAATCAGAAGCTGAATTACAAGATCACATGAATAGCCTAAATGAAATGTGTAGGGAACATAACATGAAAATTAGCACAAGCAAAACAGAGGTAATGACTATAACTAAAGAAGAACAAACAACAACAATTCACCTAAACGAACATCCCTTGAAACAAGTGAAGAGTTTCAAGTACCTGGGAAGTATAATATCATCAAATGGCAGATCAAAAGACGAGATCGAAAATAGGTGCAATAAGGCAAATCAACTCATTGAACAAATGGCACCAATACTAAAGAACAAACATGTATCAATAACTACTAAGAAAGCACTTTACAACACAATCTTCCTACCAACTCTGTGCTACCAATGCCAAACCTGGACAATGACAGAAAAAGAGAAAAGAAAAATCACAACAACAGAAATGAGGTTCCTGAGAAGAATACTCAACGTATCAAGAAGAGATAAGATCAGAAATGAAGAAATCAGGACTAAAGTGGGGGTTAAAGCTGCTCTAGATTTTATTAGAAAGCAGCAAGTCAAATGGTTTGGCCATGCAAGTAGGTTACCAGTCAACAGCATGCCACAACAAGCAATGATGTACAGACCAGATGGAAACAGAGGAAGAGGCCGACCACGTAAACGTTGGACGGAGGGAATAGCAGAATACATGGGAATGTCGATATACGAAGCCCATAACCGGGCACTCTCACGAAGGTTATACTTCACCTCGACATCGCAAGGTACAAGAGGAACATGATGAGATGAGATGAGATGAATTTCTATGACCTCTATGTATTTGAGTAGTCGGTTATTGTTTGTCAAATACAGCATACAAAACGCCTTTTCTTTGTTCACTTTATAACCGCAAGTTAACAGATGTTGAGAGATAGCACAGTTTAGGCTTTTGTAGCCCGTTGACTGCACGCTATTTCCTGAAGACTGAGTAACTCTCTTTTCCACCCGTACTGCTATAAGTTCGATTTGTCTATTGTCCGAGCGTTGTTCCGTTCTACCGTTGTACGTTGCTTTGCGCTCACGTGGGAATTGATAACATACAGTTTGATTTAGTGTACGGCGCAATTAATTGTTTCAGGTATTGATGTGGTTTTATATCTGATCATTTTTCGGGCAGCACAGAATGTTTGGTTAACAGCTGTTTAAAGACGATGGTGTATTCATTTCATTATGTCGTTGCTTAGAAAGGTTAGTTGACGAAACACTTTGAAAAAAAAAATGTGAATCCAAACATTCAGCAGCATTAATTCGCACCTCCCACACCATGAATTCACACATTCCACCAGTAAATCAACACCGTTCACACCGTGAATCCACACAGTACACCCACGTCGTGAATCCACACATTCAGGACCATGTCGTGAATCCAAACATTTCGCACAGTACATCCACACATTCAATCAACGCTCTGAATCCACATATTCAGCACCATGTCGTGAATCCACACATTTCACACCGTGAATCCACACAGTCAATCAACGCTATGAATCCACACATTCAGCACCATGTCCTGAATCCCCACATTTCACACCGTGAATCAACACAGTTCATCCACGCTGCGAATCCACACATTCGGCACCATGTCGTTAATCCATACATTTTATATCCTGAATCCACACATGCCACACTGTAAATCCACACATTTCACACTGTGAATCCACACATTCCACAGAGTGAACCCACACATTACAAACTATGAATCCACACATTCCAAACCGTGAATCCACATATTACACATAGTAAATCCACACATTTCACACAGTGAATCCACACATTACTAACCACACCGTGAATCCACACATTACAAACTATGAATCCACACATTCCACGCAATGAATCCACATATTACACATAGTGAATCCTCACATTCCAATCAGTGAACCCACACACTACAAACTATGAATCCACAGATTCCACGCAGTGAATCCACAAATTCCATACAGTGAATCCACACATTACAAACTATGAATCCACACATTACACACAGTAAATCCACACATTACAAACTATGAATCCACAATTCCATACAGTGAATCCACACATTCCACACGAATGCACACATCCTACAACGTGAATACACACATTCCACACAGTGAATCCACATATTCCACACCGTGAATCCACACATTCAACACCTTGAATCCACATATTCCATACCGTGAATTCACACATTCCACACCGTGAATCCAAATTGCGCTGTTAACCCAATTTCCCCCACCCACCACACCGACACACACACACACACACACACACACACACACACACACACACACACACATACAACCCCCACATTTGGAAAATGTCTGCAACACCTGCTTTAAAATATGTAAATATAGTTTGTGTTTAAACTGGAACACTTCGTCCACGCAATCTGCATTCACTTGTATATTCTTTTTAAAAGAAATAGATTGCTTCCGTATATAAAGTCCCAGGCCGAGTTCTCACAAGCTGAGTCCAAATGTAAAGTCCCAGGCTGAGTGCATATATAAAGTCCCAGGCTGAGTGCATATATAAAGTCCCAGGCTGAGTGCATATATAAAGTCCCAGGCTGAGTGCATATATAAAGTCCCAGGCTGAGTGCATATATAAAGTCCCAGGCTGAGTCCTCACAGGCTGAGTCCATATGTAAAGTCATAGGCTGAGTCCTCACAGGCTGAATCCACATGCAAAGTCACAGGCTGCGTCCATACGTAAAGACACCGGCTGAGTCCATATGTAAAACCCCAGGCTGAATCCACATGTAAAGACACAGACTGTGTGCATTTGCAAATCCAGTACCATTTAGAGCATGGCTAAAGAACAGTATACAGACATTTGATGAGATATTGATAATTTTTCATTTCTTTACGCGTTTGAAATCCGGTGGATGACGTGGAATGTACCACATCGGCCGTCTTGACTTCCCAGGGCATTTCCTGGTAACACTGTTAGGTTGGGTAGACGTGGGAGCCAGAGTCCATTTTTAAAACATTGACTCGACCCCGATGTGGATTGAACCTATGACCAATGGGTCGGCAGGCCACCACCGCGGCTCCCAATATAATCGTGTTGAATACACACACACGCACACACACACACACACACACATATATATATATATATATATATATATATATATATATATATATATATATATATATATATATATATAGTACAGGTCAGTTCTCATTCATATTATTTTATTTATCTCTCTCTATATTTTAATAGACCTCTTGGCGAAGGAGTTACGGACGCGGTTCGTGATCCCGTATATTCACGTTCGAAATATAGCTGCGCGAGATGTGGCAGCAGACCGCGTTGCGCTGGTTTTTTACGAAAAGGTGTGGTTACCAGCTGTTCAGAAACCAATGGCGAACTACTGAACTTAAACTTGCCAAGACATCAACAACAGCGAAACAAATGCTGGTGTTGACTGCAAGAGTTCTGTAAAGCATATGCAACTAATTAACTTTACATTTTAGTATGTGTATTTCGTGTTGTTGAATATATTGTGACCGTCCATATTCTCTTATTGATTTCAGTAACTAAATTCACTATGAGCAACACGTATGCAGTGGTTGACGCATGCATATTGTTGTAGATACATTTGCTATAATAAATATTACATATAAATCCATACTATTGCGGATATTGAAGTACAAGGTAAGTGCAGTTTTATAGTCCTGAATATTGACGGCCTGCTAGTTTACGGTGTTATGTAATCAGCAATGTTGACTTCATATGTTGCCAGTCTATGTAAATAGGAAATTATATTCGCAAACAAGTGGGCAATTTCATCGCGGAACGGCTGACGGGGTTTCATGCTCTGTGGGATTAACCTGAGAACGTCAGTTCAACGATTGAGTCACGCGAGCGGGTTTTCCCATGATTCGAAAGCTATTGTGTATTTTGTAAATACACTGCGGTTAAGTAACCGAGAGGCGTGGCTGAGAGATTTGGCGTTCCCGCCAAGCTCAGAAGGTGCCGGATTCAATTCCTGCATATGGTTGGGATATAGGATAACTAGCTTTTCGGATAAGGGCAAACAACAGGAGGTCAGGTGTGCAAGATGTGCATGTTCACAATTCCGATTGCAAATCACATTGAGTATGCCGTAAGGTCGCCACCTTGTCAAAGGTATTAGAAAAGACAAAGTTACCCACGAGTAGATAGAGCGCGTTAACGTGGATGGAATCTGTCTAGAGCAGGGGTCACCAAACTTTTTTCACGGCGGGCCGGATAACTGACAAAATGACGAGCGCGGGCCGGATACTCATTCTGTACAATATTTGCACCGTCTCCGTGACGAAAGTCTTACGGACGCGGTTCGTAATCCCGTATACCCGCGTTAGAAAAATATCTGCGCGCGATTTGCCAGCAGACCGCGTTGCGCTGGTTTTTTACGCTATGGTATGGATGCCGGTCGTTCAGAAAGCAATGGCAAATTATTTAACGTAAATATTATAACAATAACAGCAAACAATGCTGGTGTTAACTGCAAACGACCTGTACATGTTATGCTTCTAACTTTAACAATACTTGCAAGCCAGAACGAAAGCTCTGGGAAAAAAGACGAAAAACTAAGTTAATCATGGATGAGTGGCGTGAAATGCACAAAAAACAGACAACCAACATACTTATTTACTTTAAAAAAAACCTTATCAAAGTAGGCGACGTTAGGAAAAAGATAGCTACATCAGACCTAGTGTGCACATATCCGAATCTCACAAACTGAGCAGCAAAAAAAAAGTTAGTGAAATTTGTGAAACTGATATTTGGCTTTAAAGATATCATCAATGTTTGGTTTGGAATTGCTGCATCCAATTAAGAGAATTGCTTTCAAATGTTCATCAGTCAATCTCGTTTGATATGTTGACTTCAAATACTTCATTTTTGAAAATATTTGCTCACATACATAAGTTGCTCCAAACACTGATGTCATACCAGCGGCAAGTTTCTTCAGTTTCGGAAACTCAACATCAGGTAAGCAGCGGTAAAATTCAACAAGTTTCCCGTTATCTGATAGTCCAAATTGTCACCACGAATGAACACGAGAAGCTGTGACGTACCCGAGAGATCAGTAGACTCACCCAGCGCCAGAGAATACTACATCAAGTTCTTAGTTTTCTCGCGTATCTGTAGCACTATGTTCTCTCCAAGTTATCTGTTCTCCGCATAACTGAACTTGACGACAGGCTGATGGTTCCAAACAAACCGGCTTTCTCATGACACAAGCATTTGCTGCTTCCATCAGACACTCTTTGATGAAGTTGTCATCTGTAAACGGGTTTCCTCGTTCCGCCATCTTAAGCACTATTTTGTAACTTGTACGAGTGACAGATTCATTTTCAGCAAACTTTCTCGTGAAGAGATTTCTTTGTGTTTCTAAACCATGTGTCATGGACTCATATTTCTCAGAGCGTGTCTTTGCGTGTGTGATGTGTTGATGCAGATGATGTTGATGCGGAAAGATGCGTGTGTGTGCATGTTTCCATGGAAACCATGGTAACGTCAGAGCGGATGCGTCGCTATCACGAGCCGAGAAAGGACTTGGGATGACGCGAAATAAGCAAACATTTCAATAAATAAAAATAAAATCTAGATACAATAATTTATAATTGAAAATAGTAAATTTAAAACACATAGCAGCCAGAAGGTTTCCGCACCTGTGAAGATCTGCTATTATTCTAAACATAATATGTACATTTAAACTGTATCACAACGTCTCGTGTTCCATACGTTACATCAAGCAAGTTCAAATACCATCGACGGGCCGGATGAAATGACGTCGCGGGCCGGATCCGGCCCGCGGGCCGTAGTTTGGTGACCGCTGGTCTAGAGGAAGCAAATCTTACACAAATACATGCCGACGTCGGACACACTGACCTCTGAAGTGCATAAAAAATGTGAAGTATTCACATCGAAAGAGAAAAGAAGATTAAGTGAAAAACAAGAAGTGGAGAGAGCCAGCTTTAATACTGTCACAAACAGCTGAGACCAATGGGGTAGCAAGTCTTAATGAGCAAATAAAAGCAAAAACAACACACATACATTTACCAGAAAGATTCATATTATTTTCAATATCTTTTTCTATTAGCAGTTTTGCGGTATTTTCAGGAATACATTAATAACAAGACAATATTACAGACAGTTTAGTAAATGTGGATGAAACTTACCGTAACAACACAGTTTCCGTTGTGGAATGGTACAGATGGAAGACACTTTACAAATATAAAGAGCAGTATAGACTAAGCAAAAGTTGGATTTCAGAAGATTACATAGTGGTTACATCCATAGTCACGTTCATGTCATTAACCATACTTACTTAGCATCAACGATCATTATCATATTTCCATTTCACAAACACATAGATGAAATTTGTACGTCATGATTCACTCATCACACCGTCGATGAGAGGGTCATGTCAGTCATACAGTTCATATATCAGTCATCTACCATTCATGAATCATGGTACAAGTGTTGCTAGTATATAATGCTTTAGGCTTTTACAATGCCAGAACAGTAGAACATAGATTATTGTTTGGCATGGTAGAGATTATTTTAATTGCAAAACACATTCAAATAATACATACACGATTTAATTTCAAAACAACAAACACACAGTACATTACAGACTAAACATAGATACATATATACAAGGACTGAATAGTATAAATGAGTGAGAGTATTTTAAACTTACATATAATATGATTTTCCAGTTTATTTCAGGTTAAGATAATACTACGGTAATTATTATGTATTCGTATGTAGTATGCTTAAAGTTATAATATTGAAGTTGTATCATTAATGGTTTATTCACATGAGTATTCCTGGTACTCTGATGGTGGTTAACACCGCAAATATTTAACCTCACACATACTACTGAGAAGGCAGACTAAGTATACATACCTAAAAGCAGAGGGAAAATTGCACAAGCCAAAACCACCCACAATCATATAAGAACTAGAGGAGGCTATAATTATTGTTGTCACATTATATTATATTTCAGGTTACATTATGGATGGTCGATATGATATTACAATGTTATCAAATGCAGATTTAATTTAATTTTAATGCAACAACTATGTTTATAGAATTTTGTTGATAACCATCCACGTTAATAGACATACGATATAGCGAACTATAAGGCCAAGTAGACAATATAGAGAAGAAACGTAGACGCCTATGACCTCGGATCTTACATATGGAATTGGAAGAAACAAAAAGGCCATGAGGACTCATATGATGCCACTGGGACGACAGCTACAAAGGCAGCAAACCTCACATATCGAAGTTTAAACAAGTAAACGTCAAATGGTAACCACGGAAGACAAGATAGCAAGAAAGAAAAGTCATTGGTGTATATGTACTTTCCACATCGACAATATAGAGGGAATGGTACCATTTAATCACACACGTCCCCGCGATCGGGTTTAATAGCTTTGGTTGGGGATGCTTGTCGGTAAGGCAAATGAGGGACTACTATGAGGAAGCCGCGGGACCTTATGAAGCTATAGAATAGTTAGCACAGCCCTCCCATAGGCTGGTGCTACACGACGTCTACCGGGGGTGTAGATAGAAGTGCATGCCTGTTATATAATAATAATATTTTTATGAGATTTTGTGTGTGATTAATAGGAGACCATATCCTCATATTAGCACAATTATAGTTATGTTGGAATATGTATATAGATATAATAGATATAAGACATGACTCAATATGTCTCACACGCTACATGTCAGAGTTTGAAACCGTTCAGACTACTAAAATGGTTACACCATTTTCAAAAAAGGGGGGGGGGGCGTACTGCCATATAGCGTCGTAGGCAAGAGTCAATTATTTAGAATTGTATAAGAAAATCGTGGCACAGAAATGGAGAGAGGTAATCAAGACGCGCAATAATACAATAGTTACTACATGACGTCACGGGGACTACATTAGGTTACCATAGGGAGCGAAGTTTGGAAACATCAAGAAGGCCGCACGAAATGACAACACGGGGATATCAACATGAATAGACAACTGAAAGGCGTTATGGGCATAACATCTGATATTACAGCAAGAGGGGGAAACAAAGGTACAATCCGCACTAAGGAGGACGATTGGCAGTAGGGCATTTAAAGCCAGAAAAAGGAGAAATTTTAGGGAGTCATAATGTGCCGGCTGAATGTCAGCTGGGGGAAGGGGGGGCACGGAATCAGCCACATGCAGAGTTGCGTAAGTTAGATTCTTATGGATCATTAACTGAAGATAATTACAGCACGATGGACCGTATTATAACTATTCGTCAATCGTTTAAATATTAGAATGGGGTCTAGTTCGGCAGCGAAGATAGAATATTTGCAAATCGTTAATTATTGTATATTTGGACTGGCCATCACATTAAGATGGGAACAATCCTAGATTTGCCTGTTCGACAGATTATCATTTAATAAAGTATTACGTTGACGTGTAAACCCCATCGTTGCTGGACTTATTTCCGTTGATGTTGATTACGGGTTCCTGTTCATCTGTTACGATGTTATGGGATAGACGACGAGTGTAATTCAGGACATCAATATCTTAGCATTATGTAATAAATGACTGTCATGAAATGTCAGAAAACGAATACTGAAATGTTGTATCGAACATGTTCTGCTGTGTGGCGGTGAATTCTGGAATGTGAACGAAAGACCTAGAAGAGCTTTGAGGCAGTGGAGATTTGGTTTCTGGGACAAATGTTGAGAATACCTTGGATGGCTTTAAAAAGAAAATATATAATTCTATATCCTTTACAGGACGCAGCAGTCAAATTCAGCATTTTTTTTTTGGGGGGGGGGGGGCTGTTCGTGATTTGATTGATTGATTGTTTGATTGATTTAGGAACCGACATTACAGCATTCGGGACATTCCCATAAGCGCTCCGTCCCCATCCTCAGCAGCCAGCGAAGAGTTCCAACACTAATAGATCCAGTAGCAATCTGATTATATGTCCGTCTCGCCTTTCCTCTGAGCGTCGAGCGTCGGTGTCACATTAAAAACTTGAAGGTTTCGATCGATGACAGGAAGTCGCGCCAAATGTCTACACACAGTCGGCATTTCTTTAATATGTTGTTGCTCGAGGAGGGACTATAGCGCCATCCGTCTGCAAGGCGGCAGCCAGCCTTTGAAGTGATAGACGGAATGTCTGGGCAGAAGTCGGCTAGATCTTGTGTTGTGAGGAAATTATTCTCTGGTTCACAGGCGGGCAAGACTTTTTGTTGTACGGGAAACAGGTTCCCAGATGAAAGCAAAATAGACGGCGGGTTGTTTCCACCCAGTCTAAACAGGAGAGAGAAAAATAGATTCTAGACGGTCTAGCGTCTAGACAGTTTTGTGACGTCATTTATACCCAGTATAAAAACAGTGAGGTAAACAACTTTTGGGTTAGTCGACCAAAAGTTGTGAAGCGCTACGGACCTGTGCAATATTCCTAGTTGTTTCTATAGAGAGAGACTATAGTGTCTATTGTTGATGTATATCGGCGGACATCGATCCAGTCTGTGATTTCATAGTCTCCATCTACAACAGGAATAACTATATGGTATTCTATTAAACATATATAACTTAGATTATTCTTAGGAATAGAGTACAGTACTGTGCGGTGTTAGAACGTATTATAAGAGCGTCGGCAACCGTAGCTTATCGCGTAGCTTAAACTAGCTAGTGTGAGATATCATTTAACTCAGTGAGTTAAGGACAATGTAGTGGGATAACATTTAGAGAGATTGAGGATGGTGGGGGGGGGGGGGGATGAAGAGAATGTAAAATGGTAGGATCTTCCAGTAGGGCATCTGCTGGGTTTCTACCCGTTTCCTTTAGTCTTTCCTTGTCTTACCATGACTCAGATCGAAGTGATGAGCTCTTCGGACTTATGACAGAGTTTGGTTCTCTGTTATTTTTTTCTGAGTGCGGCTGGTGGCCTTCACTTAACTAATAAAGTTCAGAATTGGGTTGCTCTCACCAGGTGTGTTCTCTATTCAACAGGTTCCACTCGATTGTTCCACGTTATTATACCAAGAAACTAGCAACAAAGTCATAGAAAGTGATGGCTCGAGTATTGAAGGCAGAGTTTACTGAGAGGCTTTTGCACTGGGCCCATAACCCAGATGTTCTGCAGGAACCTGGCCTCTGCTGAGCAGGACATGATGATTATAAGTGTGTTTCTTAAGTGATAGTTTACATCACAGTAAATTCAGGACACTCTAAATAACACCTGTACCAGGAACACTAGTAAATAAAACTACCTGGAACAGTAACATTGTGTGTTAACATTGGGAAAATATTACAACAAGTAACATACGAACATTTAGGTTTTCCAAAATGATATTAACAATATCTGTAGGATTCTCTGATCACAGAACATTTAATGAACAGAGTGGTTACACTCTGTGTGTGTTGGAACGATGATCAATATTGGACTGTTTCCACTATTGAAGACCAAGCATCCGGAGTGTTCACGAGCTATCTGAAGAAGTCGACACTTGGCCAGAGAGACACATCACTTGGGTGAGGTTTTCTGTCCCCGATATGGTGTTGTGGTGTGGCCAGTACGATGATGAAACAGACTGTACTCCTTGGCTGTTCGGTCTGATTTTGCATACACACTAGATTATACAACAGACATTCTACTCATACACTTTGCACATACACGACACTTTTCTCTATTTAACTAAATTGTTGTTTTGTTAGAGCCAGTGTTGTTTATTGTGTTTTGGGAAAAGAATGAGAGGGTGCTTGATACAGTAATAAAAGAGAGAGAGAGAGGGAGGGATCCAAGGATCGACGGGGTTTTGTGGACAGAAATCAAGAAGATCCTCGAGATAGTGATATGGGGTTAAAAGGATGTCGATGTTGATTCCCCTCACCCCAGGGACGACATTTATTTTAAAATAAAATACGACAGTCGGCCAGATCCCTTCGTCACACCTCGCTGACTCATTCTTACCAGACGGCTGTTCGTGATTCCTGGGTAAGTTTATATTCAGTAGTTTGCCATTGCTTTTTATACGACCGTCACCCAGACAATTTCATAAGAAACCAACGTAAGGAGGTCTGCTGCCAAATCGCCCGCAGCTGTTTTTCGAGCTCGGTATGTGGTATTATGAACTGCGTCCATAATCCCATCGTCACGGAGAGGCCTTGGATGGCTAGAGTAACTTTAAAAAATGGCTGTCTGAAACAGGCTAATGAAAAAAGAACATTATGCAAGGCTATAAGAAATAAAGAAATAGTGTTCGTTAATGGAGAGGCATAGGGGAATATCGTGACAACTAGACAGACAAGCGTTAGAACAGGTACATGCATACCTAGTTATATGATGCTTGATAATTTACAGCAATGACATGGAGGAATATCATAAATGGAATATATCGAGAACACCAAAGACAGACATATGTAGGGAGAAATAACTTAGGATGGAAGATCCAGTAGATCATAATTGGGTGAATGATGAACAGAAAATCAGCGCAAGCAGCAAAGATCTAAGGAGGCTTTTTTCCTTAAACAATATTAGCACGGTCTGGAGAAAGGATCAACAAGTACAGGTCGCTGACTTACCTCCACACGACTAGGACATTCTCATGACTTAGCACCAGGAATGTTACAACTACAGAAATACAAATAATGGCAAGTCGTAAGGGACATGAAGTGTTGTAACAAAAGAGGAAGCGGGCAAAAGGGTCACCACTCATGAATCGTGCTGTTCATGGGCCATACAGTATAAAAGACCCTCCTTTCCTCTCCCTTCCCCTTTTCTCTCTCTCTCTCTCTCTCTCTCTCTCTTTTCTCTCTCTCTCTCTCTCTCTCTCTCTCTCTCTCTCTCTCTCTCTCTCTCTCTCTCTCTCTCTCTCTCCAGTAAAAGCGTTGCTTAGATCCAATCTAAACGACAGAGAAAGCACTATTAGAGTGGAAAGTAGTGATTTCTACAATAATAACAGCAACATTTAGATCTCAAAAAACAAAACAAAAAGAAGGTCAACATGAATGTGAGCCGGTGTTGCGCGCCAACAACTAATAAATCAAATGAAGCGGAATTATACATGAAACTTCAAAGCCCGATACGTAATCAATGAGCTGGCTATAGCAATATTTTGATGGGTGATAATATTTTTGTTGTTGTTGCGCTCGCTCGGTTTTGATCTCAAGCGTAGTCCATACACGTGCTACTAATTCTAATGCACTGGACTGATGTTTTCGTGTGGATTACCTGTCCCCATTACCAGTGTCCTTCGCCATCCGCCACTCTGAATGTAGAGGTGCTTGTAATGTGCGTCTCCCAAGGTCAAGGACGAAAAGTCAACATTTTAGACCAAATGTCCGGTACAGGGTTTCAACTTGCTACCTCGGCAGCAGCACATCGGATGTTTAACAACGAGCGCACTCATTCATTCAGCCGTGCTGTCCGCATGGGTGATCGGATGTAAACGTCATGATCATCACCTGACTTGTCCCATGAACCAGGCTTGGCCATGGGAATGTTATTCCCATGGGAAAGATACCATGGGATGGGATGGGATGGGACAGCACACATTTGTATTTCACATGGGACAGTAGCCATGTCATAGCAACTTGAGCTACCCTTAATTTTTTTTTTTTAAACCTTTTTAAAGATTTTTATCCTTCCTTTTTCATTATATATTTGTATATATTCTTTATGTCAAAGAGTAAACAGACAAGTCACTGAAATTGTTCTGGCAAATACATAAAAGCATGAGTGGGGTAGTAAAGAATAAGAGTATTCCTGACTTCCAAGGTGCTGACCTCATCTGGCAGAGGATTGGCGAAAACAAGGGCAATGCCCTATTTGAACGCTATCTAGAGCAGAGCAATCAGACAACATGAGAGGCCGAAATCTTGCCAAGGGGGTCACCTCAGACAGATGCAAGGCCCAGAACACTTCGGATGAAGACACAGTGACAGTGAAAGAAGTCAAGGCTGTGCTTCGACGTTCACAAAACAGCGCTCCAGGGCCGGGTTAGTCCATTTACTTTTGTCTGCCCTAATATAAAATTCCATATCTCAGTAACTAGCTGAGGTAAAATGATGAGATTTAGCATATAACCGTATCATGATGTCCACCCAACAAAAACATTTTTGTTCTGGA
Organism: Cepaea nemoralis; assembly: GCA_014155875.1. Lineage (NCBI taxonomy): Eukaryota > Metazoa > Mollusca > Gastropoda > Stylommatophora > Helicidae > Cepaea > Cepaea nemoralis. Next base: position 331,500 of record JACEFZ010025839.1, read on the forward strand.
GATTGTACAGCAGATTTCAAAGTTTATTTATATGCGGTATATAATTTTCGGGACAGAGATGAAGTGCACAATATTAGAAGTATTACGTCTTCACGAGGAAACATCAGCGTTCAATAGTAAATGTTCACGTTGTCCACGGGATTGGCCTTATGAAAAGAGCCTTGAGAAGTGGAACAGGGAGTGTTCAGAGGTGGCGTAAGTATCTTCAGAGGTGTCGTCATTAATGTGGGTCCTTTCATATAAGGACATTAGGCTTCACGTTTAGAAAGTACAAGGGAGGTATAAATATCATTTGCGAGCAACCGCATTTAGGAGCCATGAGAAGCAGATACCTACGTGAAATAAGGGAAATGCGCAAATAAAATTATGACATAGTTTATTTGGATGAAACCTGGATCAACGCGCACCACACAAGTGAAAAGGAACGACAATCAGTAGACGGAAAGATAACGCGATATGTGCCCAGTAGTAAAGGACAGCGTTTGGTCATAGCCCATGCTGGTAGTACTCATAATGGTTTACTACAGAATGCTGGACTCGTGTTCGTATCAAAGCATACAGACAATAGGGATTATCATAATGAGATAAATGGCAATGTATTTAGCGATTGGCTCGAGAATACAGTGCTTCTATCCCTAGATAGACCGTCTTGTCTAATTATGGACAATGCATCATATCACAATGTAGTTGCCCAAGAAGACAAAATACCTACGGCATCGAGCACAAAGGAAACGATAAAGATATGGCTCCGAAGGGAAAGCATACCATTTCTAGAAAAGTGTTTTAAGCTATAATTGTTGTCCCTTGTAAAACAGGCGCAAAAAAGCAAGAAATATCAAATCGACAAGTTGATAGAAGAGCATGGCCATAGGTGCTTGAGACTTCCGCCGTACCATTCTCATTTAAACCCTATAGAGCTTGTGGTGGTTAAAATTAAAGGACAGGTTGCAGCTGACAATACTATATTCAGTGCAGCTTTCCGCTGGGTGGAGAACATGATACATATACACATCGTGATTGTAACTGACTCAGAAAGCATGCTGAGGAGGGTGAGGACAGGCAGGCTTCGTGCAGAGGGGCTTGCTTCGCTTCGGAGGTCACGGGTGGCAAACATCAACTGGATCTTTTCTCCGGGGCATGCCGGTGTGCTGGGAATGAACAGCAGTGGCGTGCAAAGGGGGGTGCGGGGTGCGACGGCCCCGGGCATCCAGCCGGGAGGGGGCATCCAATTAGGGAGAGGGGGCAGCACAGTGCAGTGGGAGGGGAGGAGGAATGAAATAGGGAAAGAACAATTTAGGGGCATCCAAACAAGGGGTTGGCCCCGGGCATCAAAGAACCTCTGCACGCTAATGATGAACAGGCAGACAGATTGGCTGGCCCGGCAAAACTTGGTGGAGTATTGATGCATGACAAGGCAGACGTGGTTGCGGCCTTGTGGGAGCACGTTTACACCTCGGAGGAGCAAATGGATCACCATAGTCTGGCAAGAATGAGGCAGCGAGGAGTGACGAGGGGATCTGGCCGACGCTCGACGCTCAGAGGAAAGGCGAGACGGACATATAATCAGGTTGCTACTGGAACTATTGGTGTTGGAACTCTTCGCTGGCGGCTGAGGATGGGGACGGAGCGCTTATGGGAATTACCCGAATGCTGTGATGTCGGTTCCTAAATCAATCAATCAATCAATCTATTCAAATTGTCTGACGTCAAGATACTAACCCAGACCGCGCTATTAAAAATTGATAAAAGTTGCTGGAAACAATGTGAGGACCATGTGTTGAAAGAGGAAGATGACTATCGGAGAAAGGATGGATTGAATTTTATGCAACCGATAGCAGTCATTAACCTACTGGAATCGTCCGACACAGATTAAGGTCCGGGCAAATCGCAGACATTAATCCACATGCACACCAACTGGGATATTTTGCTACAAATATTCAGAAGAATTGCAGGCCCTAAACATTACAGCATCGGCATAAACAATACAACTTGTTAATGGCAACAGTTTGTATTCCATAGTGATGAATTTTCAATTCCGTAAGCCCTCAAATGTGACACACAACTGACATTGAAAAAACAAAAAGCTCTAGACGCATTGAATACCAACCGAAGAGTAATATTGCGGTGGGAACTGACATATTGTGGCATAACAAGAAACGTGAGAAGAAACACGTTGTCAAATGAGGGGACAACACACGAACATACGAATCATTCTATAAACTTCAATGAAAAGAGAGCCAACATCTTGACCGTTAAGAAGGAAGCCCACTACAGAGACATTCACAGCTATATTCGTCGTGCAAAACAGGTAATCATGTTCCGTCTCAGCAGAGCAGACAATGCACCCACTCCCATACGAATCTGGATACGCCTTGTGTTTATCATCCGAACTGGCGGGGGCATTGGCATTACCGTAAAACAAGTTTGTTAGCGAGAAATCACTAGTTTTTCATCAAAACATCAAAGAAATGTCGCCACTTTCCATGATTTAAGTTGCTTTTTGGACCTATCAAAGACATATTCCGTGGGTGGGGGTAAATATAAGACGGCTGGACAAATTTCATAACGATGCAACAGACAGTTTTTAAAATAATTGATCGTGAATGACAACATTCATTTCTGGACAGACTATAGCAGACATGTACAACAACAGTATAGGGAGTGCTAGAATCAAGGAGGAGTGGTTGACAGCTATCTGATTCCCTTGCCGAAGCCTGGCAAAGACCACACAAAAATTCAGGGTTATCGAGTAATAACAATGCAGAATACAATAGGCAAGCTGCTGGAGAATTTAATTGCCAGAAAAATATCAAGCTAACTATAGAGGCAAGGTGTTTTCCCACCTACCCTGGGCGGGTACCGTCCAAAAAGTGAAACCTGGAACAATGCAGCAGGTTTTGCCCATTATGTCTATGAAGGTTTCCACTCAGGCATTGAAACATTTGCTGCAGCGATTGATCTTGAGGACGCGTTCCCCGAGTAGCACCATAGGATTTTTTAATGCTTCAGCTTCTTGAACTCAAGATAAGTCATTTCCTCCTTAATTGGATCGCTGCAGCCCTCTAAGAAAGGAAAGTAGTTTTTAGATGTGGCAGTTGGACTTCGGAACCAACAACAATATATCCTGGCCTACCACAGGGATCACCATTATCTCCGGTGCTGTTCAACGCCTACTCTGTGAGAATCACCAGCGAGCAAATCATAGGACCGGGGAGGACATTGGATGATATTTTAGTGTATCATCAGGATAAGGATAGAGATCTTGTTGCTGTGGAACTACTAACAGAACTCAATCGCATAAGCACTTGGTGTGTTGAAGCTGGGGCATTGGTCAACCCAACAAAGGCAACAGTGACATGATTCTCTTTAAATAACCATATTGTAAACACCCCAACGCCAACTGTAAATTTGGGTTCAGAGAAGGTGGAAAGAACGCAGACTATGAATTACCTGGGGATACGATTTGATCGAAGCCTAGCTTATACTGAGCACGTAGATCAGATGATAACAAAGGCCAAGCGGGATTTGGCTTCGATGTGGGTGATGGCGACGGCAAACTTTGATCATCTATGCCTTCTTTACGAGGGTCTGGTCCTTTTTGTTTTGGAGTATGCGATGGCGATCCAGACTCTCAGCCATAAGCTGATAGAAAGGATGGAAAGGATACAGAACGAAGCTATGCGCATTATTCTTGGATGTACAAGAGATACAGCATGCAGGGCGATGCGCTAGCCTCTATATTTTCCAACCATGAGGGACAGAATACAAATTTTCAGAGCACGTGCCTATTTCAGAGTCAACGCAAACACGCAACATCCATTGCATAGCGAGTTTAAGAAAGTAAAGTGCAGTAGGTTAAAAAGAGAAAAGTCGTGGATGGGTCAAGCCGGAGACATTCTTCTGCAGGTGTGATCACTTGAGGACTTGAGAACCTGGTGAGGAGTAGGTACAAGTGCCAACAGAGTTCTATACATCCTTTTCAGTGTGCATCCAACTAGACATGAAATGCAGACAAAAAATATCCAGCTGCTGTGGAGGTGGAAGTACAGGCTCTGATCTTTGAGAATTTTTTAGAGAATGATGCTGTCGGTCGTCCGAGGATTGGACATGGGCAAGGCATGGGTCTTTAATACTCAGACCGGAGGGAAAATTGTGAAGGAAAAGTCTGGCGCTTTTGCTTTGAACACAAGCAGACTGACTATGGAAGTCATGGCAGTAAGTAAAGCAATAACATGGCTCGAGGCACAGATATTCAATCGGGCATGTGTCCTTAGTGACTCAATGAGTATGCTCAGGAGGATAGAGATAGGGTGGATCCGAGGACAGTGGCTGCGGTCTCTGTGCGGTCTCGGCTGGCAAAGATTAGTTTCATCTTCGTGCCAGGGCATGCGGGTGTACAACGGAATGAGCAGGCTGACAGGCTTGCAGGTTGGGCTACTGCGGAAGGCGGACGAGCCATGAACTAGGCAGACAAAATGAATGCTCTACGAAAAGTAAAACGTTTACAAGAACCAAGCGATGACTGGGAATCTACAACCATGGTCAGGCTGCGAGAACAGCAAGGTAAAAGAGCCGTGGCCAAACAAGAACACTGCAGGAAGCCAAAGAAGAGTAATAAACCAACACAGAACTGGTGTCGTGAGCCGCTACACGCTGTGGGATTTGCTGAGGAGGAGATCCGAGCACTTATGGATTGAATGGTTCGATGTGCAATGAGATGTTCTGTCGACTAACTACTAATATATTCGTTATCTTGTTGTGGGACACCGAATAAATAAATAAATAAATGAATAAATACACATAGCCTTTTATTATATAAGATTACATTTTGGAGCGTCACCAGCAATTAAAATTATAAAAGTGTGACGTGACTGGAAAAGAGGTTGCAGAGCACTGATCTACGTAGCAAAAATACGTATTACGTACTGGCAGTCTTGCCAGTTGGGCAGATTTCACGCCAAATTTGGCTACTTTTCAGGATAATTTGTGGGAAATATAAAGTGTTGGCGGAATGCGATTATTTGGGCTAGTTTTGGTCGCGTGTCTGATTTTTGGTTCAGGGATTGCCTGGATTAACTGAATTATTAGAAACAGTCGATCAGCAGGAAATTGATAATGTGCTGAATGATCAGAGTGACTCGGAAACAGAATGAGAATGTCAGAATGACACTGAATTGTCATATTTAGATTAAACTTTTCTTTTTTATAAAATACTCTTGAATATTAAAAGTTAATAATTCTGTCGTTTTACATGTCTCTTTGTACATGTAGTGCTATTTACGAGTAGTAACACAAAACCTAAATTTTCATAAATTTCATAATTTTATTTGAACTGTATTCCATATTAATATTATAATGGGAATCCCGTGGAATTGGATGGAATGGGACAAGCATACATTTCCATGGGATGGGATGGGACAGAAAAATATGTCCCATGGACAAGCCTGCCATGAACTGTTTCCCAAGTCCGAATCGAAAGCCCACTGTATGGGCTTCAAAAAAGGTGGAAAAAGTGTCCTAGTGGCACAAAATGGAATATTGCTTGGATAGCAAATCCATTACGTGGAAAGTCCGAATCGAAAGCTCACTGTGTGGATGTCATCTGCAAACTGCATTCTTCTGGCTTCTGGAAGAACAGCCTATGGTGAACGGAAGGCCCAATATACGGAAGTGAGGCTAAGCAGCCATGTGCAGGACGTGACGATTCCTTGGGTGAGCCCAGTACCAGAGCGGTGTGTGATGGCTCTGCAATTATGGAAGCCTCCTTGGATGGCGGGGAATGCCCATGGTCTGCCCCTGCCTTACCTTGAGGGCCGACCAGGATGCCTTTGGCTGTTCTATATGGGCCAGCTGGGATGGGAGATAACACCACACCAGTGAGAGTCTAACGTCCTAAGAAACCCCCGGGAAGGTTAACCCGGTCAACAAATGCCCGCAGAAGTCGGATGTGTTGGCCTAACGGAGCAAGAACGCAGCTCTGCTGTAAACAGGCACAACGCAATCACGTCCGAAAAAAAAACTCCGGATGAACGAAGAAGAAGAAGAAGAACTGTTTCCCCATGACAGATGTTCGATATCCCTCTCTGTCATACGCCAGATGTCCTGTCTCCATAGCTGCAGTATGTATGCTATCCGTCACATCATCTATTCATCTACGTTGTGGTTTTCTCTTCTTCGCTCACCAGTACATCTCCATGCATAGCAAGTTTTCAATTCTTATTTTTTAGGCATTTCGACTATTTAAATGATTCAAATGTTGTATTTTTTTCCACTTGTATTTGTATGTTTAACCAGTTTACATCAGTTAGTCCTTGTTTATGTCTGTAAGTTCTTGTTTGTATCACTGAGATCTTGTTTGTGTCACTGAGTTCTTTTTTATGCCACCGAGCTCTTGTTTATGTCAGTAAGTTCTTGCTTATGTCAATGACTTCTTGTTTATGTCAGTGCGTTCTTATTTATGTCACTGAGTTCTTGTTTATGCCAGTGAGTTCTTGTTTGAGACGTCTATTATGTTTAACCAGTCCCATCGTCTTGTCCTCGCTTCCTGATTCGCTGGAATGTGTTTGTTTCTGTCCATAAGCTCGTCATTAGTGATTCTGTCACGTCGTTCTAGTTCTATTCTGCGCATGCACTAATTAATAAATGTTTGTAGTTTAATCATAATTGATTTTATCCCTAAAGTTTACGGTGCGTACTGCAGTACTGATTTAACTTTACAGTTAAATATTCTAAGTTTGGTACTAGGTTTATTATCTGTTGATTTCCATAAATTTTCTAGCGCTATGAAAATTCCTCTTGTGTTTTTGTATTCTTCATCATCTCATCATCTCATCATGTTCCTCTTGTACCTTGCGGTGTCGAGGTGAAGTATAAACTTCGTGAGAGTGTCCGGTTATGGGCTTCATATATCGATATTCCCATGGACTCTGCTATTCCCTCCGTCCAACGTTTACGTGGTCGGCCTCTTCCTCTGTTTCTATCTGGTCTGTACATCATTGCTTGTTGTGGTATGCTGTTGACTGGTAACCTACTTGCATGGCCAAACCATTTGACTTGCTGCTTTCTGATAAAATCTAGTGCTGCTTTAACCCCCACTTTAGTCCTGATTTCTTCATTTCTGATCTTATCTCTTCTTGATACGTTGAGTATTCTTCTCAGGAACTTCATTTCTGTTGTTGTGATTTTTCTTTTCTCTTTTTCTGTCATTGTCCAGGTTTGGCATTGGTAGCATAGAGTTGGCAGGAAGATTGTATTGTAAAGTGCTTTCTTAGTAGTTTTGTATTCTTGTTTTAATATATTAGTCTGCCCCCCCCCCCCGTGTGTGTGTTTGTACACACACAATCACACACACACATACACACACACGCACACATACACATACATGCACACACTGAAGTCCATGCCTTGTGACGTTGGTGACCATGTCTGTCCACAGCCATCTGTCTCGGTTACAGCTAATCATTTCTGTTACTAACGTTACTCCATGTCACATTGCCTAGTATCTTCTCCATAGATTTCCTCTGCCTCTTCTCCCATTCAACGTTTCCCGTTGTGACCGACGACATACTTCAGCTTTCCCTTCTCACGACATGCCCAACTAATGTGGACTGCCTTTTCTGCTGTCAGTAACCGGTCTTTTTTTTCCCTCAACTAACGTCTTGTAAGATACCTAAGATATATAAGTACTGAAGAGTTTTGGTAATAGACCAGGAAGGGAAAATCTCAATTGCACCTCCCCGTGGTAGAGAATGGAAACACATCACGGTGTGGCTAACGCAGCCCTGGGGGGGGGGGGGGCCGAGTATCCAGCGGAATAAGTGGACAACTCAGCAGCTGAGCAGAACAGGGCACTCACTTGTCCTGACAGTTGGAAATGGTTGTCAAAGGCAGAGGTAAAAGACCACCATGTGGATGTGGAAGGCAAGGGGAAACCACCACATTATCTTTCCAAGATTTCATGGCAACACAAATTTCGGATATAGTGAACGACGTTAACGGCTGTCTTAGAACACCCTCGTCCGGTAGGGACAGTCATCATGACATTCCATGCTCCTACTCTAAGTTTATTTAGTTAGTTTTTGCCATCAGCTAGCTGGATGACGATCTGGTGTCACCTGTGGCGCATGAATGAGTCATGCGCTACAGGTGACACCAGACCGTCATCCAGCTACTGATGGTAAAACTAACCTAAACTAAATAAACTTAGAGTAAAAGCATGGAATGTTAGGACATTAAATGAGCTAGGATAATTAAACAATATTCTAAGAGAAATTGAAAGCATTAAAATGAATATGTTTTTTGCATATCCTTTACAGGACATCGCTGTCAACATCAGCATCTTTCAGCTGTATGTTGATTTCTTGGCAAGATTACGCTCAGTAGTTTGCCATTGCTTTCTGAGCGGCCGGCTTAGTTATCCCGCAAGTCACCAGCGGGGGTCGAACCGCTCCCAGCTATCGCCCGCTCCGAGACTCTGCGTGATAACCGGGATTACGGAGAAAGTGTTGTAACTCCTCGGCCAGAGAGACCGGCAAAATGAATATACTAGGCATAAATGAGATCAGATGGGAGGGGTGTGGCAAAATTATAACCGACAAACACACAATAATTTATTCTGGAGGGGATACACATGAAAAATGTGTAAGAATAATATTTGATGAAAACACAGACAAATCAATTAATGGATACTTGTGTATTTCAGATAGAGTTATAATGGTCAAAATCAAAGGCAAACCAATAGATATAAATATTGTACAAGTATATGCACCAACAACAAGCAGTAGTGATGAAGAATTACAACAACACTTTTACGATGAAGTAGAAATTGCGATAGCTCAAATTGGATTACAAGAAATAAAAATAATACTGGGAGATTGTAATGCGAAAGTAGGAAAGGGAAAAATAGAGAATATAGTGGGGAATTATAGTTTTGGTACAAGAAATGAAAGATGAGAGAAACTAATAGAATGGGCAAATATTAATGATTTGATAATTAGAAACACATGGTTTAAACACCATAAAAGACGACCATACACACGGAAAAGCCCTGATATGAAAATAAGCAACCAAATCGACTACATACTTATTAATAAAAGATTTATAAATGCGTTAATTAATGTCAAGACAATGGCTGGTGCTGACTGTAATAGTGATCATGTGCCACTATGTGGACAAATAAAAGTAAGATTAAAGAGAGGTAAAAAATGTTTAAGAACTTGAGACTCAATAAACAGGTTCTGAAAGTAGATAAAGAATTTCAAGAAAAATACAGAGTGACTGAAAAATAGGTACAATGCAATAGCTAAAATCCATAGTATAAATGAACAATGGAATACGTTAAGGGACTCCATGCATCAAACTAGCAAAGAAATATTACCGGAGAGAAGCCAAAAAGCTTAGAAAAATAGATGAATGAAGCAATCTTAATGCTGATGGACAAAAGGAAACAGAATAAACATGACAAACAAAAATATGCTAAGATAAACAAAGAAGTAATTGATAAATGTGTAAAGGCAAAAGAAAGTTTGTTAAACGAGCAATGCAAAAAAATGAATTAAATTCCATTGTCACAAAGTAAATAATGACAGAGTGACAGATGGAGTGGCTATGGTTGTGTCTAGGGTATGTCCTTGTAAATGTGATGTTGAACAACAGATTAACCAAGATGCATCAAAATCAAACACCAGACTGCGCACACAACACTTTAATTTGAACATCTGGATACAACATTATTCCTCAGGAACGTTCAGTGTATATATATATATACATTGCATAGGCACAGGTACAGTACATGTAATCCCAACCACTCACGCTGCTGCCAATTAGGCTCAGTCTTTAATCCTTCGCCTCCGAATTACTCCCACTGAAACACACGGCACGGAGTCCTCTACTCAACTCCGTCACTATTCAAATTACTCATTGAAACACACAGCATGGAGTTTCTCTACTTAACTCCGTCACTATTCGAATTACTCCTACAGCTGACATACACTGGTCGAGTCTCCACACTCAACTCTCCAAGACGACCCGACCCGCAGCCGATCTCAGCTTCAACACTCCAAGACGACCCGACCCGCAGCCGGTCTCAGCTTCATCTCTCCAAGACGACCCGACCCGCAGCCGGTCTCAGCTTCAGCTGCTTCAGAAGATCCGACCCGCAGCCGGTCTCAGCTTCAGCTGCCTCATACGACCCGACCCGCAGCCGGTCTCAACGTCAACTCCCCATCAGCTCGGATTCCAAACATTAACTGATCTCTGTCAATCTTTGTCCCTGTCTTTTAAACCATTCTATGCCCTCACAATGCCTCACACACAACACACAACCACTACCTCATCGCTCAACTGTCTGCCCCGCAATTACCCTAGCCAGCTGACTTCTTCTCAGCTCCCCCTTCACTCACTGTCTTCTCATTTTCCCCCTCTGGGGGACTTATTACCCGCCCTATTTTATCTCGTGAACTTGTTCATGTGTCCCCTTGCTTTCCCGGACACTGACCTTAATGTCAATGACCCTGGCATGTGTCATCCATTAAAGATCGAAAAGATCCAGACAAATCAGTAAGCTCCACCATCCTTTATGTGCCATGCCCATAAGCGTGGGCAGTCATGTTCTGTCATCTCACCAGATCACCAGAGTCGTGGATCAGTTCTGTCTTCCTGTCTGAACCATGTCACGTGGCAAATCCATCCAAGTATTTACTTCTTGGTCTTCCCCTTGATCTCTTCCCTTCGATCTTGCCAGTTGTCACCAAGTTCTCCAATTCATTTCTTCCCATAACATGCCCAAAAAAATTTGACTGTCTACGTCTAATGTCTCTAATCAGTTTACGATCTTCATTTGTTTCTTGAAGGACTTGTTCATTGGTTTTTCTGTCTGTCCATGGTATTCTTTTTTCTTTTTTTTTTTTTGCATTTTTCCTCAGAAACCACATTTCCACAGCCATCAGCTGTTTTTCAGCTTGACTGCTTATTGTCCACGCTTCACATCCATACAAAAGTATAGGTTCTATGTAGCACCTCAACACTCTTTTTCTCGTTTCATTTGATATCTATTTATTGGTCAGTATGTTTTTCATCTTGCAAAAAGCTACCTTCGCAATGGCAATTCTTGTTCTAATCTCTTCAGATGTTATGACTGTGCCGAGATAACTGTATCGATTCACTTGCTTAAGAATATGCCCATTTACTCGTATATCACATTGTGGTATTTCCTTCTTCCCAGTGACGACCATAATCTGTGTCTTCTTAATATTCAGTTCTAACCCTAGTTGTTCACTGTGTGCAACAACCGCACCTACTAAATTTTGCAGGTCCTGTTCATTGTCTGCAATCAAGACTGTATCATCTGCATATCTAAAGTTATTGATGTATCGTCCCCCAATGTTGAATAACTACAGGCTGTTTGAAATCAAAAACAGGAATGACGTTATTGGAGGAAAGTGCTATAATAACTAGGTGGAATGAGTATATAAGAGAATTATATCATGGAGAAAGGGAAGAATTAACAGAAGAAAGTAACTTAGAAGGCCCGCCTATTCTAAAAGAAGACGTCGATGACGCTATGAAACACGCGAAGAAAGGAAAAACAGTTGGGCCGGATGAAATCATAATAGAAGAATTAGAAGTATTGGGAGAATTTGGAGTAGATATATTTATTAATCAAAATGTTGAATGATATTTACAGCAGTGGATATTTACCGAGCGATATGCTGAAATCTGTATTCATTGCTCTACCCAAAAGACCAGTAGCAATTGTATGCGAAGATTTTCGTACAATTAACCTCATAAACCATGTCACTAAGCTTCTACTCAGAATTATAATGAGAAGAACAAGACAGAAAATAAAAATGGAAATTAGTGAAGAACAATACGGTTTTATGGACGGAAAGGGTACAAACAATGCAATCTATATATATATATATATATATATATATATATATATATATATATATATATATATTATATATATATATATATATATATATATATATATATATATACACTAGCTGACCCGGCCCGGCTTCGCCCAGACTCTGGTGGTGAGCATCTCATTTAATTCATATAAGTAGTCATATAAGTTCTCGTTCCCGTTACCGACTATCTGTCTGTCTGTCTGTCTGTCTGTCTGTCTGTCTGTCTGTCTGTCTGACCCGGCCCGTCTTCGCCCAGACCCTGATGGGGAGCATCTCATTTAATTCATATAAGTAGTCATATAAGTTCCCGTTCCGACTATCTATCTGTCTGTCTGTCTGACCCGGCCCGGCATCGCCCAACTCCTGGTGGGGAGCATCTCATTTAATTCATATAAGTAGTCATATAAGTTCCCGTTCCCGACTGTCTGTCTGTCTGTCTGTCTGTCTGTCTATCTATCTATCTATCTATCTGTCTGTCTGTCTGACCCGGCCCAGCCCATGGTGGAGAGCATCTCATTTAAATTATATAAGTAGTCATATAAGATCCCGTTCCCGACTATCTGTCTGACTGTCTGTCTGTCTTGGGTAAATGTAGGAGGGAGGAGGAAGAGGGAGGTGGAGGAGGGAAGAGGAGGGAGTAGGAGGGAGGAGACAGGAGAAGTAGGGAGGAATAGGAGGGAGGAGGAGGGATTAGGAGGAGGAGGGAGGAGTAGGGTGGAGGAGGAGGCGAGGAGGAGGGAGGAGGAAGAGGGAGGAGGAGGGAGAAGGAGGGAGGAGGAGAACGCAGGAGGAGAAGGGAGCAGGAGGAGGAGAGGAGGAGGAGGGAGAGGGAGGAGGGAGGAGGAGGAGAGAGTAGGAGGAGGGAGGAGGCGGAGGGAGAAGGAAGAGGGAGGAGGAAGAGGGAGAAGGAGGAGGGAGAAGGAGGAGGAGGGGGAGGAGGAGGAGGGAAGAGGAGGAGGGAGGAGGAGGGAGGAGGAGGAATGTGAAGGGAGGAGGAGGGAGGAGGTAGAGGGAGGAGGAGGAGGAGGGAGGCGGAGAGAGGGGGAGGAGGAGGGAGGAGGAGGAAGAGGGAGGAGGAGGAATGTGAAGGGAGGAGGGGGGAGGAGGTAGAGGGAGGAGGAGGGAGGAGGAGGAGGTAGGAGGAGGAGGAGGAGGGAGGAGGAGGAAGGAGGAGGGGAGGAGTGAGGAGGAGGGAGGAAGAAGGAGGAGGAGGGAGGAGGAGGAGGAGGAGGAGGAGGAGGAGGAGGAGGAGGAGAGGGAGGAGGAGGGATGAGGAGGAGGGAGGAGGAGGAAGAGGGAGGAGGAGGAATGTGAAGGGAGGAGGAGGGAGGAGGTAGAGGGAGGAGGAGGAGGAGGAGTGAGGAGGAGGAGAGGGAGAAGGAGGAGGGGAGGAGGAGGAGGAGGAGGAGGGAGGAAGAAGGAGGAGGAGGGAGAAGGAGGGATGAGGAGGAGGAGGGAGGAGGAGGAAGAGGGAGGAGGAGGAATGTGAAGGGAGGAGGAGGTAGAGGGAGGAGGAGGAGGAGGAGGAGGAGGAGGAGGAGGAGGAGGGAGGAGGAGGAAGAGGGAGGAGGAGGAATGTGAAGGGAGGAGGAGGGAGGAGGTAGAGGGAGGAGGAGGGAGGAGGAGGAGTGAGGAGGAGGAGAGGAGGAGGAGGAGGAGGAGGAGGAGGAGGAGGAGGGAGGAAGAAGGAGGAGGAGGGAGAAGGAGGGATGAGGAGGAGGAGGGAGGAGGAGGAAGAGGGAGGAGGAGGAATGTGAAGGGAGGAGGAGGGATAGGGAGGAGGGGGAGGGGAAGAGGAAGAGGGTAGGAGGAAGAGTGGAGAGGAGGAGGAGGAGGTAGAGGGAGGAGGAGGAGGGAGGAAAAGGGAGGAGGGAGGAGGAGAGAGGAGGAGGAGGGAGGAGGTAGGAGGAGGAGGAAGAGGGAGGAGGAGGGAGGAGAAGGAAGGAGGAGGAAGAAGGAGGAGGAAGAGGGAGGAGGATGGAGGAGGGAGAGGGAGGAAGAGGGAGGAGGAGGAAGGAGGAGGAAGAGGAAGGAGGAGGAAGAGGGAGGAGGAGGATGGAGGAGGAGAGGGAGGAGGGGAAGAGGAAGAGGGTAGGAGGAGGAGGGGAGAGGAGGAGAAGAAGGGAGAAGGAGGGAGGAGGAGAAGGAGGAGGAGGAGGGAGGAGGAGGGGAGAGGAGGAGGGAGGAGGCATAGGGAGAAGAAGGAAGGAGGAGGAGGAAGGAGGGAGAGGAAGGAGGGAGAATGAGGAGGGGAGGAAGGAAAGGGAGGTGGAAGAGGAGGAGGAGGGAGGAGGAAAGAGGTAGGGGGAGGAGGAGGTAGAGGGAGGAGGAGGAGGAAGGAAAGGGAGGAGGAAGAGGAGGAGAAGGGAGGAGGAGGGTGGAGGGAGGAGGAGGTAGAGGGAGGAGGAGGGAGGAGGTAGGAGGAGGAAGAGGGAAGAGGGAGAAGAAGGGAGAAGGAGGAGGGAGGATGATTAGGGAGAAGGAGGCAGGAGGAGGAGGAGGGAGGCAGGAGGAGGAGGGATGAGGAGGGAGAGGGAGGAGGAGGGAAGATGAGAGAGGAGGGGGGAGGAGGCGGAGGGAGTAGGAGGGAGGAGGATGGAGGAGGAGGGGAGAGGAAGAGGGAGAAGGAAGAGGGAGAAGGAGGAGGGAGGAGGAAGAGGATGAGAGGGAGGAGGAAGAGAAGAATGGTGGAGGGAGGAGGTAGAGGGAGGAGAAGAGAGGAGGAGAGAGTTCGCCATTCCGAATTCATACTCGTCTAGTTCTTCCCTTCTACACGACTGTAGATAACCTCCTTACACATAAAAAGATGAATTGTTATTGATATTGCCGTGGCATGGAGGAATATCAGCAGCAGAGTTGATCCAAAAAACCAAAGACTGAGATCTACGGAGAGCCATGAACGCCTACGCCAGCCGGCACGGCACTTGATGATGATGATTGCCGTGTGACGATTCTGTGTAGTCACGTCATTTTCTTCCCTTTCCCTAGCGTTTTGGTTCGGGGATTCTTTCATCATCATCATCATATATTTACGTACGTATTTTGGGAGGGGGAGGAGGGAGGAGGAGGAAGAAGAAAAAAAAACTATGACAGTTGACAGCTCTGGAATGAAAGGAAGGCGTGTAGAAAATTTCATCTCAATCGGATGGGCCGTTCGCGAACGTATAAAGGACATACAGACAGACAGACATAAATACAGACAGACAGACGATCCTTATTTATATATAAGATATATATATATATATATATATATATATATATATATATATATATATATATATATATATATATATTATATATATATATATATATATAATATATATATATAACAGAATGTATGTGTGTGGGTTTGTGGTTGGGGATGTATTGGATGCGTTCGATAACGGTCCATCCGATTGAGATGAAAATTTCTGCACGTCTTCCTTTCATTCCCGTGCAACCAACTGTCATAGTATTTTTAGTGTAGCATCATCTATTTACTTATTACCATTTAATGATTAAATTACATGACTTAACATAAGACAAAATATATAAAGGGACATAACTTTTAGTAGCATTGCTATATCTTAGGTTAAGTCCCCTGGCTATAGATAGGTCGGTCGGTCGGTTGGTTGGATAGATAGATAGAAAGATAGATAGATAGATAGATAGATAGATAGATAGATAGATAGATAGATAGATAGATAGATAGATAGATAGATAGATAGATAGATAGATAGATAGATAGATAGATAGGTAGGTAGGTAGGTAGATAGATAGGTAGATAGATAGATAGATAGATAGATAGATAGATAGATAGATAGATAGATAGATAGATAGATAGATAGATAGATAGATAGATAGATAGATTGATTGATAGATAGATAGATAGATAGATAGATAGATAGATAGATAGATAGATAGATAGATAGATAGATAGATAGATAGATAGATAGATAGATAGATAGATCCCCGCCAGAGCCTGGGCGAAGCCGGGCCGGGTCAGCTAATGTATATATATATATATATTACGAACACTAATAGAAAGGTCAATAGAGACACAGAAAGACATACATTTGTGCTTCATAGATTATACTAAGGCATTTGATAAAGTAAAACATCATGACCTGATTAACATGTTGGAAGATATCAACATTGATGGGAATTATTTCAGAATAATGAAGAATATTTACAGGAACCAAGTAGCAGCAATTAAAATGGGAAATAAAGAGGGTAGTTACGAACAGATAAAACTAGGAGTATGACAGGGGTGTGTCTTGTCACCGGATCTCTTCTCCCTCTATAGCGAAGTAATAATGAAAGAACTCAAAGGGATGCCAGGAATACTAATCGGAGGTTATAATATAAATAATATACGCTGTGCAGATGACACAGTATTGGTGGCGGATAATGCAACAGACCTACAACAATTAATGGACATTGTAGTAACAGAGAGTGCACAGAAAGGACGCTTCTTGAATATAAAAAAAACAGTAACATAAAGCATAACAGATTCATGATTCCTTACAAGAGCATATCAGATTCGTGACTCGATGCAGAGAGCAAACAAGTGTGACTTGTTTCTGGACAGTTTTCGACAATGCTTACGGGCTTATTTCTACGATTTTTTTTTTTTTTTTTTGCATAGCCTATTTACAGGACATCGCTGTCAACACTAGCACTGCTGTTATTGATATCATGGTCTCCCGAACAATTACTGACCCATTTCCCAACTATCATCACTATTTAAACCACTAGAAAAACACATCCATAAAGTAACATTACAGTATTTAGTTCGCAACAAGCTTATTGTTGACAGTCAATCAGGATTTTGACCAAAATATTCTTGCTATATGGCCCTAACAAACATGATAGAAAATTGGCACCAGAATATAAACAACAACAGTCCATGTGGAACTGGGTTTATTGGTTTCAGGAAAGCATTTGATATGATAGACCCTGATATTTTAATTAAAAATCTAGAGACAATGAAACTATGACAATGACTACCCTATTGTAGTCACTCTAATAACATCTTTTCTATCAAACAGAAAGCAAGTAGTATCACACAATAAATCCCTGTCTCAAACCACTACCTTCAATATTGGAGTACAGCAAGGCTCTATTCTTGCCCTCTATTATTTGCCATATATATTAACGATCTACCTTTGCATCTTTCGTCGTCCTGCGATATATTTGCAGACGACTGTACAGTGTATATAAACGTTGAAAACTGTAATTTGCTGGAGTCGTATTGCAACAAGAATTAAATAATGTAGTTAGATGGAGCTATGCAAACCGTATGCAAATTTACATCACTAAAACAAAACCAATGCTATTAACAACCAGACAAAGACTTCAAACTCTAAATTCACACACATCACTTCAACTTCACGTCGATAACAAGCCAGTAGAAATTGTAATTGAGCACAAAACATTAGGCCTAATCATTGATAGAAACCTAACCTTTAATTCCCACGTTCAAGCGCTCATTAAACAAACAGCGAAAAAGTATACCATCCAAAATTAAAAATTTCCTTGATACGGACACGAGGATATTTCTCACAAAAAGACACATTTTGACTATTGCTCTACAATTTGGGACGGTTGTTCTAATTCAAGCACCAAGCGACTTTACTCACTCCAGAAACGTGCCATGAGTTTAATTTATAGCAAACATTTATCTGACAATCCTAACCTGCATAAACAACTTCAGTTACTACCACTCCGCAAACGTCTGCTTTTCAATAAGGCCAAACTAATTCACAAAATCCTAATTCGGAATGCCCCAAATTACCTTTGGTCATTGTTTAAATATAATGCTAGACACAGTAAGCTGTTAAATATATTACACATTCCGAAGCCTAGGATTGACTTATACAAAACAAGCTTAACGTACTCTGCAGCTCAGCTGTGGAACAAGCTTCCACAAGAAATCAAAGACATCACCAATACTTATACATATAATCACAAATTATTCGAACACTATCTCAGTACGGATTAACCTCCCCCTTAATAATAGAAATAATAATAATCATAACAAAACCCTAGTATAACAGCCAGTCCCCTTTTGGTAGACCAGTATATTCCACATAGCTAATAACAAGTGTCACACCATTATCTAATATTACTGAGTCGTGTAATATTGATGTTCGCATTTTGCCCATGCCTTTATAATGCATATCTTTTATATTATTGCTGTTCTCTGTTAGCCCTGAATGATGTATGAATGAAATAATGTATGAAAGAGAGTGATAGAAGGGCAGAATGTTAGACGGGCCTGCGTGCCCAATTCTTAACCCTTTGAAAATAAAGTTTGTTCGTTCGTTCGTTCGTTCTTGGCAAGTTTACGTTCAGTAGTTTGCCATAGCTTTCTGAAGCACCGGCTCCCATAGCATCACGTTAAAACCAGCGCGACACGGTCTGCTGCTAAATCGGTCGCAGCTATGTTTCTAACGCAGGTAAGCGGCTCACGAATCGCGTCCGCAAGGCCTTAGCCACCGAGACCGGCTGTCTACGATTATTATTTGAAATATTGTTGCCTTAGTTGTTAGTTGAAATGTTTACATCCTGGTTATTACTTCAGACTCCTCGTGTGGACAGTTAGGCTTGGCCTACATTGCTGGGTGGAGTATCCTTGCACGAAAGGCACATGTGGTCAGAGCTCTTTCCGATCATGTGAATATTATAGAAGTGCAGATAAATCATCAAGGAGACTGGTCCGACAGGGAGTGACCAGAGGATCTAGCCGACAATCAACACTCCGGGGAAAGGTCAATTGGACACATAATCAGACTGCAACTGTGGTTTAATGCTGGGACTTCTCGGTGCTTGTTGAACACTCGGACGAACGTATGTGGGAATGTCTTGAAAGCTGTGATCTCGGTTCTAGATTCATTCAGGCACATGGTAATTAATTTAACTGAGACTTTCAGGCACACTGTAACCTATTTAACTGAGATTCAGAGTTCAAAGTGAGCGAGCACAAAACAAGAAAAACAAAAACCAACAAACAAACAAACAAATAATCACCAGTTGGACAGAAGGCCGGGACGAAATATCGCCACGCTAGGGTCACCGTGTTATTCGTTTTTTTTCGTGGTATATTCCGCAATTGCAATGCTCAGTGGATGGAAATTTACATTATAATGCTTATTCAATTAATTGTGTACCATGTTTGGTCTAAACTTACGTTTTGTTTGGCACTGAATCAGTAAAGAATCCTCGTGAATGGGAACTCAAATACATTACAGTACAACGGCTAAAATACGATCAATACACAGCTGTGATAGAATAACGCTGTATTTCTCACGTTGTAGGTTCTTCGGTGACGGTTCGAACTTACATCGGCACGGATTTGTAAAATTGTTCTGGGCTCCCAAGTCGACCTATCTTTAAATTGTACCAGAAACTATCTTGGGAAGTAAAGACTGCCGGTGAGGTGTTGACCACATCACTTCAGGGCAGTGCGTCCGATATTAGAAGATATCTGCCAACAATATCGTGGCTATTAGCATGAGACACACAATCCTACTACCTTACCATTAGACACGGGACAGTCAAAGACTAGGAAAGCTAAACCCGGCAAAATGCATTTCTTCTTCTCTTCTTCTTCTTCTTCTTCTTCTTCTTCTTCTTCTTCTTCTTCTTCTTCTTCTTCTTCTTCTTCTTCTTCTTCTTCTTCTCTTTTTCTTCTTCTGCATTTTTTCTTCTTCTCCTCTTCCTTCTTCTTCTCCTCTTCCTTCTTCTTCTCCTCTTCCTTCTTCTTCTCCTCTTCTTCTTCATTTGCACGCAGACCACTACGCTAATGTCTCTAATCAAAGCAGTAGATTGTTTCAGGTTGGTGACATCGTACGTGTTTCACTTACATGAAATAGGCTGCTGACATATTTGGGTTTAGTGTCGTCAGCTGTGCAGATCTGTAGCTAATGATTAGTTACAGTAACAGTTCTCCCTTGTCTACTAGCTACAACTAATACACCCTGGGTGATATTCCCCAGATAATAACTACAACTAATAAACCCTGGATGAAATTCCCCAGACATTAAATACAACTAATAAACCCTGGATGAATTTCCCCAGATAATAACTGCAACTACTACACCCTGGATGACATTCCCCACATACTAACTACAAATAATACACCCTGGATTACATTGCCCAGATACTAACTATACCTACTACACGCTGGATGACATTCTACACATACTAACTACAACTAATACACCATGGATTACATTCCCCAGATACTAACTACAACTAATAAACCCTGGATGACATTCCCCAGATACTAACTACAACTAAGACCCCTGGATGACATTCCCCAGATATTAACTACAATTAAGACACCCTGGATGACATTCCCCAGATATTAACTACAATTAAGACACCCTGGATGACATTCCCCAGATATTAACTACAATTAAGACACCCTGGATGACATTCCCCAGATATTAACTACAATTAATACCCGTGGATGACATTCCCCAGATACTGACTACAACTAAAACACTCCGGATAACATTCTCCGGATACTAACTACAACTAAAACATTCCGGATAACATTCTTCGGCTACTAACTACAACTAAAACACCCCGGATAACTTTCCCCAGTTACTATCTACAACTAAAACACGCTGGATAACATTACCCATATATTAACTACAACTAATACACACTGGATGACATTCCCCAGATACTAACTACAACTAATACACTCTGAATTACATTCCCCCAGATAGTAACTACAACTAATATCCCTAGATTACATTCCCCCAGATACTAACAGCTATTACTAGAGTTCAGGTTAGACATTAATGAACTACTTGCAATTGCCTGGGTAATTAATAATTTTGAATGTTTGGCACAGAATATACACAACTTATTAATACAATCAAAGAAGTAACAAGTAGAGATATGCCATAATCATTAATGCCTGTTATATCATGACTTGAGTGACTATCTGATAAGGAATTGATATGTTATTGGATTTAGACATACTGTGAGTTTGAACAGGTTCAACGCACCACCTTGATAATTGGGTTGGTTGTGCATGAATGACTCGCGTGGAAGTGTAAACCCCGTGATTCAATGAACTGAGAAACGAGAAGGTAATATAGTATAGTGATAGTGCACGCAACACATGCTAATTGTGGCATTCAATGTAAATACTTAATGTCAGCAGTATTGGGGAGAAGACAGGTCAGAATGCCTGAATGAAGCCCGCAATCGTAATCGGCTCAATGGGTTCTGAAGCCTAGCTTCCAGTATGCCAGAGTACATGTTTGTGGATGATTGTCAGAGAATGTGTTCCATGAGTCCTTATACTGAATATTGTGATAGCGGAATCAATGAATAGCTGTTTATTGATGTAGGAATACAGGAAGCACTGCTAGAACTGCTACAAGACAAGCCACTGATATAACGATATAATAAACAGCTGCATACCGATAATATGCAAAGGAGACAGTGCGGCTATAAACATATTACCATATTGTATCCCCAAAACCAAATCAGTACTCCTCTAGACGCGTTGGGACAGAATAATAATACAAATTATATTATAAAGTAAACCAGACAGGTGGCAGTTATTTTTCCCTCATCGCTTATGAGTGCCGTCTGTATAAACAGACGTTGATACAACGAAAATAGAGCACGTCAAGATGTGTGTACTAGGGACCAGAAAGACAAATGCATACGTTATTAATGGATTCATAAAGTGCTTTCAAACACTATAAATATGCGTACATTAATACACCGCAATGGCTGTTCATCATCATGTGCCATACCGATAAGGGTGGGCGGTTATGGTATGGCATGGCATCTCGCATGACCACCTGTCTTTCTTGGATCTGTGTTCTTGTCCCGATTATGTCATGTAGCTATAACATACAGTTATTTAGATATTTTGCCTTTCCTTTGCTGTCTTTCCGTCAAATTTGAGTATGTTTTCAAGTTTATTTCTCCTCATTACGGTCCAAAAATGCATGACTGTCTACGTCTAATTTACCTAATGAATGTAGGGTTGACATGTATTCCTTGATGAACTTTCTCATAATATAGCATCCATTTTTTATTTTTTTTTTCGTGTATGATATTCTTTGCATTTAGCCTCAGAATCCCCATTTCCACTGTCATTAGGTGTTTCTCATCTTGTCTGCTTATTTCGTATAGTTGGATTTCAAAAAATAAAATAAAAAATCTTTACGTGTAGAAAATTCGCGCCATGGAAAACACTAGGGCTACAGAGAGTGGCAGTGAGGGTTGTAGATATTATGCTGAAGTTTTTCACATGTTCTACATGTAAAATAAAATAGAAAACTAAAAAGTATGGGAATGGTGTTCGGCATCTAATGAATAAAAACATATGTAATAGATGAACATCGTAATAAATATAGCGTTTTATACGTAATGTAAAAAATCCTGAAGTTGTATATTTGTTATTAAGTATTATAAGGGGCATAAAGAAAGAATGGAAGATAATAGGGAAACAAAACTCGCTTACACTCAGGAAATAAATGACCGTAGACCCCGAGGTAGACCAAGAAGACGGTGGAAAGATAATATATATACAGACCTACAAGCACTTGGAATCAACGACTGGCTAGAGAAGGTCCACCAGAGAGACGAATGGAGACAGACTGTATCTGCAGCAAAGAACCTCAATGGCTCGGAACGCTGAAGAAGAAGAAGAAGATTATAAGGAGACCTTATTACACAATGTACACGCCTGACAACATATGCAACCCTGGTTGTAAACGTGGTTGAACAATGTTTTTATCTGGTTACCTTGTTACACAATGTACATATCTTACAACATATGCGACCCTGGGTGTTAACGTGGTTGAACAATGTTTTCATCTGGTTACCTTATTACACAATATATACGTCTTACAACATATGCTATCCTGGTTGTAAACGTGGTTGAACAATGTTTTCATCTGAGGACCTTATTACATAATGTACACGTCTAACAACATATGCGACCCTGGTTGTAAACGTGGTTGAACAATGTTTTTATCTGGTTACCTTGTTACACAATGTACATATCTTACAACATATGCGACCCTGGGTGTTAACGTGGTTGAACAATGTTTTCATCTGGTTACCTTATTACACAATATATACGTCTTACAACATATGCTATCCTGGTTGTAAACGTGGTTGAACAATGTTTTCATCTGAGGACCTTATTACATAATGTACACGTCTAACAACATATGCGACCCTGGTTGTAAACGTGGTTGAACAATGTTTTCATCTGAGGACCTTATTACATAATGTACACGTCTAACAACATATGCAACCCTGGTTGTAAACGTGGTTGAACAATGTTTTTATCTGGTTACCTTGTTACACAATGTACATGTCTTACAACATATGCGACCCTGTTTGTTAACGTGGTTGAACAATGTTTTCATCTGGTTACCTTATTACACAATATATACGTCTTACAACATATGCGACCCTGTTTGTTAACGTGGTTGAACAATGTTTTCATCTGAGGACCTTATTACATAATGTACACGTCTTACAACATATGCGACCCTGGTTGTAAACGTGGTTGAACAATGTTTTCATCTGAGGACCTTATTACATAATGTACACGTCTAACAACATATGCAACCCTGGTTGTAAACGTGGTTGAACAATGTTTTTATCTGGTTACCTTGTTACACAATGTACATGTCTTACAACATATGCGACCCTGTTTGTTAACGTGGTTGAACAATGTTTTCATCTGGTTACCTTATTACATAATGTACACGTCTTACAACATATGCTATCCTGGTTGTAAACGTGGTTGAACAATGTTTTTATCTGGTGATTTTATGACACAATGTACACTGTTACAAACATCTCCAAAGGATAGTACTTACTTACCCGGGACGAGTCTATGCTTCAGAAGATTCCAGAAGGGTGCCATGATTATTATGCTTTTAATAACTTTGATGATTACAGCGATGACGAGTCGATCACAATGATGATGATAATGGTGGTAATCATTACGATTATGACAACTGTGATTATGATTATAATATTTTTTTAAACGATGATGGTGGTGGTGATTGTGGTGATGGTGATAGTGATTCTTCTGATTTCGTTCGCTTGAAATATGTCTATAACTGCAAGTTATCTCTTGTATTAATTTAACTGTCTTTTTTAGTTCACTCAGCGGTCCATAGAGTTTATCTTCCACTATTGCCTCTCTAGGTCAGAAGGTTTGCCTAGATATGTTGTATTTTGGGCAGTCTTGGAGTATGTTCTCTGCTGTCTGCGACGCCAATCCACGTGTGCACATCGCTGATTCACCAATCTTGAATTTTTTATACACGTGGTTGCGTAATCTATTGTGTCCTGTTTGAGGCGCAGAATAATGCCTTGTTCTGGTCTGTACCATAATGTGTTAGCCATCTTGAGCAGGTTTTGATGGCTTTCTGGCTGATTTGATCATTCTTTTCTTTTGGTGGTATGCATCGGGCACATCAGGCTTTTCTTCTCCTTCCTTAGCCAATCGACCAGCTCTGTCGTTTCCGGGTATTCCACAGTGGGATGGTATCCACTGTATGGTGCCTTATGCTGACTGCTAAGTTCAGAAAGTAGTGTCCTTAGTACTGGCAATTTCCCAGACAGGAGCTCATCGAGTACTGATTTTGCATCTATCAATAGCACCACAGGCTGTGTACCATGGCTGGTATTTAGGAATTTCTCTGTCGCTATCGTGATTGCCTCAATTTCAGCATCATAGTTATGGCAGTACTTTACTTGTTGGTACTCTGGCCGTGTCCCTAGTATTATTTGGGTATTCTATGTACACTCCCGCTCCTCCATTTCGAGCAGCATTTTGTGCTGACAAATCTGTGCAGACTTGGATCCAGAGGTCCTGTGGGTATTCTTCATCAAGGAAGCTGAGAGTGGCTGTTCTGCGCTGTACACTGTTCTGTTCTTCCTTGTCAAATATTCCTCTCACTTTTGTCTGGATTTGTAGTGATAGTATATGTTCATCTTTCCATTGAGTTCGCTCTGGAATAGTTTTCAGGGGGATACCAACTGTGGGCAGATCGGTGGTTCCTCTGCAGAGTCGTTTGGCCTAGTGGATAAAACTGCTTCTTTTCAACCGCCCCATAGCTAAGTTTTCAAATATGTTCTTCATAGCGTGGCCTCGCAAGCTGAAGAACTTTTCTGCGTGTATTAGTGTTTTCGTATCTCTGCGATCTCTCAGTGCTTGTGTCCTCCCCGTCATCTCCATCTCCAATATAGGGGTTGATCTCATCCCTCCTGTGGTGATTCTAGGTGCTTGATTTTGCACCTTGTCCAGCTTTTGTAGTGTGGTTTGTGCTGCTGAACACCACGCAGTTGACTCGTATTCCAGGTGTGGTCGTATGCTCTATTGATAAACTTTGCTAAGTATTTTCCCACTGGCTTCCCGTGTGGTTCTACTAAGTTTTCTCAAGATGGATATAGTTTCTTTCTGGCTTTTGGTACTGCTTTGTTGATGTGCTTTCTCCACGTCAGCCTGCCATCAAATGTTACTCCAAGGTATGTTTGTTTTTTGTCTTCTCTACGGGGTATTCCATTTATCTGGATTATCCCTGCATTGTGTTTTGGAGAGAGGGTAAATTGAGTGATGCTGCACTTGTAAGTGTTTATGCTGATACATCATCTATTTACCTATGCAATAAATGCATCTACAGCTCTTTGTAGCGATCTGGTGGCCACTGATGCATGTTCATTTGTGCTCCATAGAACCAGGTCACAAGCGTACATAATTCCATTATTAGCAACAAGATCGTTAATGAAGAATAGAAAAAGTATGGGAGACAAGACTCCGCCCTGGGAAACACCGTAACGCATTTGTACTTTCTTGCTCTTCAGTCCGTCTATCTGTATTCGGTCTCTTCTGTTGTGCAAGTATGCTTTCACTCATTTGTACATTCTTCCATTCACTTTATAGTTTCTCAGTTTCTTCATCAGACCTTCTTTCCAGACTTCGTCAAAGGCTTTCATCAGATCTATCAGGGCAGCAAGCACCAGCTTCTTCTCTTGGAATGCATCCTAAATTTCTTCAGAGAGGTAGCTTGTCTGATCTTCCGTAGAGTAGCACTGCCTAAAGCCAGCCAGCTGTGACACAAGGATGTTTTCACTTTCAATGTACCACTGCAGTCTGTGATTGATGATGCGATCCATTGTTTTGCAGAGATAGCTGGGGATATCATTATTGATTCTCTCCAGGCTTGTGGAACACTGCCTAAGGTCCAGCTGTTATTGAAGATCTGCAACAGCTTTGCTTTGGCCTCTGTTCCTAGGTTCCTAATCATTTCATTGGAGATACCATCAGCTTCTGCTGACTTTCTCATTGTCGGTTGTGATATGGCTAGCTCACAGTTCGCTGATTGTGATAGGTGCCTCCAGAACCTCGTGTACTGTTTCATTCTGTCCTGTATGTTGCCATTTCTCTCGAATCTCTTGTTTCTCTGGGCTAATTTCGATACTGTTATCTTGTGTGAATGAGTCCGCAAAATGGCCAGCTGCTTGCTTTCCTGTTAAGATGTTTCCTTCTTTATTTAGTGCAATTTTTTGAGTTTCTCTCTGTTCCCTCATCGTTAAGTTGTTTGATTAGCTTCCACAACTTCATTGTCTCTTTCAAAGTTCAATGACTCTGTTTTCTCCTGCCAGCCTTTCCGTCTAGCCTGCAGCCTGGCCCTTTGAAATCTGGCTTTTGCTTGCTGGTATCTATTGTGATGCTCTTGGCTGGGTTTGGTCTCTGCTTGCTTTCTACACACTTCCACATCATTATGCAACTGTTCCAGTTCACTACTCCAGTAGGGTTTATAATGTTTACGTGCTCTTCTAGGTACTGTTTCTCCTGCTGCCTGTAGTATGCATTTTCCAAACTCTTCAACTACTTTATTTATGTCTTTCTCAATATTTAGGTTTCTAACCAGTATGCTGGTGCGGTGCTTGTACATTGCCCAGTCTGATTTCATGTAGTTCCACCTCGCGAGGGTGCTGCTTTCACTTACAAGCTCATTTTCTACAGTTAGAAAGACTGGCCGGTGGCCACTGCCACCAAGTTGTTTCCCAATTAGTGCAATGTTCCACTCCAGGGCTAGTGAATGATAAGACAGGCCAGGTGTAGTTGTAGTGTGCCATGATCTCGAGTAGAAAGTATGAGGTTCGGACGGCTGGTTATCAAGATGAATCTATTCTCATCCTGCCAGTCTTCCAGTCTCTCTCCTCTCTGGTCCATGTGATCATAGCCCCAGCTCTGCGAGTGTCTGTTGAAATCGCCACACACAATCATTTGTTTCTTTTCATGGTGATGTGTCCAGTGCCTATGGGCGGTCACTTGGACTGTAGTAATTGATCAGATGAAGGTCTGTATTGCCTGCCTTAAGTTTAATAATGATACTCAGCCCCTTCCATGTAAATTTCAATTTGGGAAGCAATGATGTTATTTTTGTTACAAGGGTCAGTATCCCATACTTTCGCCTGTCCTTTCAGTCAGATCGGTAACACTGGTAGCCTCTGATTTTGAAGGCTATAGTTTCGTTGAGGTGAGTTTCTTGCAAGCAACATGCGCTTACTTTTCCTTGGTCCAAGATGTTTTCTAGTTCTATTTTTTGTTGTTGAATCCCTCCGCATTCCAGTGCATTATTTTTAGTCTTTGTTTGGTATGGCCATACGCTCTATTCTCAGGTCCCCTGGCTCCACAGGACATTTGAGAAGGACCTACAGTAGTTGTGGTTGGATCCTTTCGAGGCATGGGGCCCGGCACTGCACCTGCCTGTTGGTCCAAAGCAGGCAGAACACCATAACATTTAGCAGTAGTCGACGTATTTCATGGCGTGATTGCATGGCATCTTGATTTCTGTGGTGCGCCTCCTGGCTGGTTGCCTCCGTCTTCAGCACCTTTCCTTTGCTAGAGCAGACTGTGGTCTTACTCGAGTTTAGGTGTGTAGGCACGCACACACGCCGCCCCTTCTCCTGTTAGTTAAAACAGATCCGCCACGAGAAGGCCAGGAGTTTGACTTCTGCTGCAGTGGTGATGAATGCCTGAGTCTTTGGGGTATTTATGCAAGGTTGAGCGCTCACCCCAACCCCGCCCCCGGCTACATAACAGCAACATTTGGAACCCAGTGACGGTGACGATGACGATGATCGCAGGTCCGCATGGCCGAATGGGTAAGAACGCGTGTTCTTAAGCATCCGGTGTGTTTATACCGAGGTTATCTGTTCAACCCCTACACCGGACAGCTGAACAAAAATATTGACCTGTCGTCCTTGACTTACAGTAGTTGTGGTTGGATCCTTTCGAGGCATGGGGCCCGGCACTGCACCTGCCTGTTGGTCCAAAGCAGGCAGAACACCATAACATTTAGCAGTAGTCGACGTATTTCATGGCGTGATTGCATGGCATCCTGATTTCTGTGGTGCGCCTCCTGGCTGGTTGCCTCCGTCTTCAGCACCTTTCCTTTGCTAGAGCAGACTGTGGTCTTACTCGAGTTTAGGTGTGTAGGCACGCACACACGCCGCCCCTTCTCCTGTTAGTTAAAACAGATCCGCCACGAGAAGGCCAGGAGTTTGACTTCTGCTGCAGTGGTGATGAATGCCTGAGTCTTTGGGGTATTTATGCAAGGTTGAGCGCTCACCCCAACCCCGCCCCCGGCTACATAACAGCAACATTTGGAACCCAGTGACGGTGACGATGACGATGATCGCAGGTCCGCATGGCCGAATGGGTAAGAACGCGTGTTCTTAAACATCCGGTGTGTTTATACCGAGGTTATCTGTTCAACCCCTACACCGGACAGCTGAACAAAAATATTGACCTGTCGTCCTTGACTTGGGGACGTAAATTACAAGTACCTCTGAAGTCGGAGTGGTGTCACCTGATGGCGAGGTACACTGTTAATAGGGAAAGCTAATCCGCACGCAAAATTCAGTCCATCACTACTATAAATAGTGTATATTCACTACGCTTGAGTTAAAAGCGAGCGAGCGCCAAAAAAAATGACGATGATCATTATCAAAATGACTACGATGGTGGTGATGGTATAGATGCTAGTGGAGATGACATCGACCCTGGAGGTGTTGACGATCATTATGTTGATTCTATTGGTGATGATGACTATTATTGTGGTAGTGATAATAGTGATGATGATGATGATGATGATGATGATGATGATGATAATGATGATGATGATGATGATGATGATGATGATGATGATGATGATGATGATGATGATGAATTATGGTTGCTGTGATGTTGATATTGCTGATGGTGATGGTGGGGTGATGGTGGTATTGATGTTAATGATGAGTATGACCATGGCGGTGATGATGATACTGACGGCGATGATAATGATGATGATGATCCCTATGATGATGAGGATATTGGTGGTAATAATAATAATATTAATAATGACGATGATGCTGATGATGATGCTGATGTTAATAAAACTGACTATGGTAGTGGTTGCGAAGATCATTATCTTGATTATGCAGGTAATGATGTTTATAATAGTAATTATATTGATGATGGTGGTGGTGATGATGATGATGATGTTGATATAGCTTATAATGTTGTGATGATTATGATGATGACTATGGTGGTGATGTTAATATCGTTTATAATGATGATGATGATGATGTGATGATGATGATAGCTACAGTGGTATTAGTAGTGGTATTGATGTCGCAAATGGTGATTGTGATGATGATGGTGGCTATGGTGGTGGTGGCTACAGTGGTGGTAGTGGTGTTGATGTCACAGATGGTGATTGTGATGATGATGGTGGTAGTGGTGTTGATGTCGCAGATTATGATTGTCAGAGCCTAGCAGCAACATCGTTGCGGCGCCCGGCGGACAGGAATTGTCGCGCTGGCGAGATTCTTACCTGACACGCGACCAGCGCTGACGACAGACGACGCAAAGCCACGTGACCCCACCTGAGGCAGTGGGCAGTGTGTGTGATAATCTCAGACCAAGCTGGGACTGGACATCTGAACGGACGTGTGGGTCGAGAGCAAGGCGTTGTGTGAATCTCCGTGGTTGTGAGCTGAACGACTGATATTGTGAGCGTCAGACCTATGAGCTGTATTGTGGTAGTGAGTTGTTATATGTTGTACATTGCTGTAACTATTGTTATGTATTTATTGTGGTAATAAATCCATAGAACTTGTGTTGCTGTGTCTTACGTCGAATAACGTTTGTACTTGTACTGTCTCACATGTGTTAGCCAACGAGCCTAATATAAGATCCTGACATGTGTGGACGTGGGTTGCTCGTCATTATTTAAGAACCTAATATATTTAGACGTGTGTTGTTCGTCTTTGTGATTTAAAACTATAATTCTTGTACTTGTAAAATTTGTCAAGGTTATAGTGATGTACATGTGATCGGAAAAGTCTCAGTGTGATCCATTACTACATTGTCTAAATATGTTTAAGATCATTAGTAAATGTACAGTACATATTGTTTGAGCCTGTAAACGTGTTAAACATTTGTGATTTGTTAAACTTGTCACCGTTCGACCTTGTCAACCTTGTGATTTTGCCGCCATTTTGACCTTGTCGCCATCTTGTAAACTTGATGTCTTTGTCCTTACTGAATGTCATCTTGATGTAAGTGATGTGTCATCAATGTTATTGAGTGTTCAAATACAGATAGATTGTTTTTGTGTATTGAGTTTGTGGAACGCAAAGAGTTTTGGAAAGAGTGTAACTTCTGTTGAAAGAAACACTGTTGACGACAAATTTACGACATACACTTATACTCAACGCCATTCAAACCTATTCAACACTTAGTGACTTGCAGGCACACACCAACAAACACACGCTAACTTATTTCTCTCCAAAACAAAGCAGGTTTTTGCGTACCATCCATAACCCTGCCGTAGAGATTCTGAAGTACGACCTTACAGTTTTTCTAGCCCGATTGCCCAACCATTCGTCATCATATCCAAGGGCACTTGAGTATATTTTTTCTTTACTTTAACTTTACGTATGCATTAGTGGGCACGCATCGTATAGTCAAATCAAGTGTAAGTTGTTTTTCTACTAACCAATTATAATATATTTTGTGTGGTTGATTGTCATCGACATATTTTCTCCATCATGTCGTCATTGTTTGATTTCATCGATATGGGTTTGAAATTAAAGTTACAAGGTGATGAATTGACAAAATGGAGTGAGAACAAATACGCTGAATATCTCCTGGTACAAGAGAAAAACAATGAACGCGATGAAAGAGCAGCAGAAAGAGCTCTAAAACAGGCAGAGATTGAAAAAGCTGCCAAGCAAATAGAGGCTGAAACAGCATTAAAGCAAGCTGAGATAGACAGTGAACTTAAGAAAGCAGAAATAGCAGCTCAGAGTAAGAGAGAAGAACTTGAACTACAGTTGAAAATGAAACAACTGGACACTGAGACTGCAATGAATAAAGAGTCAAAGAAATCTGAAAGACTGGAAAAAGAAAACCAGTATAAAAAGTACCAAGGTATCGTTCGTAACTATACCTCGGGTGACTGCATAGCAGCCTTTACCCAAAATTTTGAGACATTAATGGAACATTACCAAGTTCCACTTTCAGAATGGAATATTTTATATATGAGGAGTCTTTCTGGGGAACCGCTGAAAGTCATTGAAACCATCCCCAAAGACCTCAGAAAAGAGTACCATTACATTAAATCTAAAATAATGGCACATTTCATGCTAGATGAAGCAGGGTACAGAGAACAATTTAGTAAACTGAGTCCAAAATCAACTCAAACGTTCTCTGACTACCTCTGTTTAGTCCGAGACATTTTCAGCAAATGGACTTCATCAGCCAAAATTAACAAAAATTATGATAAATTAGAAGATCTCATTATTCGAGATAAGGTTATTTCTTCTATCCCAACATCTTTTTCTAAGTTCTTGCAAGAGAATGAATGCACATGTGTGGAAGAAATGGAAAGACGTGGGTCGGCCTATTATACGGCAAATAAACAATGTTTTGCCACTGAAGCTACTGACAGTAACTGGGTAGCAGCTGCCAACTATGAGAAAAACTATAGTAGGCAAAAACCAAACAGGCCTACCTCTGAAAAGTTCAGACATTGTGTCCATTGTAAAATGTCTCATTATTTGAACGAGATGTGCGATAAAAACCCAGGGTACCAAACATACTTGCAAAATATGGTAAACAGACAAGACAGAGAACGTAAATCGTTCAAAAGCTTACGAAAATGTTTTCTCTGCAAGGCGTACGGTCACCATCGCATGGATTGTAAAGGCAGGCATATGACCAACAAAGCCAATGCCGCCTTGTTCGATAGTTCAGCGTCAGAAGACGAAAATACAGAAAAACATCCTGTACATGCAGCACAGGCTTGTGACGTATTTAGTTCCAACACATGCACTGTCTGTAATACCTTCTTTGAAAATGGTATCTTAACATGCGGGCACGCCATCCCTATTGCTAATGAGGAAGGTAACTTAGTAATAGACTCAAAAGGCAAGTTAGACATATATCACGGATATGTTAATGGCAAGAGTGCTACAGTACTTCGCGACACCGGGAGTACACTTATTGGCCTGAAAACAACATTCATAACACCTACAGACTACACAGGTAGACACATCACATGTAGAACATTTTCAGGCAATATTGAAAAATATCCATTAGCTTGGGCATACATCGAAACACCATTCCTCACCGGAAAAGTAAAAGTCGCAGCACTTACAAACCCAGTGTGCGATATAATCATCGGAAATTTACCGGAGGTGAATGACAAACATCATAACCATGACATAACATCACTATGTATTAATGATAACACATCACCATCAAATGTCATTGAAAATGTCATATCACCAGTTGAATGTATGTTAGCTAACGCAGCACTAAGTTCTCATCACATCATTGACGATATCATTCCATCATCATCTGATGTCATTGAGTGTGTGAACGCAGTAACAAGAGCTACTGCTAGAGTGCAAGATGATAGTAACCAAACTGAGGCTATTCAAATGCTTAGCCCAGAAGTACCACCTAGTGACTCGATGAAGGAAACATTCATAACAGCTCAAAAAGCTGATCCTTCACTGTCAAAGTATTTTGACCTGATCGGCAAAAAGCCAAGAGTAACGAAAAATGCTAAATGGCATTTTGCTTTATACAATGATATACTCACCAGGTACTACACCAAAGGTGACGTTACAACAAAGCAAACTGTGTTACCAACTACTTATCGCAAGCAAGCTTTACATCTTGCTCACGATATACCTTTTGCAGGTCATATGGCATATGTTAAAACCAGGTCAAGACTATTGACACAGTTTCATTGGCCAAAATTCTGTAATGACATAAAAACATATTGCAGAAGTTGTGATACATGCCAGAAACTGGTAAAGAAAGGTAAACACCCACAGGCAAAGTTACAAGTCACTGACTTAGCCAGTCGACCTTTTGAAAAATTATCAGTTGACATTGTGGGCCCTCTTAGTCATACAACAACTAGAGGGAATAAATATATACTAACAATTATTGATCAATGTAGTCGCTGGCCAGAAGCGATTCCGTTAAAGAACATTACTGCCAACGATATCATGGAAGTGTTCTTCCATATTTTCTCCAGAATTGGGTTTCCAGATACTATCCAGTCTGATAGAGGCACTCAATTTATCGCCGCATCCACTCAAGCTTTCACTAAAATGTTAGGAGTGAAGCAAGTCTTCAATAGCCCCTATCATCCTCACTCGAGCGGGATTATAGAAAAGCTTAACGGGGATCTGAAGCACATGCTAGCCAAAGTAACTCAAGATCACCCCAATAACTGGGATCTATACTTACCAGCTGTCCTTTTTGCTTATCGCGAGGTACCACATTCTAGTACCGGTTTCTCTCCTTTTGAACTCATCTATGGTGCCAAACCACGCGGCCCATTAACAATTTATCACCAAATGTTAACTGAGTCCACTCCAGTATTGAAACCCATATCATCATTTGTGTATGTAACATCATTGCGTGAAAGGATAATGAAATCATGTGAAATTGCTAAAAGTGCACTAAAACTATCTGGTGCTACTTACAGACAATACGCAGACAAAGGTAACAGGACTATAACATTGACAGCTGGACAGGACGTCTTACTACTACTACCTAGTGACAGACAACTACTGACAGATTCTTGGCAGGGACCCTTTAAAGTGACAAGACAAATCTCTCCTGTTGACTACGAAATCCTGATAAAAGACAAACACAAAATATTTCACATCAATATGCTAAGACCATACTTCAACAGAGACAACGAACAAGACGATACGACAGCTTGCACCGTGATAATAGATCACGAAGATGACGATTCTAGCGACGAGATTCCAACACCTACATTAGACACGACAAACTGCTTGAAGGAGATCAAGATCAATCCAAACCTAAGTCAAGCAGAGACAAACAGTTGCAAACAGTTGATACAAAAGTACAACACCATCTTTTCAGACAACCCAGGACAAACAGAGTTAGTACAGCATCACATCACACTCACATCAAACACACCCATAAGATGCAGACCATACACCATACCATTACATTACAAGGAACAACTACATCAGGAAATCATTAACTTAGAAAAAAACAACATCATCAGACGATCCCTATCAGACTTCTCTTCACCCATGGTCATTGTACGGAAAAAGGACAACACAATACGACTTTGCATAGATTACAGAAAACTGAACAAAATAACTGTTTTAGATCTTGAACCAATGGCAAATACAGACGATCTTCTGACAGAACTGACTGACGCTAAGTTCTTCACGACCCTTGACATGGCTAAAGGGTTACTGGCAGATTGCTGTACATGAAGACAGCAGACATCTAACAGCTTTCGCCACGCCTTGGGGACTATACGAATGGTGCAAACTTCCATTTGGGCTAGTCAATGCCCCAGCCACATTTGTACGCATGACACGACTCCTCCTATCTGACATCCCTAATATAGTTTCCTATATTGACGACATCTGTGTCCATACAGAGACAATGACGGAACATATAAAGATACTGGAAAAGACACTAGAACGTATCAGACAGCACGGACTGACAGTGAAGCCTTCAAAGGTGAGCATGGCTTACCAAGAGATATCATTTTTGGGGTACAGAATATCCAATGGCTTTGTCATGACAGACAACAAAATTGTCTCGAAAATTCTAAAACTGTCACTTCCAACAAATAAGAAACAAGTCCGCAGTTTGATTGGGACTTATTAATTATTACAGGAAACTTTATTCCTGATTTTTCAGAGCTGACTGAGGTTTTTTCTAATTTACTAACCAAGAATAAACCCGAAAAAGTTGTAAACGATGAATGCCTACGAAATGCATTTGATAAAGTTTTGGCACATTTTTCTGATAAGAATACACCTAATCTCATCCTTAAATTGCCCAACATTCGTTTACCTTTCAGATTGAGAACAGATGCTAGCTCCATTGCGATCGGTGCAGTCCTTTTGCAGGAATACAACGACATCTTGCATCCCGTCTGTTTTCTATCAAGAAAACTAAGACCCCGAGAGCGGGCCTGGTCCATTCCGCAATTGGAGGCATTGGCCTTAGTAGAAAGTGTAACAAAGCTGTCCAAATATCTTCTAGGACGTCACTTTATCATCGAAACTGACAACAGTCCATTAAGGTATATCAATTCCACAGTACCATCAAATAACATGATTGCTCGCTGGTCCTTAAAGCTTCAGAATTTCAGTTTTGAAGTTCGCCATATTCCCGGCAGAATGAATACAATCGCCGACCTTTTGTCCCGTTGTCCGACAGACCCAGTAAGCAATGTCTGAGTGCACTGTGTAATATTACACTCAGCCCAACACAGCCACCAATGTGTGAATTTTTCCATTCACCTACTGTGTAAGGTCAATAATCAAAATTGTGATACGGTTTGCATACCGACATGTATAATATACTTATTTTAATCAAGTCATGTAATGAGTGTAGTATAATTGTGTAGTGTGTGTTAGAATGAGAACGATATTAAGTGTATATAGACACCAACAACAGTGTCACAAACGCTTAACCAATTATCAGAAGCGAACTTTACTATTGTGACATTTGTGGGTGATTTTTGTTCACCGTGATATTTTAACATGTGCAAATGTAGACCGAACATTGACTCCTACATCACCTCTACAGCAAATGTGATCCAAATTGTTCGACGTGTGAACACATCGGAAATAAGAACATTCCATCATAATCCGTTGTCTTACTATAACATCAGACACGAACTGTGAGAACATTTACTATCAGTTCCGAAATAAAACCGGATCATTTGTGTTCAGAAAATGTAACATCAACCAAATTTTTCGTTTCGTGTGCATTTCCGGTGTAGTTTAAAAAGTATAACTTAATTAGCAGACTATGTAAAAACTTCCAAAAATTTATGACACTTGTAAAATCCTTTCGAATCTATAAAATATAATATACAAATTGTGTACATATTTATTTTGATTAGTGTAATCTTAGAATCATATCTTGATTAATGTATTCATATTACCGACTTTTTCTCGTTAATATGAAGAAACGTCAAGCAATGACGCTAAGAAATTAAATTATTATTGTAATGTATGAAATTTCTTAAATGTCAAAATTACTTCCCTTGCATTTGTGAATTACATCAAGGGCCATAATTTGAAACATATTCATTAATGTGTATTGTATAGATAGACATTTTGTTGCTCAAATGATTGGCACAGCAGGTAGGCGTCCACCAAGCATGTCATAGAGCTGCCAACATTGCAAACCAACATAAGAGCTCCTGACCAAATAAGGGCAGAGTTTAAGTGTTTAATACGACTAACACAAAGCCGTATTTCAGTCTGGCCTAGATGGTTGTTGCAAAACAATCATATTATTACGTTTTTTTCAAAATGGCTGCGAGGTAGATGCGTGAAGCTGGAACTACTGATCTGACTGGGTATTATTGCAATGAAGGTAACCAGGCATCAGGGGGATGAAACCTGAATTGTGTTAAAAATTGTACTTCATTTGTCATTTCAATGCAACTTACATTTTTTTTGTATATATTTCTATGCCTTATATGTATTTTCATGCATAACACTGGGAAATAGTAGTCTCTGACATGAAATCAACACTACCCCAGTATATACATACATCATGAATGAAAGATGGCATCTTTCATTGAAGTACCCGGGGAGAATGTCAGAGCCTAGCAGCAACATCGTTGCGGCGCCCGGCGGACAGGAATTGTCGCGCTGGCGAGATTCTTACCTGACACGCGACCAGCGCTGACGACAGACGACGCAAAGCCACGTGACCCCACCTGAGGCAGTGGGCAGTGTGTGTGATAATCTCAGACCAAGCTGGGACTGGACATCTGAACGGACGTGTGGGTCGAGAGCAAGGCGTTGTGTGAATCTCCGTGGTTGTGAGCTGAACGACTGATATTGTGAGCGTCAGACCTATGAGCTGTATTGTGGTAGTGAGTTGTTATATGTTGTACATTGCTGTAACTATTGTTATGTATTTATTGTGGTAATAAATCCATAGAACTTGTGTTGCTGTGTCTTACGTCGAATAACGTTTGTACTTGTACTGTCTCACATGTGTTAGCCAACGAGCCTAATATAAGATCCTGACAATGATGATGATAGCTATGGTGATGGTGATGGTAATGACGATTATAATGACGACGATCGTGGACGACGACTATAATAAGGATAGTTTAGCTATAAAATCAAATAGCTACTCACTGTTACACAAATGCTCTCCGTTAATTACCGTTAAACTGCAGTAGCCGCCCACATACTACCGCTCCTTATACTGTTGAGCTCAATCAGGGCAGAAATGTTTACCGTCACGACACTTCACACAAACCGCACAATCGAACAGCAAAGCTACGTTAAATACGCCAACAGAACACTGCTATATCATCCTGCATATCGATGTCTCGGGCGCCACTGTCACGAACTCCATCACCTGTTTGCAGCCACGCTTCGGTCCGACAATCAGCGGCGTTTCCTCCTGACAAGGAGCTGCCTTCTTGCAATTAATTCCCGAGCTCGCCCACTCACTTTGCCCGCCAGAGTGAGCCGTTATAAGGTTGGTGTGACCAAACACTTGTATTCAACGATACTTTTTCGATGACAAATTTGTTCGATCAGGTGTGTTTTTGTATGGCCCCTTGCGTTTTTTTTTTTTTTTATTAGCTTTTATCAGCGCTGGGCATCCAACAATTTCAACAAATATTGTAGACCTTTTTTTAGTTTTTAGTTTTTACCAGCCCTGAGCATCAATTTCAACAAATAATGTAGACCTTTTTTTAAGTTTTTAGTTTTTACCAGCGCTGGGCATCAGACAATTTCAACAAATATTGGAGACCTTTTTTAGTTTGCGTTATCTGGCCTTGAGCTTAAGCGTAGTCCATACACGTAATACAGTTAGCAGTAATTGTTGCTAGTAATTAATGCACTGAACTGATTTCGGGTGAGAGTTAAAATTAATTGCATGTCATTTACAGGACGTTTCAGTCAACCCCAACATTACATTGTTTGACTGTTTGTGATTTACTAGGTAAGTTTAACGTTCTGTAGTTTGCCATTGATTTCTGAAAGACTGTCGCTCATATCATTGTATGAAAAACAGCGCAAAGGGTCTGCTTCCAAAGCGACTGCAGCTGTGTTTTCCACGACGTATGAGAGACTGTCAGTCACCACAGCGCTTATTGCGTGAGGACAGCTTTCCCTTTTATTAGCGTCCCCTGCCATCAGGCGAATCCACTCCGACTTCTGAGTTTTACTAGTAATTTACGTTCCCAAGTCAAGAACTAGAAGTCATCATTTAAGACCACTGACCGGTGTATGAGATGAACCCACAACTCCGCAGACACCGGAAACAGTGTCAGCGCGAGTTTTAATTCTAGGCTTGACACAAGCAATAGTAAGTAGCAAGTAAAGGACGGCAGTCTACCTGGCAGTGTGACTTCGTATGCTTGAACTTGTGTCGACCTGACTGCGGGATAGGGGATCGTTCCCTTCACCAGTCGGTCAACTGGACTTCAAAATTGACTTCCCATTCAGAAAGCAATAGCAAACTACTGAACGTAAACTTGCTTAGAAATGAACATGGGTTTGGGGTTGATCACAACGCCCTGCAACATTTTTTCAGGACCCGCTACACGCCGTTAAGCGTATTGGGCATGTGGTGTCTGACCCTCTTGTATAGACCAGTCGGTACTCGTTTGGTGATGTGGTAAATATCTCGAAGACCGCCTTGTCTTCCCAAGACATTTCCGGGTATCCATTTTAGAAAATTTTGAAAATCCGGTTTGATGACGTTTTCACATCAGTCAGGAACTCTATAAAGCCACCAGTAACGCCAAATACAAAACGTCACACATCTCTGTGTCAGAATGCAGCAGCATCTCGTTTCATGTGTAGTGCGTCCTGTGTGCTCTTTTTTCGTCCCCAATTCTCGCACAATGTGTATCCTTGACACCATATTGTCAGATCATTACCTCCACAAAAGACCCTCTAAAGTAGTGCTTCTCAACCTTTTTTGGCCCATGCACTCTTTCACCATATGTTCAGAATGTCATTCCCCCTCCCCTTCCCAAAATTGCACCACCCTTTTACACACACACACATATATATATATATATATATATATATATATATATATATATATATATATATATATATATATATATATATATATATATATATATATATATATATAAATAAGGGATGCGGAAGTTAACGATTAATTAATCGATTAATCGTTAATGTGTTTTAACGATTAAATTTTTTTCAGCTGTTAATCGAAAACTTTTCTCCCATAGTTAGTTAGTTAGTTAGTTAGTTAGTTAGTTAGTTAGTTAGTTAGTTAGTTAGTTAGTTAGTTAGTTAGTTAGTTAGTTAGTTAGTTAGTTAGTTAGTTAGTTAGTCGACAGATCATCCTCATTGCACATCGAACCATTCAGTCCATAAGTGCTCGGATCCCCTCCTCAGCAAATCCCGCAGCGTGTAGCGGCTAACGACGCCAGTTCTGTGTTGGTTTATAAATCTTCTTTTGGCTTCCTGCGTAGTGTTCTTGTTTGGCCACCCCTCTTTTAATTTGCTGTTTTCGCAGTCTGGCCATGGTTGTAGATTCACAGTCATCACTTGGTTCACGCAAGAGTCTTACTTCTCGTAGAGCATTCAGAATGTCAGCCTGGTCCATGGCGCGTCCGCCCTCCACAGTAGCCTCGCCTACGAGCTTGTCAGCCCGCTCATTTCCTTGTACTCCCGCATGCCCTGGTACGAAGATTAAACTAATCTTTGTCAGCCGAGACCGCTCCAGAGGCAGCAACCATTCTCTTCGGATCGACCCCTCCTCTATCCTCTTGATCATGTTCATTGAGTCGCTAAGGAAACATGCCCTAGTGAATGTCTGTGTCTCGAGCCATGTTATTGCTTTACTTACTGCCATGACTTCCATAGTCAGGCTACTTGTGGTTTCAGTGAAAGCACCAGAGTCCTCCTCCCATAACTTATACAAATGAACCGGATGTCGAAAAATTTTCGGACATTTTAAACATAGTGCTGCAAACACAACCGAGTTGCAAAATTGTACTGAGTCACCATTGTGTAATCTGCAGCAAGATGTACCAACAAGATGGAACAGTATTTTTATTATGCTACAGAGTCTTCTGCAGGCCAGAGAAGCATTAACTGCCTACATGTAAGATGAAAAGAAGCAATACAAAGGTTAAAAACTGTCAGATTCAGACTGGGAGAATATTTCGAAATATATCAAAGTTTTGGACTTATTCTGTCAGACCACGGTCCTGCTTGGCGGTCAAGATTATGTTTCATGTAACTGTGTATTGCTACTGCTATCATCGTTGACAAAGCATCTGACTGTACACGATGCTGATTTTGGCTACATAGCTAAATTTAAGGCAAACAATATAAAATGACACAAAGTAGTGCAGCTTTACATAACAGAATTACGACACATACAGGACGTTTCGGTGATTAGCCTTCATCAGCAAACAAACACCTTTACAAAACACAACATATAGCCAAGGAGATCTCCTGTGACTACATCAACACGTGACGACAGGACGAGAAGAATGAAAAGATGAAAAAAAAATGAAAGCAATGAAGAGAGAATAAATACTGGAAAAAATGTTCATACTTACCCCAGAATTCCGAGCGAATAATTGTCTTCTTCTTCTTCTTATTCTTCTTCTTCTTCTTCTTCTTCTTCATCTTCTTCTTCTTCTTCTTCTTCTTCTTCTTCTTCTTCTTCTTCTTCTTCTTCTTCTTCTTCTTCTTCTTCTTCTTCTTTTTTAATCCGTCCCCAATTATCCCATAATGTGTGCTGAGGTAATGTCCTGCCACCTTACTCATTACCTGAACCGAAGGCCCATCTCTAGTCTTGAATACAGTATACTTCTATATAATTTAATAATTGAAGACATAACCACTCACTGCGTTATTATCTCTGGACAACGTAGCTATGAAAACGAAAAGTATATGTTTTTATTGTAACTATCTACACTTGAGTATAACATCCGATTTAGTTACGTTTGCTGACGTTAAACAAGGTAGAAATGTATTGTTTATTACCTTACCGCGCAAATATACGCACACATACACACACAAACACAAACACACATATACACATAAATATGCAAACATCTGATTCCCATTATATCAGGTCATGCTGACGGAACTGCACAACCTGCATGAAGTGGCTCACTGTAGCTTGGGCCAGAAATCGCTTGGCTTTATGTAATTCAGAAAATAACCTCGGTCCTTGCCAAGAAGCCTATACGGGATGTGGTGTTAACTCCTTGGTTTTAGCCCGACTGACACTTAATGGGAGATATGGTCAATATCACATCGGATGTCTTTATTTCGCCTAAGCCTGTTGCCTTGGATGGAATCTGTACCCAATTGCATGCTGATGTTGGACATGCTAACCTTTCATGTGCAAAACTAGCCGTTACGAATTTCCCTCGAAAGAAGAACAAAGAAGGGGGAGAAGATGTTTATAAATTATATGTATTGAAACGAATCACGTTCTAGTTAATGTATGAAGTCTCATTTTATATTACAGTATATTATCCATTATACAGATTGTATATGTTGAAATATACCTATTCTAGTTAATGTATAACTCATTTTAACTTGAAATGTATAATTAATTATGAAAATGATATCAGCTGAAATAGACCCATTCAAGTTAATGTATGAAGTCTCTTTAGGACCAGATATATTTATTTTTATTTAAAGTCTGGCGCTATACTGACCACATCTGGCACCGAGTTCCGATTGGTCCATACAAATATGGTTCTAGCACCATATGCTTAACATGCCTAAGGCGTGGTTGTAAAAGGGCCCTCTAAATTGTTTAAGAAACGAACATCATAAAGGGCCTCCTTTTGCACACTGAGGCTACCAGGTTTAGATAGTGCTAACTCAATATGTTTAAATCAATCGGCATGCATGGGGTGATGTGAGCATAGTATTGCATGTTTTACTTGTCATTCATTCAGTAGCATGTCCTTT
Source organism: Cepaea nemoralis (assembly GCA_014155875.1). NCBI lineage: Eukaryota > Metazoa > Mollusca > Gastropoda > Stylommatophora > Helicidae > Cepaea > Cepaea nemoralis. The sequence goes on from JACEFZ010025839.1 coordinate 373,958, forward strand.
GCAGAACTACGCTACCAAAAACAACCTTCCGGAAAACTTCTTGGTCATAAGCAACATGTCCCGAGTCCGATACACTCATCTGGAGAGCATCTCCCACATCCTGCACCCATCTTATCTTTGGCCTTCCTCTTCCTCTCTGCCCAGGCATATGCCCCTCCTTTATTGTTCTCACCAAACTTTCATGACGTTTCAAGTTAACGAAATGTTTCAGTTTTCTTTGTTGTATCGTCCTTAGTACACAACCTCCTTCAATATTCAGATCTTGTCGTATGGATGCATTTGTTCTTTTCTGTATCCAAGATATTCTAAGAACCCGTCTGTATCATGTATATTCAAAGGCATTTATGCGCTGTTCAGCTTGTTTAGTTTTAGAGAGATAAAAGTATTCCTATGTCCCGACACCACTCTTGACGCCAATGAATACAATGCTTAAAATGTTGCATGCATATCCTTTAACAAGACGTCACAGTCAACCCCAGCATGTGCGCGTTGTTAACATCCGGTGTGCTGATGCCGAGGTAAGGGATTCAACCCCATACACCTGACAGTTGGACTAAAGTGCTGACTTCTCGTCCTTGACTTGATGACGTAAATTACAAGTACCTCTGAAATCAGAGTCGATTCGCCTGATAGCGAGGGACACTGGTAATAGGAAAAGCTAATCCACACGCAAAATTCAGCCCAGTGCTACTAGACGTAGTGTTTGTGGACTACGCTTGAGTTCAAAGCGAGAGGGCGCAAAAAACAACCTGCATGTTTTTATTATTAATTTTTGTTTTCGTTTGTGTGTGTGTGTGTGTGTGTGTGTGTGTGAGAGAGAGAGAGAGAGAGAGAGAGAGAGAGAGAGAGAGAGAGAGAGAGAGAGAGAGAGAGAGAGAGAGAGAGAGAGAGAGAGAGAGAGATTTCTTGGCAAATGTTTACGTTCAATAGTTTGCCACTGTTTTCTGAACAACCAGTACTCATACCATTTAGTGAAAGGCCACGCAATGCGGTCAGCTTCCAAATCTCTCTCAGATGTGTTTCGAACGCGGTATGCGGAATTGCAAATTGCGTCCGTAACACCTTCGCTACAGGGACGCAGATGTGTTTCCAGGGCACCAGGGCCAGGTTTTATACTGGCCAAGACCTACTAACACGTCGTAACCTAGCGTCCTGGGCAACATGTCATTTCGGGGTCCTGACTAACGTAGTACGATCGCTGATTCTTCCGAAGTCGGAGAGTATCTGCCTGCACGGCGAGGAACCACCAGTCTGCACACCAATAAGCCAGACATGGGACCACGGATACTCACGCAAACCTCAGTCTGGTATGACATCACACAGATGTTGGACAACAGGATGTCACCATCCGGCATATAGGACTTCACGCTGGAGTTCACAGCCAGCGACCGCAAGCAAGCAAGCACCTTCGCTACAGCACCAACATGTTCAAAGGGATTACATTAACATCCGAAAGCGAACAATCAAACTTAAATGCCAGGAATATGATTAAGATTGCAGTCTATCTCTGTTTGCGGTCCAGTTCTGGTTTTACTAGAAATTTATTTATTTGGTTGTTTCGGGATTTGAAGGTTTGCAGATCGAACACAATCCACTACTGGAAACGCTGGTCGTATTCCGGTACGAACCTTGGGACATGTCCACGTCAGATTGGAAGCATAAGACTCGAGTTTCGCTCTCGTTTGAGCTCGTCAGTAGTGCATATCCCTGACTGGACCCGGTATCGAACTCCGGATCACTGGTGTGTGTGGCCGGTGTGTAACCACTTGACCACGCAGCTCAACTCAAATGCGACCAAATTATAATACTAGAATATCACATCACCCATTGTAGGCTATAGCTGAAAGTTTGCCCGATCGTCCCGACTGACAATCGTCAATCGAACTGGCCCCGAATGATCAGGTCTTCTCGATCTGGCAAGTCACACCAGGCGCCAAAAGTCCAGCGAGCAATGATGATCAAACTGATGTATTTGTTTGCTTCGGGATTTAGAAATATTTCCGCCTTATTTGTTTGTGATATATCATAATCATGTCTGCATGAAAGCAATAGTTTTCATTGACTACCACAAATGATTTGTCTGTATATGATAATTTGTGTTAACTGATTCAGTGCAAAACAAAAAGTAGGTTTTGGGTTAAATAAACAAGGATGGAGGTAAATAGGAAGTAGATGTGTGTGGCGGTTATGGCTTAAAAGATCGCTTCTCGGCCATAAAGAAAAATGAAATACGTTAGCAGACATTGTTGTAATATATATATATATATATATATATATATATATATATATATATATATATATATATATATATATATATATATATATATATATATATATATATATATCAAATTAAAAGGGTTTGAATGGGGAAAACTACTGTGTATAAGTCAATAGTAGATATGGAAAGTACCTCAAGGTGGTTAATCATCCCATGACACTTAATCAATTAATAAACGTTCATCACTCTAGCAAACAATTCTGGTATTGGCAATGATAGGTAAATGAGCTTCGGTAATGCCATAGACAATAATAAATTGAGAACAAATGCTCGAGAACGATGTTTCCGTGTCTAGTCTATTTATCCGGAGACACAGCGTTTCAATAAAACTGCCTCGTCTGGATGTAAATCGAGGGAGAGTGTGGTGGGGCGGTCTTGGATGAACAATAAGTCCGTCAGCGCCCATAAATAACTACGTATCGATGGGTTAATATTTCACACGCCTTTCACCGCTTGACGGAAACGTCCTATCATCAGCAAGGCGTCTTCTCTGACCATCACAAAACATACTTGTGGAAACGATTAATTCTTATTAACCTCTTTGTAACCTCTGATTCCATCGTCTGGGGAATCACACTTCACTTCTTGCAATATCCACCGTTATTTCCTTCCAATTTCCCCCTTATACATTAACCACAGCGATAATACATATATACAGATATAATCATTGTTTATTCCGAATATGTGGACTGAACTTGTCCAACGCTTTTACTTTCAATGTAATCGATTTGTATGGTGAATTTACGTGTAGTTTGACAACGGCTAATGAAAGAAAAAAAAAACAGTACATGTATATTTACCATGGCAATATACGGGTATGAAACGTGGACAGTTAAGAAATTATCTGAAAAGTGCTTGCGCTTTTGAATATCATTGCCACAGAATAATATTAAAATTGTTGTGATCAGTATTACACCGCCGGCCTTTACTTCTCAGAACCTGGTATAAAAATAAGTCCACTTCCATGCCAGTTCCAACACATGACTGCTGACGTAGCCAGGCAAAATTTCTAGCCACTACTGCGCTACCAATCAATCATTTTGAAAACAAAAATTCCAAATTCGGTCTCGTTCAGCCTGCTTCCTCAGCGTTGGTTAGATTTGAGATCCGTAGTTGTGTGGACTGTTAGTCCTAATTCGAACTTGTTTTATTGGTTCCGTTCTGGTTGTCGGATAAGGTTCGTTTTTGTGCTGCCTGGTAATTTCCTTATTGTCTTATGTTGGTCCTGATAAAGACCGGTCATTAATCGGACCTACTAGGTTCCGCAGTCTCTCATTTGTTGCTTTCTTTCTCTATTATCCCTACTAAGTGCTGGTTGTTTCTTGTCTACGTTACCGAGGCACCCTCAATATATGTTAGACCCTCGGTAATACAGAGAATAGAAAAATCGACAAAGCGAAGTCTCTGGCACATCAATCCATTCTCAAATGATGGGTAAGTGTTCAACTAATGTTTGTCCAATTACGAGGGCGCTTCAAATGAACATCTTAAATGTTCGTTGTTTGTGTGTATGCGTGCGTGCGTGCGTGATTATATTGGAAAAAGTAAAGAACAAATGTATCATTTGCGATGTAGTCACCACTGCGTTCAATGCAAGTCCTTCAGCGTCGATAAAGTGCTTGTATTCCTGAAAAAAAATCTACGCAGTGGTCACAACTCGGTGTGCCTAACCCGGTCGAGAACAGTCTGTCACAGAAGTCACGCCGTTTTGAAATTTCCTATTCCACTCATACACTTACTGGACCGACAAGCAAGCATCAACATACTGGACCTTCATTGGCCGATGAATTTATATAGGTTTCACCCCTTCACAGATTTAAAGAAAACAACCTGAAAATAGATCGCTGCTCCTCTTTGGTGCATGCTAAAAGCTGGGCGGAAATTTTAAACTGTCTTTATGACGTCACGGTGTTCGTCTGCTCCATGATGGCACGTACTTAACACTCTTGGCATCCTTAATAACAATATTGATTGGCTAGCAGAGAGTGCCATGGTTATTGTAATTTCTATCACACTTTTAAGGTTTTCATGTGAAGCCCACTCGTAGATGAAACGATTCTAATGTCCTCATTGAACGCCTACCCTACTAAATGACCATACTAGTGTCAACAGAATGATGAAAATACAGCCGTTCTGCTGTAAGCAAGTGCCGTGTGTGTGTGTAAAGAATGAATGTCGTATTAGTTACTTGTTCTTCTTTACCACTTTAGTGTCGTCCCTGGAGTGAAGAGAATCAACACCCACATTTGTTTTAATTCAATATCTCTATTCTGGAGAAATCCAGCAGACTCCGTCCACACACTCCCTCAATCTGAAGACACCTTCCTCTCACTCTTACTCACCCCTGGATCATGCCCCCTCTCATTCTTCCCCAACATAACATACTTGACAACTCTCGCTTCAACAAATAAAAACAAGAAATTTATTAAAGCAAAGAGTATATGTAGGAGAAGTGTGTGTGTGTATAAGGTGTAGAATGTGTGACGTGTATTCTAATGGTAGACCAGTGATTTAGAAGCAAAGTCTGTAACATCATAGTGCTTAGCACACAACAGCACCATTTTTTCCGGACAGTGAACCTCACCCAGAAGATGACGACTTTCTCCAATCACTCGAACAAACAGGATGCTGGTAATCCGATAGACACTGTTGATCTTGGTCTTCACTCTACCACACGGTGAAGTTACTCTGTTTCCTAATATTTGTTTGAACTGATAGTCCTCCAATTAACTGAAATGTCACTTGGGGAAAACTCTACTGTTTATTAGTTTCTGGTTATAACATTTCCCCCTCTTTTTGAACACAACCTATTAATGTTTGTTAGGTAGATGTGTATATAGATATATATATAATATGTCCTTAGTATGCGAGTTATTAATCTTCGGTGATGAAGCTTATCACTCATTAAACACAACACTTCTGTTCATACAATTCCACTCAGCAGAAGCCAGGTTCCCGCAAACCAACTTGGGTATAAGCCCTATGTAGCGGCCTCTCAGCAACCTCTGTCTTCAGATGCTGAGCCATCATTGTATCAAACTTTGAACTGCTTCTTCGTAGTAAATCCTCTCCCACTCACGTGGAACACTCAAGGGGAACTGTACATGGAACCTGTAGAGCAGATAACATCATGGTGAGGGCAACTCAGTCCTGGCCAGAATTTGGGCAAATGTAGGCCAATAACAGCACTCAGATCTATAACAGAGATCCGATCTCTGTCATACGGCCAAATAACTCAATCATATGATCTGAGACATGGCAACACCAGGAAAGACTAAAGGAACGGGTAGAAACCCAGCAGATGCCCTACTGAAGATCCTACCATTACACATTCCCCTCCTCCCTCTCAACCATCCTTAATCTCTCTAATTATTATTCCACTACATTGTCCTCAACTTCCGAGTAAAATGATATATAACACAAGCTACATGAAGCCACACAATAGAATACTAGTGCCGACGCTCCTATGATACTTTCTAGCACCGCACTAATAGAACATTCTATCACTAATCATAATACATTATATCACTACACAGTACTGTACTCTATTCATAATCATACTCTTAAGTTAGATATAATTAATTGCCTACCATATGTCTATTCCTGTTGTTACTCGAGAAACTAGGCAATCCGATTGGATCTATGTCCAGTGGATAACTATCACTACTAAGATAGGCTAGTCCCTCTAATATAACACAACTCGGGAATTATCCCCAATTCTAACACTACAGAATGTTTTCCTCGACTCCATCCACCTGTTTACTGCACTGGGTTTTATATGGGTGCTTGAGTGAGTCACCGGAAAGTCCAGACGCCAATCAGTCCAGAATCTGGCTTTGTCCTCCTGTTTCCAGACTAACCAGAGTCAATTAGCTGTCAATTTTCCTTTTCATCTGGGGAGTTCTTTGTCTCATCCAACAAATATCCGGGTTGTCTGTAAGCCGGAGACCTTTCTCCCATTACAGAATCCTTCTGACCTCTAGCAGGCATTCTGTCTATCACTTGCAACGACCAACTTCCGTTTTGTAGACAAATGTCGCCAGTACACACCTCTCGAACAACATCCTGTCATCAACGGTCGATTGTGTGTAGACAACTCTACGTGACTCCCTTTGATCTCATACACACTGTTGACCAGGTGTCGAGAATCTGTACCGACGTATTTCCCTCAGTTTGTTCACCATAACAGAGTCAATTGTGTTAGCAAAATAATGTCGGGTTTGGTTATCATTGATCGACTGACAAGTTACTTTATCCTGTGACAGCAAGCAAAACGAGAACACCGCCCAACAATTACGAAATAATACAAAATTATCATAATCGTATGTCTCATCTCATCTCATCATGTTCCTCTTGTACCTTGCCATGTCGAGGTGAAGTATAAACATTGTGAGAGTGCCCGATTATGGGCTTCATATATCGATATTCCCATGGACTCTGCTATTCCCTCCGTCCAACGTTTACGTGGTCGGCCTCTTCCTCTGTTTCCATCTGGTCTGTACATCATTGCTTGTTGTGGTATGCTGTTGACTGGTAACCTACTTGCATGGCCAAACCATTTGACTTGCTGCTTTCTAATAAAATCTAGTGCTGCTTTAACCCCCACTTTAGTCCTGATTTCTTCATTTCTGATCTTATCTCTTCTTGATACGTTGAGTATTCTTCTCAGGAACCTCATTTCTGTTGTTGTGATTTTTCTTTTCTCTTTTTCTATCATTGTCCAGGCTTGACATTGGTAGCATAGAGTTGGTAGGAAGACTGTGTTGTAAACTAAGAATCGTTTGTCATGCGGATAAAATGGGAGGTCATGATTGGCTTTCTTACATTGTCAAATGAGTCTTGGATCAGATCTGTGGTCTTCTACTAATTATATTATTTGTCCAAGCAAGCTGGGTATTTATCTCTTTGCTTTCCCAGTGCTCTTTTCTCATGACTTTTGCCAGTTGTCACTAAGTTTTCAAGTTTATTTTTCATTATAATGTGGCCAAAAATATGTTGACTGCTTATGTCTAATTTTTCAACTGAATTGACAGTGTTCACCTGTTGGCTGGCCGCTGCTGTCGTTGTATACAAAGAAAAAGTCGCTTAAAAGTCGACAGGGTCGACTTCATTGCACCGGGTTTTATCCCATATGGCTCAGTCTCTTTCCGCAGCGTGGAAAGCATCGCACAACGCATGAACTCCGTAGCTCTAGCGACGACCCACAGGAGTCTCCGAAAAATTTCACTCGTGAACTGAATGACGCGGCCCGGAATCGAACCCACAACATTCGAAGCCTGAGACAAACGGTAATTTCACATATGAATCAACTGGCATATTCACATATGAAACAGATACACCTTTAAAAATTAGATTTTTAAGAGCATGCATCTTTGCCATTGCAAGATTCGCCTGTGAGACCTGGACATTTACTAAACAATCTGAACAGCACATAAATGCCGTTGACTGTCCTCAGTCTTAAAATAATGCACTGGAATGCGGAGGGAGTCAGCAACAACAAAAATTAGAATTAGAAAACATCTTGGACCAAGAAAAAGTAAGCATATGTTGCTTACAAGAAACTCACCTCAACGAAAATATAGCCTTCAAAATCAGAGGCTACCAGTGTTACCGATCTGACCGAAAGGACAGGCGAAAGGGTGGGATACTGACCCTTGTAAAAAATAACATCATTGCTTCCCAAATCGAAGTCTACATGGAAGAGGCTGGGTATTAGACACTTAAGCTTAAGACAAGCAATACAGACCTACATCTGATAAATTACTACTGTCCAAGTGACCGCCCACAGGCACTGGAAACACTACCATTAACAGAACAAAATGTGTGTGGCGATTTCAACAGCCACTCGCAGAGCTGGGGCTATTATCACATGGACCAGAGAGGAGAGAGACTGGAAGACTGGCAGGATGAGAATAGATTCATCTTGATTAACAAGCCGTCCGACCCACATACTTTCTACTCGAGACCATGGCACACTACAACTACACCTGGTGTGGAACATTACACGAATTGTTGGGAAACAACTTGGTGGCAGTGACCATCGGCCAGTCTTTCTAACTGTAGAAAATGAGCTTGTAAGTGAAAGCAGCACCCTCTCGAGGTGGAACTACAAGAAAGCAGACTGGGCAATGTACAAGAATCGCACCAGCATACTGGTTAGAAACCTGAACACTGAGAAAGACATAAATAAAGTAGTTGAAGAGTTTGGGAAATGCATACTACAGGCAGCGCAAGAAACAGTACCAAGAGGAGCCCGTAAACAATATAAACCCTACTGGAGTAGTGAACTGGAACAGTTGTATAATGATGTGGAAGTGTGTAGAAAGCAAGCAGAAGCCACACCCAGCGAAGAGCACTACAATAAGTTCCAGCATGCAAAAGCCAAATTTCAAAGGGCGAAGCTGTAGGCTAGACGGAAAAGCTGGCAGGAGAAAACGGAGACTCTGAACTTTGAAAGAGACACAAGGAAATTGTGGAAGCTAATAAAACAACTTAGCGATGAGGGCACGGGGAGAAACTCAAAAATTGCACTACATAAAGATGGAAACATCTTAACAAGAAAGCAAGCAGTTGACCATTTTGCAGGCTCATTCGCACAAGATAACAATATCAAAATTAGCTGGCTGCTGAGGATGGAGACGGAGCGCTTATGGGAATGTCCCGACTGCTGTGATGTCGGTTCCTAAATCAATCATTCAATCAATCAATCAATCAATCAATCAATAAATAAATCAATTAGCCCAGAGAAACAACAAAAGATTCGAGAGAAACGGCAACATACAGGACAGAAGGAAACAGTACATGAGGTTCTGGAGGCACCCATCACAATCAGCGAACTGGAGCTAGCCATATCAAAACTGAAAATGAGAAAGTCACCAGGAGCTGATGATATCGCCAATGAAATAATCAGAAACCTAGGAACAGAGGCCAAAGCAAAGCTGTTGCAGATCTTCAATAACAGTTGGACCTTAGGCAATGTTCCACAAGCCTGGAGAGAAGCAATCATGATACCCCTCATGAAATCAGGGAAAGATAGTTCCATTGCCTCTAGCTACAGACCATTTAGCCTCACCAGCAGACTCTGCAATACACTGCAGCGCATCAACAATCACAGACTGCAGTGGTACATTGAAAGTAAAAACATCCTTGTGCCACAGCAGGCTGGCTTAAGGCAGTGCTACTCTACGGAAGATCAGATAACCTACCTCTCTCAAGAAATTGAGGATGCATTCCAAGAGAAGAAGCTGGTGCTTGCGGCATGGATAGGTCTGAAGAAAGCCTTTGACAAAGTCTGGAAAGAAGGTCTGATGAAGAAACTGAGAAACTGCAAAGTCAATGGAAGAATGTACAAATGGGTGAAAGCATACTTGCACAACAGAAGAGCCCGAGTACAGATAGACGGACTCAAGAGCAAGAAAGTATTACTGCGTCACGGTGTTCCCCAGGGCGGAGTCTTGTCCCCCACACTTTTTCTAATCTTCATCAATGATGTCAGTTTAGTCTTTAGTTTAGTCGTTGAATCAACATCACGGCACACGGTTTAACCCATAAGTGCTCCGTTTTCCTCCTAACTCAAACCTGTGTCTGGAGAAACTCAGCCCAATGCACGAACTCCGTTGCATCGGCGAGGATCCTGAAATACTTTGGGTAGATTTTTAACTCGAAACTTTGCCCGGGCAGCGCCGTTAGGCTACTCTTTTTCGATTTCCAACTGCCAAGGGATTTTTTACGTGCGCAACAATACACACGGGCGTCCGATCTCACTACCCAGAGACCAGGGGAAATTTTATTACTGGAAGTCCAGGTGGATTTTTTAAATAAATCCCGGTCCTCACCGGGGCCTGAACCCGGGACCTCCAGCACTCGAGGCGGACACCATACCTTGAGACCACTCAGCCCCCCCCCCCTTTCATCAATGATCTCGTTGCTAATCTACCGCATGGAATTAAAGCGGCAATGTACGCCGATGACCTGGTTCTATGGAGCACAAATGAACATGCATCAGTGGCCACCAGATTGCTACAAAGAGCTGTAGATACATTTGTTGCATGGGCAGATAGATGGTGTGTCAGTATAAACACTGACAAGTGCAGCACCACCCTATTTACCCTCTCTCCAAAACAAAAGGCAGGGATCATCCAGATAAATGGAACACCCCTAATAGAAGATAAAGAACCAACATACCTTGGAGTAACATTTGATGGCAGGCTGACATGGAGAAAGCACATCAACAAAGCAGTAGCAAAAGCCAGAAGGAAAATACTCATCCTGAGAAAGCTAAGTGGAACCACATGGGGAGCCAGTGGGAAAATACTTAGCAAAGTTTATCAACAGAGCATACGACCACACCTGGAATACGGGTCAACTGCATGGTATTCGGCATGAAAAACCACACTACAAGAGCTGGACAAGGTGCAAAATCAAGCACTTAGAGTCACCACAGAAGGATGAGATCAACCCCTAGGGTGGAAATGAAGAAGGTGGGGAGGACACAAGCACCGAGAGAGCGCAGAGATACGAAAACGCTAATACAAGCAGAGAAGTTCCTCAGCTTACCAGGCCACCCTATGAAGAACCGATTTGAAAACCTAGCTATGGGGCGGGTGAAAAGAAGTAGTTTTATCCACCAGGCCAAACGACTCTGCAGAGAAACCACCGATCTGCCCACAGTTGGTATCACCCTAACAACTATTCCAGAGCGAACTCCATGAAAAGATGAACATGGACTATCATTACAAATCCAGAGAAAAGTGATAGAAATATTTGACAAGGAAGAACAGAACAGTGTAGAGCGCAGAACAGCCACTCTCAGCTTCCTTGATGAAGAATACCCACAGGATCTCTGGATCCAAGTCTACACAGATTTGTCAGCACAAAATGCTACTCGAAATGGAGGAGCGGGAGTGTACATAGAATACCCTAATAATACTAGGGACACAGCCAGAGTACCGACAGGAAAATACTGCCATAACTATGATGCTGAAATTGAGGCAATCAAGATAGCAACTAGAGAAATTACTAAATACCAGCAATGGTACACAGCCTGTGGTGCTATTGACAGATGCAAAATTAGTATTCGAGGCGCTCCTGTCTGGGAAATTGCCAGTACTAAGGACACTACTTTCTGAACTTAGCAGTCAGCATAAGGTCACCATACAGTGGATACCATCCCACTGTGGAGTACCCGGAAACGACAGAGCTGATCAATTAGCTTAGGAAGGAGGCAAAGAAGTACAGCCTGATGTGCCCGTTACATACCACCAAAAGAAAAGAGTGATCAAATTAGTCAGAAAGCCACCAAAACCTGCTCAAGATGACTACCACGTTATGGACAGACCAGAATAAGTCATTATTCTACGCTGTGTGAACTGAAAAAGACAGTTAAATTCATACAAGAGACAGCATTGCAGTTATAAACATATGTCAAGCGAACGAAAGAAGGAGATCTTAGATATTCAGTAATTTAATAAATATTTGGAGATTGTTTCTCTATGTAACTTAGTTGGTATTTTTAAGTTTCCCAAGGGAACACACTGTAAACAATCATTAAAAACTTCCGGTCATCCTTTTACACCACTACTGTTGGGAAACAACAGGTAAGGATATATTTCTTGATTTTTAATCTGAAGCCATCCATTTTATATTAGCATTAAAAAGAAGAAGAAGATCTTAGATATTCAGTAACTTAATATTTGGAGATTGTTTCTCTATGTAACTTAGTTGGTATTTTTAAGTTTCGCAAGGGAACGCACTGTAAACAATCATTAAAAACTTCCGGTCATCCTTTTACACCACTACTGTTGGGAAATAACAGGTAAGGATATATTTCTTGATTTTTAATCTGAAGCCATCCGTTTTATATTAGCATTAACAATATCATCAAAAGTCACAAAATAATTGCTAGCACTTAAACAATATACTTAAAAATTGATTGTTCAACAATATTATAGATAAATCGTTGTTCAATTTGTTGTAGTTGTACCTACATTTGTCTCTGCAAGTAATGTAGTGGTACATTTCCATTTTCTCAGTCATATATTTTAGTTTGTAGTTCGTATTTTTGTTATTATATCAGCTAATGAGTCCCTGTTACTCGTAAGGGATGCTGTTTACGCTAAATAATTTGGGACCGTCGTTCGGAAGAGTGCCAATTATTATACGTATACGTTTACTCTACTTGAGTACTTCACACTATCGGAAATAAGCAACTCATCTCATCTCATCATGTTCCTCTTGTACCTTGCGGTGTCGAGGTGAAGTATAAACATCGTGAGAGTGCCCGATTATGGGCTTCATGTATCGATATTCCCATGGACTCTGTTATTCCCTCCGTCCAACGTTTACGTGGTCGGCCTCTTCCTCTGATTCCATCTGGTATGTACATCATTGCTTGTTTGTTGTGGTATGCTGTTGACTGGTAACCTACTTGAACTTCACTTGCATGGCCAAACCATTTGACTTTGCTCAACTTGCTGCTTTCTAATAAAATCTAGTGCTGCTTTAACCCCCACTTTAGACACTTTAGTTCTGATTTCTTTATTTCTGACCTTATCTCTTCTTGATACGTTGAGTATTCTTCTCAGGAACCTCATTTCTGTTGTGTGATTTTTCTTTTCTCTTTTTCTGTCATTGTCCAGGTTTGGCATTGGTAGCACTAGCATAGAGTTGGTAGGAAGATTTTGTTGTAAAGTGCTTTCTTAGTAGTTACTGACACATGTTTGTTCTTTAGTATTGGTGCCATTTGTCAGTCCGTTTATACTTCTTAGTTTTTCTACGAGCAGTATGAAGATCCCCTGCCGGCTTGCTAGGCCAGTCGCAGGTTTAGGACACAAATCTGACCACAGGGAGTCCATCCCCTATGGCGAGCCATAGCCCCATTAGCCCATGACCTCGCGGTCATGGTTGCCTGGTCTGCACCACGCGGAGGTGGGGGTTGACTTTTGTAGTCTGCGGGTCATCGGCAGGCTACTAATTTTCGCTCTTCACCCCTCCTGGGAGAGGCTAGCCGATCCTAACCCTGCTGGCTGCGGGCCAGGGGCATTCCACACCTTGCAGACAAGAGCGCTTTCAGAAATGTTCAGTGCTGGTTTCAGATATATAACTTTTTTCGGTTAATTACAGTACTCCATCAAAACTTATTTGTTACGAATGATATAAGTTTATCTATACAATAATATGACTTTCGTATGAGAACATGGAGAGATATTGCATTTACTTCATTTTGGGGGGGGGGGAGGTCTAACTTGTCATATTATCTATTTCTCAATAGGATGTGCCGTGACCTAATTAACAATTAAAAAAGGCCACCAATTGCTTATTATTTATTAAAAGTCTGTCGCATTGCTAACAAACTGGTAAGATGTATATTTTATTATGCGTTTTTGTCAACAGGAAAGTAAAGGCCACATTCCTCTTTCAATAGAATGTTGAGAGGATAAACTTCATTGCATCGGGTTTTACCCCATATGGCTGTCTCTTTCCGCAGGGCGGCCTGCAGAAAGCATCACACAAAGCATGAGAGTCTCTGTGTCTCAGAGAAAAATGCACTTTACTTTTAAGACTTTTCGATAGGATATGCTGTTACCTAATTAACAGTTCAAAATAGATGTCCATTTAATATTTATATTAATTAAATGTCATGTGAAATGTTCGTCGTTAGTGAAAGAACAATTCATGAAAATGTACTCATATTGTCTTAATGTACCCACTGCATTGCAACAGCTTTCTTTTGTTGATTAAATATGCATTAATGTAAGTAAATAAGTTTGTAACTGCTGCATAAATTAAGCAGCAGTTAATTAATTATTAAAATATTAAATAATAACAAAAAATGTAAAAATATGTAAATATTCGCTAATAATTGATTTCTACTTCTACTCAATAATTACACTGTTCTGTATCTAAAAGTGAGCAATTAATAATTAAATACTAACTTTAAAAAAATCATAACTTATTTCATAGTATTTTATTTAAATTTAAATAACTGGTGCGCTGCTAAGAAAACTTGTACTCCTTACAGGTTTACAGATTGGGTCTGAAAACTGGCTTTCAAAATTATTTTCAGCCATGTCAAATGCTGAAAAATTATACAAATACACAGATAAATTACTGCTACAAATGAAACTTGTATTTTGTTTAATTTTAGTAGTTAAATTGCCAGTTATAATTATAAATAAATACATGTCCTCTATAGTTTAGTTCTATTGTATGGGCGTCACCATCTTGAATTTTGTGTTATGACTGCCATATCTCATTTTCGTTATTGTGCTAAAAATAATTTCCTAACAAAGTAAGAAGTGGTAATTGTTGAAACTCTTCACATATATGAGAAATTGAACGGAGAATCCAAAAATGCAATTTTAAAAAAACCTTCTAATATTTATGAAACGTGAGTTATAAGACAAATTAGCTTCAGGGCATCAACTATCGAATTTTAACTCCACGGAGAAATAACTTTGGAGTGACAGAGATTTACATTCTTAGCAGACAGGCTACTTATGCAATTTTTAGAGTGGTTTCCCGCAAAGTTCAACCAGTTATTTCCGAATATATCCAATCAGAAGCATACATGGGTAACCCCAGGCATAAACCGGATGTCGCAAGGAACTTTATGCTAATTAGAGTCATGCCCGGTCCCACCACCCATGTTAGGATATGCCGACCTTTGACATTGCTACTTGTATCTGTATATCTGGGGGGGGGGGGGATTATACAAAAATCGGAATGAGCATTGAATGTGTTGTCGATCACTTCTGGTTCAGTGTGGTTCACTGTCGTCGATAGTACAAGCTATGGATATACTCTGATGACAATGAGGGCCCTTTGGGCCCAGAAACATTTATTGTATCCATCGATCGGTTCAGCAGACCACCACACACCAAAACGGCGATCGTTCTAGTGTCTAACAGACGACGATACTCTCAAACGTAAGAGATTGACAACACATCGCCCTGGAAATGACCTTATGAGGCCCTATAAGGGATGCATTTTACACTAAATAATTTGGGACCATTGTTCGGAAGAGTGCCTGTATAAATAAGTAAAATAAGGTAACGACCCTTCTTGGGGACCATGGTATGGATGGGGCATAAGGAGAAAGGTGCAGATCCATGTTTTATAGACCAGTCAGCGCTCCATGACTCATGTGGTCAGTATCACGCTGGCCGTCATCTGTCCATATGTGGACTCAAACCTATACCCATTACTAATGGGCCGCCAGGCTAACAGCTAATAATACCACTACCGTGGCTCCTGGCATGTAGTTGTTAGTGACAAGTGTGATGTATTGTTTGTAAGTTCAAAACTGTCATGCAGTCAGAAGTTATCTGAAAAGAGGGTTGACCGCTTAAGGCCTAAAATAAAACAAAATATAATCTGGAGGTTCAATGAATGAATGTTGAATTGAGCTAAGAACTGGCATCACTGCACTCAGGACATTCCCATATGTGCTCTGCCCCTTCACTCAACAGCCAGCGAGGAGTTATGTTACTAATCATTCCTGGTCTTCTCTCTGTTTTGAGATTCATCCAGATCCCCTGTCATCATTCTTTCCCCATACAATCATACATGCATGATGTTCTCAGTCTGTTCGGATTAGATTAAAATCTGATTACCTCCACATACAAGTTAAGTAAACTGGTCAAAACATTGCCTGTATCTGTTTTAACATTCTTTGAGCTTTCTAGTCATGTTTTGTTTATTTGGACTCCTGTCATGCAGCCAGGTTGTGTAATTGTAATAAGTCAGTGTCTGTGGTTTCTGAATTTAGATTTTATGTAATAAAGTCACATTTCAAAATTGAATAAAATGGGGACAAGAGAACATGTGCAGTGTGAACTGAATATATTTTATGGTACAGTTCATTATTCAATTTACAATTTACGGTGTTACAAAAAAATGTATTTGCCGCAAACATCTAACAAGATGTATAATTATTATATAGAGGTACATAAGTTATTGTCTGTCTTTACAAATTAATATCAAATGTTCAGTGGATTCTACCATGGAGGGATACGCCACTTAAAAATTGCAGAAGGTACAATCTTGGAAGCAAACAAGCGGTGTTGCAAATATCAAGTAGCATTCTCGGCAGAGAGCTTGTGGTGTTAATGAATGTATGGAATATTGATCTGTGCTGCATATTTTTGTAAAATAGATTTTAAAGACAGATTAAGGCCATAGGTTTTAGCAAATTTTTTGGCTTGCCAGTAATACTTTTTCTCAGTTACATCATTTGTTAAACCTTAGTTGTTTTCATATATTATGCAATCATTATGGTTGAGTGAATTGGCACATTGCCGTCTTGACAGACGATAGTTTGTGCTTTAAAAAGGCATATAACTTTTATCTATGGCGGTAGCGAATCTGACTGATAAGGCCAATTTGCGCTTTAAATGTCCGTTCACAGTGGGTGCATGTGAACACGTGGTCATTTCCACCATCATGCACCATCTTACATCTCATACGCTCGGTGTGTGACTTATCTGCAATAATTTTCTCCTTTGTCTTTATTCCATTTCTGATCTTTGCCCTCCCAAGCAACACGTTCAGCGGCGACTTGCTCCCACTGTGCATTATCAATCATGTCCCGCTTACACACATCTTTGTATCGTAGTAGAGGCCGACCCTGAGATCTCTTACCCAATTATGCTTGTATATAGCTATATACATGTAATTGAGCATTTAGTGGCAGTGGTTACAGTAGTCAACTTGCCAGTTGAGTCCCCAGAAGAGACTTCTTTATATAGCTCTGGACCGCCAATCTTGTAAATAATCTGGAAATTGTCTAGGAAGGGGCATGCCACTTCCTATCCCAGCTACATTATGTGTTATGTGACTATTTTTATAGTTAGGTATATCAAAATATATTTATCAGTATGGTCAGAAAACAAATTAAATCTTTTCTCATCAGAAGCCCAGTTGGGTTTTTGATCAAAGGGAAGATGCATGGATGCAATATTCGCTTAAACAGCTGATGGAAAAGTGGTTGAATATAAAACCTGTAAAGTCGCATGTGTAAACCAGGAAAAAGCTTTTGACAAAGTTGACAGGAATATGTCATGGGATGGCTTATGAAAATAAAAAAAAATTAGCTAGCATCTAATAGTTTGCAAAAGTTTATATACATCAAGTAAAAGTTGTTAGAACAAAGGTGTGTATTTCAAAACCTTTTGAACAATATGTGCTCTGCCCACTACTACTAGTTATAACACAGATTAATATATGCTAAAAAACATTTCAGAATTTTTGTGGATGACTAAGTGTTAATAGCAGTAGATGAATAGACCTTCAGAACATATGTAAATCAATATAAATATTAAAATAGTGAGAAATATAAATCAGCAAATTTAAATATCTGGGGTCAATTTTCACTAGAATGGATGGAGAAATCAACATCTGCACATGCATGTCAGGTGCTATGACAACTGGGGTCACTTCTGTTGCAAAGAAAGATACTGTTTAAATACTTAAGCACATCTCATAAGAACTGTTTTTTTTTTGGCAAACATGCTGTCAGTGTTAAACATGGACACTTACTGCAACTTATGAGAGCAAAATTATAACAGATGAGATCCTTAGAAGAGCTGAGGGAGTAACTTAGAAACAGAATTAGGAATGAGGAAATTCAAAGACTACCATTGTGATTTACGGTCTTTGATGTAATGAAATCTTCTAAACTGTAAACTATTACAGCATAAGTAGGTAATTTAGTTAATTAAATAAACTGTAAATTGAAAATGGCAGAGACAGACAGAAAGTCACATTGTACATATTGCCTGGTATATTTTAAGAAATATGAAATTTAATTATGGCTGTTCATTTTTAACAGCAAATGCGGTTATCTTGTCACCCAGAAGTATAGATCCTAGCATTTTGAAATAGTGGAGTGTGCCTGTTGACTGTAGAATTGTTGCATGAAACTGTTTTCTTATTGCATTCAGATTTAAAATTTATATTTCTGCAGCCTCAAAATGTTGATTCCTAAGAAGAACAGAGTTGCTATCTATGAATACCTCTTCAAAGAGGGTGTTCTTGTTGCAAAGAAAGATCCATTTGCAGCCAAACACCCTGAGATTGAAGTTCCAAATCTTCATGTGGTCAAGGCCTTGACAGTAAGTCTTATACTTGAACCTGAGATATTACTTTAAGCTTAAGCTTTGTGCGCAAGCATGCACACTCATACACACACACACATTCTAGTATTTGCAATTGTCTTGTATAATCAGTGTTGTTTCTGTTATGCTTCTGCTTCCCTGGTTCTGATTCTCTATTTCTAGACTTCTCAATCTAGCCACCAGGCTTTGACCGTTTAACATGATTCGTGGCCAAGGGGTCAAAATTTCCATCTCACACAACTTGGTATGTTTGTTCAATCCTAAATTACGCTCATTGTTTTGAAAAAATACTGGCCTGTACACATGGTGTCTTCTTGGACAGGCATCCTTTTTTCCTCATCCCTGAAAAAGACTCCAGGCACTTACCAACGATGGTACCTGTGTCCTAATAATGAAGTCATAAGTTGCATTTGCAACAGCAGCTTATCAAAAACAAAATAAATCCCAAATCAATTAAATGTGGATCAAACTTGTGGCCCAAAGACAAAGCCTATTATCGAACTAGAAAGATGTCTAGTCTACAACCAGTGCAGGATAGAATAGGTGGTAAAGCCCATTAGAAACATTAGGAAAATTTAAAGACCACTCCATGAATCAAAGGTTTAATGGTCTTACTCTTAATCTGCAAAAGGAAAGATTAGGACAGATTCTATACTTAACAATTTCAACAGCTAAACCCATTTACAATGTACAGAAGTTCCCAGCTTGGAGACAGCAGCCTTAGATATTAGTAAACATTCTATGGTTTTAAGAAAAAGAGCACTCAGAATAAAACAGTAAAAAGTGAAAAATAGCCTTAAGCTACAAATGATTATTAAAAAATATAGAAGTGGGGCTAAGCAGCCATGTGCAAGATTTGTCGATTCATTGAGCCCATAATTTGAGTACTATGTCATCTCTGCAATTATTGAAGCCTCCTTTGATTGTCGGGTATTGCCCCTACCTTCCCTTGATGACCTTCCTGGCATGTTTTTTGGATGTTCTGAAAGAGCCAGCTTTTGTAGCTGGAGGGATGAAATTGACACCACAACATTGACTTGTGAAATTTCCTATAAAACATTCGGGAAGGGTAACTTGTTAAAAAACGCTCAAAGTCAAATGTGTCGGTTAGAAAGTGCAAATTTCACAGCTCTGCTGTAAACTGGCACAACGCATCTACTTCCAAAACAAACATTTCAGATGGTCAAAGAAGCCTCTATATTTATAGCAGTGTAACTTTTTGTTAGCACCCCAATATCAAATGCATCAGAGAACTCTGCCGTTTCATGTACAAATTGGCACACTTTTTTTTATTCCTTTTGTATCAACAGATTTAGTTTTTACATGAAATTCTTTACCACTTTTAAGAGCAAGCATGCCAGAAAGAAGCTTAGTTAATATTATGTCACTAAGACACACCATAGCTATCAACATAAAAAGGCTATCTATTTTCAATAGCAATCTGAAGCACTAAACATGTGTGCACACAAATGTTTTACAGAAGCTGTTTAGCGCTTCCATTAGATACGTAAAGATGATGCTGGTCTTTAGAGTCACATAAAAACATTTTGTATGATGTGTTTAGTTTCATGTCTGAAAACGAGAATAGGAAATATCTTGAAACAAAATTATATTTAATTTTTCCTTATGTGTCTGATAGTTTACTGTTCTTTACAATATGTTGCAATCAGCCCCAGCTTATATTGATTGATTATCTAGACAATTTTACATCCAGTAGTTTGCCATTGCTTTCTGAATGCTCACACCATCAAAATCAAAGCAAAGTGATCAGGACCCATAGCGTCTGCAGCTAATTTTGACCCAGTATATTGATGAGTTGTGAAAATGCTCATTATCCTATAGAAACCGATGTTTTTTTCTGTAGTGGCTAGCATATTCTTTCTATTCTGTCTGTTTTGTTCAGTTGAAATATGAGGGTTGGCACTCAACCAACCTTCGTCGACCACTTTACACTTGTTCAAGATTGTCTGAATTTGCAGCTAAAGTTTTCTGCAAGATGAGGTTTCCAATCTTATGCCAGCCCTCATTTGCATCTTATGGTAGCGCATGGCAAGTTAGTGTTACTATTCTTTGCTTCTCATATGAGCCACGGTAACAGTCAGTTTTATTCTTTCACAGTCAAATTTCAACAGCATATTACACATGAAATAAGACATCATGTAGAATACAGATTTGCACCTAAAAGGATGTGATATTTGTGACTGTATATTTTCCCACTGATGTAATTTCTAATGAGACAAATGTGTCTGCATCATCAGAGCCTGAAGTCCAAAGGCTTGGTGCGTGAGCAGTTTGCATGGAAGCACTATTACTGGTACCTGACAAATGAAGGCATCCAGTACCTGCGAGAATTCCTCCACCTGCCAGCTGAGATTGTTCCCGCTACACTCAAGAGACAGACACGTGCGGAGGCACCCAGACCAACCAGGCCTAAGGGTATGTATGCAGAGCTAATGCTTATAAAGCCCTAGTGCTAATGCAAGGCCAGTAGATGCTAATCACTTTAAAGACACTCTGAAGATATCCCTCAAAGCTTTTGGAATTCATAATGACACAAGGGAGACTGCTGCCAAGGGCCAAAATTCATGTCGTACATCATTACCCAAGGGTATAGTCACTTGCGAAGCGAACAGCGCTGCAAGAGGTGTTAGAAAAAGACCACAGCAGGAGATCTTCCTCCTGGAACATCAAGCATACTTTTGCCCACATTTTGGGTCAAAATAGGCCTTGCCAGCCATCATTGAACTCACGGCTTCAAATTTTTAAGTCATTGAATGAAATTAATGGTCATCATACTTGATGGGAAAACACAAGGGGTAGTATTTTACTTAAATTGAGAAGCCAGTGAAACTGATAGTCCCAATTTAATGTGAGGTTAAAAAGATAAGCAGCACTGATTGTTGATGTTAACTGTTTGCACATGTTATAACAGATATGCTTTTTATAGTTTTGTTATGAACATTGCTCATTTATGCAAGCAAAATCGTTTTGTTATGAACATTGCTCATTTATGCAAGCAAAATCCTCTTTGTTTCAAGCTTTTCCATGCTTGTGTTCAGTCTCTTTGGTTACTTTAGTATACTGGACAGTTTGTTAAACCGCTTATTCTTCTCACTTGGTGGGAGTATTGATGCATGACAAGGCAGGCGTGGTTGTGGCCTTGTGGGAGCACGTGTACACCTCGGAGGAGCACATGGATCACCATGGTCTGGCAAGAATGAGACAGCGAGAAGTGACGAGGGGATCTGGCCGATGCTCGACGCTCAGAGGAAAGGCGAAACAGACATATAATCAAATAGCTACTGGTACTATTGAACTCTTCGCTGGCTGCTGAGGATGGGGACAGCGCTTATGGGAATGCCCCAAATGCTGTGATGTTGGTTCCTAAATCAATCAACCAACCTCATTTTAACAGGATGAAATGTCTTCACATTCAATCAAAGATACACCGGTGAGAAATTTGGTTTAGCAGAACATAAACTGAGATTTCCTTTTGGGTATGCCCTTTAGAATTACTCTTCAATTGTTATCTGATTCTGAAATGTGTATAGTGTCTTGCCTCGATTGATACAGCTGATACATCGATATTATTAACTGTTGTGTATTTGTTCTGTATTGTAGGTTTTCTTGTTCAAGGCACTAGGCATTGTAATTTGAAAGCAATGTATTTTATGAGGTCATTGACTACCATGATTATAAGCTTGATGTGGCAGAGTTCATTAACTTTTTACCTGACCTGCCATTTTGCGATTTGAGAAAGATAAAATGAGTTATTGCTTATATTTATTATTTATCCTATAAAATATGATGCTGTCATCCTCCTATAGCTAATTAATGAGCTGTTTAATACATGCTCTTTTATCAGTATAAAAAACAACCAGTTCTTAAAAAGTATATTCAGCTTATGAAAATCTAACCTTGGTTTAAACATACAGAAAAGTTATCAACAGAAAAGTTATAAAAGTTGCAATAAGTATATCATACTTAATGACATTGACACCACACACACACCACTCCACCCACCAATCCTCTTCTTTTAGAAAACTGTTCATGTTAGAATGTCCAAGAATTCAGTTTGCCTGAAACTAAGTATTGATCTCCTTTATTATACAGCTGCAGAAGGTGGTCCTCGTGTTGGAGGCACTGACCGCCAGGAGTACAGGAAAGCCACAGGACGTAAGTTAACATTGTATAGTGCAGTTATTTGTTAATCTGAAATGCTAACATTTAGTGGCTTCAAAAGGGGAAAACTAGCATTATTTTGTTTTTGGAATGCTTTTAAAAGGTTTGTAAATTTAGGACAAGATATTTGCATGTATTATTCGACACACCTGAGACGTTTTTCTTAGTCAATGAAAGAGGAGTAGGATGGGTAAGCTTTGCTGGAACACAATCACAGATGATAAAATAGTAAATAGGCATCACAGATCGAGCTTTCGTTAACACACAAAGATATCTGTACACTTACATACAAATTATTCAAAGGCTACTGTAATAAAATTTATGTCCTTTACAGAACATTGCAATCAACCCCAACCCCAGGTTAATTTTCTAGGCAATTTACGTTCAGTAGTTTGCCATTCATTTCTGAAGTCACAAGAAGTCACCATTAGTGTACAGCTAATCAGCGTTTGGGTTAATCCCCTTACCCAGCTTTCAGCATGTCAAAAGTTCAAGCACATAAGCCCTGCGACCATGAATAGCTCTTAAAGCTACTTAGCTGGTGTTAAACTGTACGTTTATCTGCCTCAGCTGAAAACAGGCAGTTGAATGAAAGCAAATGTCAGTGACTTTTCTTTCTGTTGCCCTGTGGTGACGTTTTAACCCATTTCATCTATGGGGAATTCGCCCATGTGATGTTTGATCCTCAAATATGTATGTGTGTTTATGTATATCTGTGTGTGTGTGTGTATATATATATATATATATAGCCATTGGGGGGATTATCACGGAGATAAAATTTTGAGCTGAGAAATCTACAATGTGTAAGGGTATAGCACATTATGATGATGATGATGACAGACATAGGATATGTTCACAATAAGGAAACATTTTTTTGTTTTGCTTGTTTAATGCCAAGCTTGTGATAGTTTCCTGTTTGAAAGCAGTGTAGTTTCCCTGTTTGCACCTGTTTTCTTGTAATGCATTCTGATCTCTACACATGGCTTATTTCAGATCAACTCATTGGCAAATTGTTTTCCACTGTTTGCATGCATGCAGCTCCCTTATCTGATCATTATTTGTATAATGAGACTATGGCGTGTGCTTGACACTAATAACTATTATAAACTTGAGTCAGAGAAAATAATGGCGAGTCGACTGCTAGAAGTGAATGTTTGTGAGATGAATGATGGTGGTCGTAAACACTGCTGGAATCAGTTTCTTTTAATTATCTTTTGTATGTTCTTTTTGTTCTCTGCAGCTGGCACTGACAAAAAGTCTGAGGTTGGGGCAGGATCTCAAGCATTTGAGTTTGTAAGTTACCTTAGCTTTACATTTGTTGTATTAAGTCAGCTTTCTTAGTCTCATACCATCCTGCAACTGTCTACTTAGTTAATCTGATACTTATTGATTAGTGCAACAGTTCTGTAGTCCATGGTTTGTCTCAAAGTTACAAGATTGGATTTACCTAAACAATATGGCTCTGCTGCGGTAAATGTTGTACTAAATGTTCTGGGCAGAATGTGGCATGTAACAAGACTAACCAGTCCGGTTTATGCTGTAACCTAGTGGGGCTAACTGCCACTGGATTATTTGTATATCTTCCAAGTCGTGTAAACTGAGGGTCTGCCTTCCCCAAACAGGTGGTGGTTGCTGGTTCTGATTGCACCTTAATGGGAATCATTAGCGCAGTAACAGAAATCATGTAGTAAATGTTTGCATGGTCTGGTGTTTGGTTAGGGCTTCTGTAAGGGTTCTGATGAGCCTATGTTAGTCACGGTTCCAACTTCACGGCAACAGACCATCCACATTATGCTCCGTTCCTGTGCCAGTGAATATCACAAAATGCTCCTCACTGCCCCATGTGAAAAGTGGAACAGACAGGAGTCTCAACAAACCAACAGCCAGCACAGGTACACTGTGCATAATGCCACCACCAGAATGCCAACACAAAAGTCCTCCACGAAAAATACAGTTCATCATCGATGGTAGCAGCAGTCACTAGAAAAATAGCAGCCATGTATTACTGCATACGGCAATCCAGTCAGTTCGGCGACAAGCCAATCATCATTATTTCAACATGCAGTTCACACTACAAACAACCGCGAACTGATGTAAAAGCATTCAACACAAAATTCACAGCTCACAGTGTCGCGCCATGCACTCAACTCAGTGACAGGGTGACGGAACCATAAAACTTCTAGTCCACATGAGGCAAATGCAAACAGTAGCCACAGGCATAAACACTCCAGAGGCAATAACTGTTTCAATGTCTATCCTCCATGTTGGGGACCGGAAGTCGGAGCCATATGTTCTTAGTAGGAATGCCAGTCATAGGAGATTGGCCTCGTTTACCTGAGGTTAGCAGTTAGAAATGTGTCTGATGCCTACAGAGAAGGGAGAATAAACTACCCTATGGGTAAAAGGGTGTGGTGTGTTCTCATTAGAATTTTAACCTGCTGTAATATGCAAGAGCAGCAGCTATTGTTTGTGTGCACGTCAAAACCATAGATAAGCATGACTATGGATTCTTTGTTTCGAAATAAAAAAAACCATGAATATGTTATTTTGAGAGAGGATATATATATTTATAGTCACCAGTGTTTTAGTGTTTTTACTGTTATATTTTATTTTCTCCTCTATTATACAATTTGCAACTTTCTAATGATTTCTCCTTATCAGTAATATTGAATTTAGTTATCTCATATTGCTCCTTCGTAGTTTCTTAATGCTATCCAATTTCTCATGTTTTTAATATGTAACCTTTTTCTATTTCCCAGAGAGGTGGATATGGACGTGGTCGAGGAGGTGGCTTTGGTGGAAGTGCTCCAAGTGATCAGTAAATGTGATTATATGCCAGATATTGTGAATAAAATGTGTTAACACAAATGCTACGACTATTTTTTGTTTTAATTCTTCTTTCATTTCATACAGCCTGGGGTTTAGTGTTTGTTTCAGTGGGCCAGTATATCTTTCTCAGCTCGCTGCACAGAAGTCAGTCCTGCAGAACATGCTAAGCAGTTTTCTCACTCTAGAGCAGGGGTGGCCAACCTTTTCAGCAGGTGGGCCAAATTTCAGAAATATTTTCTGCCGGACCACGCACCTTAATTTTTGTGTGTTAAAGTAACAAGCAAGCATGCTACAGCATTGACCACATCGTCGCTTCCCACTCCATGGACCAGCAACATGAATCCCGGCAGGACTGCATGCGACCAGCGGGCCTCATGTTGGCCACCCCTGCTCTAGAGTACAGTGTTGAAGCTAATCATATGCATGTTTTTATTCAGTTGACTGTTATGACTATCATAAGCTAATCGCGACCTCTCCTTTTTCTCAAGACATGAATCCGTCATCTCCTTCATATTTCATTTTTGTGTGCAGGTTTTCTGATTTTTCATGTCAAAGTTTACCACGTTGGGTGGTACTCACTGCAGTATGGGTCTCTTTATGACAGCAAGCTTGGTTAGTGCATCTTTGGGTTGTAGGAGCATGTCTTCTTTGAGGGTTTATAGTACTGATGCAGATTGCATGCATCAAAAGTGGGTATTATTATTCATATGTGCAGCTTTCTCAGTATGTTTCATCTGAATATTAGCAAAGAAGTACGAAATTAGCCATTTCAACTTCAATATTTGTGTATTTCTTGATCACTACTGTTGGTTTTATCTACTGGTCAACCTTTTATTTGGACCTTAACACTAGCTGAAGTACACCAGAATGTATTTAGCTTATTTTAATTAGTCTTACTCCTTTTTCATGGTCTATCACCTCCTGAATATAAATATTGAGTGTATGTTGCTATTACATTGCCAGATCCATCCATCCATCATGTGCCATGCTGATAAGCGTGGGCAGTCATGTTTTGCCATCTCACTCGATCACCAGAGTTGTGGATCAGCTCTGTGTTTCTGCTTTGACATTGTCACGTGGCCAAGCCATCCAGGTATTTACTTCTTGGTCTCCTTCCCTTCGATCTTGCCAGTTGTCACCAAGTTCTCCAATTAATTTCTTCTCATAACATGCTCAACAAATTGTGACTGTCCAGTCTACTGTCTCTAATCAGTCTACGATCTTCATTTGTTTCTTGGAGGACTTGTTCATTGGTTTTTCTGTCTATGGTATTCTTTGCATTTTCCTCAGAAACCACATTTCCACAGCCATCAGATGTTTGTCAGATAGTTGGACTTCTGAACCAACAATAATATATCCAGGCCTGCCACAGGGATCACCATTATCTCTGGTGCTGTTCAACACCTACACTGAATCACTGGCGAGCAGATCATTGGACCGGGGAGGACATTGTCATATGCCGAAGATGTGTTAGTCTTTCGTAAGGGTAGAGATTGAGTTGTGGAACTACAAACAGAACTAAATCGCATAAGCACTTTGTGTGTGGATTCTGGAGCAATGGTCAATACAATGAAGGCATCAGTGACATGGTTCTCTTTGAATAACCATATTGTCAACACTCCAACACATACTGCAAATCTGTGTTCAGAGACTGGAAAGAATGCAGGCAATGAATTACCTGGGGATACGTTTTGATCAAAGCCTTGCATATAATGAGCACATAGACCAAGCGGGGTTTGGCTGCGATGCAGGTGATGGCGCGCGGCAAATCTGAGCAGCGCCATCTATGTCTTTACAAGGGTCTGATCCTTTCTGTTTTTGAGTATGGGATGGCAATCCTGTCTCTCAGCCGTAAGCAGATGAAAAGGATACATAACTGAAGCTATGCGTATTATTCTTAGATGTACAAGAGATAAGCATGCAGTGCGATGCGCTACCTTCTTGATTTTCCAACCACGGGGAACAGAATACAAATCTGCCGAGCAGCGTGCCTACCCTAGAGTCAATGCAAACATACAACATCCACTGCATAGTGAAAATTGAGAAGGTAAAGGGTAACAGGTTAAAATGAGCAAAGTCGTGGATGGGTCAAGCCGAAGACATTCTTCAACAGGTATGTTCACTTGAGGACTTAGAACCTGGGGAGGAGTGGGTACAATTTCCAACAGATTTATGTACATCCTTGCCAGTTCACATCCAACTAAACAGAAAATGCAGACAAGAAAATCTGGACTGCAGTGGAGGCGGAAGTAATGGTTTTAATCTTCTAGAGTTCTTCAGACGGTGGTGCTGTCATTTACCCAGATGGGTGGGTCGTTCGACAAGTGAAAAGTTCACAGGCTTTTACGTCTCCAGCCAGAGGGAGAAATGTGAAGGAAGATTCTGATGCTTTTGATTTCACCACAAGTAGCCATACTATGGAAGTCATGGCAGTAAGTAGCGCAATAACATAACTCGAGACACAGACATTCACTATGGCATGTTTTCATAGTGACTGTGAGTATGCTCAAGAAGATGAGGTGGATCAGAAGAGAGTGGTTGCTGTCTCGACTGGCAAAGATTAACTTCATTTTCATGCGGGTGTACACGGAAATGAGCAGGCTGATAAGCTTGCAGGTAAGGCTACTGTGGAAGGCGGGCGAGTCTTATATTCTAAATGCTCTACGACGGTGGTTCTCAACTTTTTTTGGCCCATGCACCCCTTCACCAATGTTCAGAATGTTATTTTCTCTCTCCTCTTCCCCCAGTCCTTACACAGTATTCGTAAAAATGGAAGCTAAATTTAATAACACATACTAGAATAAATCACATAAAAGTGATTTGCGGGTCTACTTACGTTATAAAATGAATTTCAGAAGAGCGAGAAGTACAACATTAAAGTATGGAGGGAAAAAAAATATCAAGTAATTGGTTCTTGTATTAACGCGATCTTGAAATCTTAATTCCACTGCGAAAAACCTAAAATTCCTCCCCGGATGGGGGTAGGGGGAATTCTCCACCGGTTGAGAACCACTGCACTAGGAGAAGTAAGTCATTTGCAAGAATGAAATGTTGACTGAATCTACAACCATGGTCAGGATACAAGAACAGCAAATTAAAAGAGGTGTGGCCAAACAAGAACACGCAGGAGGCAAAAGAAGATTAATAAACCAACATAGAGCTGGTGTCGTTAGCCACTACACGCTGCGGGATTTACTGAAGGAGGCGATTCAAGCACTTATGGACTGAATGTTTCGATGTACAATGAGGATGATCTGTTGACTAACTAACTGATGTGAACGCCCTTGGAAAACCTAGACAAAAATTGTTGTATTGTAAACTGGTCAAGTAAAGAGCCGTTTTACATGCCTGAAGGCGCACTGGGCAAGGGTGATGGATGATGAGATTAGCACCTCTAAGCCTGGATAGTGGATAATGTGGTTAGCACCACTGGGCATGGATGGTGGATAATGTGGCTAGCACCACTGGGCATGGATGGTGGATGTGACTAGAACCACTTCTCATGGATGGTGTGGCTAGCACAACTGGGCCTGGATGATGGATAATGTGTCTAGAACCACTGGGCATGGATGATGTGGCTAGCACCACTGGGTATGGATGGTGGACAATGTGGCTAGCACCACTGGGTATGGATGGTGGACAATGTGGCTAGCACCACTGGGCATGGCTGGTGTGGCTAGCACCACGACCTGGATGGTGGATGATGTGGCTAGCACCACTGGACCTGGATGATGTGGCTAGCACCACTGGGTATGGATGGTGGACAATGTGGCTAGCACCACTGGGACTGGATGCTGGATGATGTGGCTAGCACCACTGGGCCTGGATGATGTGGCTAGCACCACTGGGCCTGGATGATGTGGCTAGCACCACTGGGCCTGGATGGTGGATGATGTGGCTAGCACCACTGGGCCTTGATGGTGGATGATGTGGCTAGCACCACTGGGCCTGGATGGTGGATAATGTGGCTAGCACCACTGGGCATGGATGGTGTGGACTAGCACCACGTGAATGGATGATGAGGCTAGCACCACTGGGCCTGGATGGTGGATAATGTGGCTAGCACCATTGGACATGGATGATGAACCTAGCACCACTGGGCATGGGTGATGGATTATGTGGCTAGCACCATTGGACATGGATGATGAACCTAGCACCACTGGGCATGGATGGTGTGGCTAGCACCACTGTGAATAGATGATGAGGCTAGCACCACTGGGCCTGGATGGTGGATGCTGTGGCTAGCATCACTGGGCCTGTATGATGTGGCTAGCGCCACTGGGTGTGGATGGTGGATGATGTGGCTAGCACCACTGAGCATGGATGGTGGATGATGAAGCTAGCACCACTGGGAATGGATGATGAGGTTAGCACCACGCTTCTGCTTTTACTTCCCAAGACCTTTACTGGTAGCCATTTAGACTGGGTCGACCTGAGCGACAAGGTAGTTTTGGAATCTGCCCCAATGCGGATCGAATATTTGACTATCGGGCCACCAGGCGAACAACAAAACTACCCTGGCTCCCAATGGATAAATACAATCAGGATGCTCTAGTGCTGCAGGGCATCTCGACAATCAATTCTGGCATAAGAAAATCCCTTCAATGCCTAACACCAGGCAAGGATCTGAAGTTAACTGATTCACAGGCGAAGGATAATATATCGCCAAATGTGAACTCACATTTGGACAGAATGGCGGTTTATCGCCGTACTAAGTCATCCTGTTGTTTGTTTCGTTTGCTGGCATCTTTCACAATTTTAATGCCAGGTTAACGAAAATGCACATTATAATAATGAAGGGGTATATGCCTGGGAAGAGAGGAAGAGGAAGGCCAAAGAGAAGATGGGTGCAGGATGTGGCGGATGATCTCCAAATGGGTGTATCAGACGCGGGACATCTTGCTTATAATCGAGAGTTTTCCGGAGGGTTGTTATAGGAGCGAGGTTCTGCAAAGGACATGCTACTGAATGAATGATTTAAT
The DNA here is from genome assembly GCA_014155875.1 of Cepaea nemoralis. Taxonomy (NCBI): domain Eukaryota; kingdom Metazoa; phylum Mollusca; class Gastropoda; order Stylommatophora; family Helicidae; genus Cepaea; species Cepaea nemoralis. The sequence goes on from JACEFZ010025839.1 coordinate 404,344, forward strand.
GAATGAATACTTGATTTGATTGTGTACGATGTTTACTCTCAACCTACTGTTTATTTGGCACTGAATCTGTTAGTGCATCTGTGTTTATTTCACCCGTGGAAAGATAGACAAGACGAGTGCCAGCAAGTTGCATGCCCTTTATATGACGTCGCCATTAACTCCATACAAAAACATATTTTGGCTGTTGGTGATTGTCTATGCAAGCTTACGTTCGGTAGTTTACCATTGCTTTCTGAACGGCATACACTCATATCATTGTTAAAACATCACCACAAGACGGTTAGCTTCCAGATCTCCTGCAGCATATTTCGAACCCGGTATGAGGGATTGTGAAACGCATTCACTATCCATTAGCTATAGACGCCGACAGTCAAGACCAGACAACGTAAAGAGTGTATTTTTAATGATTGTGCAGTGTATGACCATATTGCCGATTCTAAGTTTTGTATTTACCTATTATGTTCCATGAACTTTACACACAGTGAATTCAAAACTTGGACCGGCAATATTTTCGATCACAGCATAGTCATTAAAAATGCACCCTATATTTTCTACGTACCTAATTACGGATATGAAGCTGTTAAACAATGAACGTGTGCAAGCGCGCATAGTTTTGTATGTGCGTGTTGGTGCTTGTCCATCAAAGCTGAAGGGGGACATATTGTCACCTGGTGGGGGGGGGGGGGGGGGTAACAACTGATTATATCTGAGCTCAGAAATATCTTACAACGAGGCAGTGCAATGTTAACTGTAAATCAGACGAGGGTAACACAAGCACACTTGAAACTGGCAATGCAGAACGTTCCAAAACGTGTATGGTTTAAAAGAAAACAAAAAACGTTTCAAGTCTGTTAAAAATGTACGGGACCCCACTTTGTCATTGGGTGACCAATGTTCAGTGTAGAAGATATGTATATTTTGGTCTGGATTGCAACAGAGTCCATACAAGCAAACTTTGTGTTGCAGACAATACTAATCGTCCTGCCCGCCCACTTGGCTAAGAGCATAAGAACCGCTGGATGTAAGACATCTGCATGTAATGGGAGCAGCTGTGTGGATTTTAATTACGCATGCGCGGCTTGTGACAATAAAGCTTTGCACGATTATTGTAATGACACTCGGATAATGATTACACCGGAGCTATTGTGATTATAAATTTGCGGGTAGGAATTGTTTAACAGATGTAGTTATTTTTGAGCTGTGTGTATTAGTGTCTACGTGCATTGGCGCATATTGTTGTTGTTGTTGTTGTTGTTGTTGTTGTTGTTCTTCTTCTTCTTCTTCTTCTTCTTCTTCTTCTTCTTCTTCTTCTTCTTCTTCTTCTTCTTCTTCTTCTTCTTCTTCTTCTTCTTCTTCTCCTTCTTCAAGCAGTGCCTGGGTAATTACTGAAAACCAGAATCTGGGTGCGCACAATTCAGCCCAGCACTACTAGAAGTAGTGTGTATAGACTACGCTTGAGTTGAAAGCGAGCGAGCGAGCGCCCAAAACAATGTCTCTCTGCGGATCTCGGTCCCTGGTGTTCTGGATCAACTCTGCGTATGATACTTCTCTATGCCACCGCCTCAGTCCATCCAGCATCACTTCTATCGCTCTGCCGTTGACTATGTTCCTTCCCATCACGAGACCAAAAAATACTGGTCATGCTGATTAAAAAGTGTCTCCGTAAAATCTTCGACCAGGGTTGGAACACAGGCCTTGTCTCACCAGCCTGGAAGGAGGTTCATATTAAGTCTATTCTGAAACCAGGCAAGGGCAAGATAGACCCAATGAACTACAGACCTATATAGTCCTTTGTCAATATTTTGTCTGGCATTTATCATGATGTTAAAGTTTATAAATTAAATACGTAAGGGGACAACACAATGCAGCCATGACTCCTTGGTCTATATCAAACCAATCTGTTATACCACCAGATATTCTCACGGCTGTTTGTGTTCCGTGCAGAGTGTTTTTATGACATGTATTAAGCGTAATGGAAGGCTCATTTTTTATTACGAACCTTAATTCTTCGTGTTCTACACAGTCAACTTTCTTTGACTAATCTATAAAGTAAGAGAAACCCCGTGATACCATTCAAACACTTGTGTAACTAGTCGTGGGTAATGAAGACACCTTTTAGGGGTGTCTAGTTGGTCATCAAGCAATGGCAAACTACTGAGCGTAATCTTGCCAAGAGATCAACATACAGCTGAAAGATGCTGGTGTTGACAGCTAAGTCCTGTAAAGGATATGCTTAAAAAAAAAAAAAAAAGTTGGTCGTGCTTCGAAGTACACTTGTTGCGACAGGAAGATGCTGTCGTCATTTGAAGGTGACAGGTTCGAATTCCGATCGGTAACTATAGATTTAAATGTGTATGTTGTTTAGTGCGTAATCTTATCCCTGCTTCTGTTCTCTACTTCTCAGAGCGCCACACAATACGTGAGTGTTTATTGATGAATTATAAAGTAAGAGTACAGATCTATGTTGTATTCTCTATTTTGTTCTATAATTGCCATCATATAAAATGTGTTGTCACATGTACTTCTATTTGTCATCAAGCCAGCCTGTACCATGTTATATGTTTCCGTCTATTTTCTGATAAAGCCATCCCATAATTATTTTATTTAGTTTGCCCACATTATGAGAAGACAAAAACTGGAACACATTGTGACAACCGGAATGGTATGTGGAAAGACAGATAGAAGATCACAGCATGAAACAATTCATGACAGTCTAGTATCACGGCACGGAAGGGAGTCTACACACGAATTGATCCATGCCGCCGGAAATTGCAATTTGTGGAGGGGCATGACTGCCAACGCCAACCGACAAGTCACTGAATGATGATGAGTTTGCCTGCGTGACTTTTCACTGCAGCTGTTATCCAGTTACTCATTTACATGTTAGTTGTAGGTCCTTTGGCAGAACGTTCCAATTAACCCCAGTATTTATTGGCTGTTTGTGATTTACTGGGCAATGTTATAGTTCAGTAGTTTGCCATTTTAATAATTGACAGTACACGAGACAGAAGGATGTGAATAGACATGATCATCAGTGTCACTCGGCTTGGGATACAAGATGTTCGCAATTGCTTTATGAATGGCTGACGCTCATACCAACTATGCCAGCGCAATGCACAAATGTATCTGATTTTGAACCCTTGACCCAGTATGTCGGGGTATTGTAAAACTGCGTTCACGAACCCCTATGCCCCAGACGCCGACCACACATCAGAGCATAGATTGTTATAATCAGCAGTTTAACAAGGCAATAGGCATAGGGTCCGACTACACAAGTGAAGTTGGGACAAGTAGATAAATGCCGTCTTCATGGTAAAAAGAGGAGGTATGTCATAACCAACTGCAACAACAACACTCCTCCTCCAGGCGTGTGCTTTTATAGCCGTCACCACCACTGCCTTTGTTACCACCAGGTTACGATGCCAAGTCAACACTACCTGTAACACTGCAGTCCTCTCACTCTCTTGCTGTTACCACCAGGTGCGTTTTGATCATATCGTATTGTGGTTCATTATTATTCATCACGTGATCTGCTACTCATAATTGCCGTGTGTAACGTCGATAAAATTTCAACACCTGCAACAGTCCTTTTTAATATTTGAACTGAAGGTGAACACCATATCTGAACATGTTCTTTGTGAAGCAAAATTCGTCAATGCTTACAAACAGGGCAATTTCCAATAAAACACTAGAGCACAATTGGCACATAGGAAAAACAACATCCGAATTGACTTCGCTGGGTTACGCTGCTAACCTCTCAACAGCATTTCCCACTCACAACTTCTCGCCTCTCAACTGATTTCCTCTGGTTTATTAACTCTATTTGTTAACTTCCAGCTGAATAGCAACATTTCATATTCTCTCTCCAAAATTATTGTCTCAAAAAAAACTATAAGTTCAAGTCCAGAATAGACTCTCAAAGTTGTTTAGTCTAAAAAAAACATCAATTTATAAAGCAAAACACTGTCTCTCTTTCTAAAACTATCTTTCTGTCTTAATATAGCTTCCCCCCCCCCCCCCCCCCCCCCCCACCAAAATACGATGTCTCCAGTCCTCAACATACGGTGTCTCCAGTCCTCAACATACGGTGTCTCCAGTCCTCAACATACGGTGTCTCCAGTCCTCAACATACGGTGTCTCCAGTCCTCAACATACGGTGTCTCCAGTCCTCAACATACGGTGTCTCTAGTCCTCAACATACGGTGTCTCCAGTCCTCAACATACGGTGTCTCCAGTCCTCAACATACGGTGTCTCCAGTCCTCAACATACGGTGTCTCCAGTCCTCAACATACGGTGTCTCCAGTCCTCAACATACGGTGTCTCCAGTCCTCAACATACGGTGTCTCCAGTCCTCAACATACGGTGTCTCTAGTCCTCAACATACGGTGTCTCCAGTCCTCAACATACGGTGTCTCCAGTCCTCAACATACGGTGTCTCCAGTCCTCAACATACGGTGTCTCCAGTCCTCAACATACGGTGTCTCCAGTCCTCAACATACGGTGTCTCCAGTCCTCAACATACGGTGTCTCTAGTCCTCAACATACGGTGTCTCCAGTCCTCAACATACGGTGTCTCTAGTCCTCAACATACGGTGTCTCTAGTCCTCAACATACGGTGTCTCCAGTCCTCAACATACAGTGTCTCTAGTCCTCAACATACGGTGTCTCCAGTCCTCAACATACGGTGTCTCCAGTCCTCAACATACGGTGTCTCTAGTCCTCAACATACGGTGTGTCCAGTCCTCAACATACGGTGTCTCCAGTCCTCAACATACGGTGTCTCTAGTCCTCAACATACGGTGTCTCTAGTCCTCAACATACGGTGTCTCCAGTCCTCAACATACGGTGTCTCCAGTCCTCAACATACGGTGTCTCCAGTCCTCAACATACGGTGTCTCCAGTCCTCAACGTTCTCCGTATCCCTCTCTTCCCAAGTATGCCACTAATGTTGCAACTTCTGCTCTTAAATACCATATCATATGGAAGCAATTTCATCATGCTTTTCTCGTTACTTTCGGAAGTGACACTGTAACACGCTTTTCTTGATACACATATTAATTTCTAAGTCCTCGTCTCGAATCAGACTTAAACTTAAATAAGTGACCTTCAAGTCTACATCGTGCAACTTAACCTCCCATGCAACAACTCTGACCTTAGACGTGTCAACCAGACACAACACGAAACACAAACCTTTCACACCCAACTCCATGAAATAAAACCCGATTCGTTATATATTGTTTTAAAAATTATCTACTAGTCACACTAGAACCCCGCTGACTGTCCCGCATTACATACCCTTAAACGCGCCCCTACCACGTTGCTATTTCTCTAAACCTAACTTGCTGGGCAGGGATACTCTAGCTGAGTACGCTATTCAGTCGTACTCAGTGTGCTGTTATTTCCTCGAGAGGAGATTGGAATCAACATGCACATCTTTAACCTGATTATCTGTTGGGATTAGTTACTGACTTTTTGTCTACACTCCTCTCTTCCGTCTTATCATCCATATATCCCTTTCTTTCACTCTCTCTCTAGTTTTCCCTCAACACATACTCCGACAACAGTTCTTTTTAACATTAAATAAAAGATTTATTTATAAAACTATGTCTTGTGTATGGATGGGTATTGTCTGTGTAATTGCTAGTGTTCTTCTGGTGTGGCTGCTAGATAAGATGTAGATAGATAGTCTTCGTGTCTTTCTCTCGTCTCTTCTCTCGGCTAAAGTACAGGACGATATATAGACACCACAGAACGATCTCACCCTGACGGCTCCGTCTGCTTGCGTCTGTAGATAAATCCGTTCTTTGTAATGAAAATGTTCACCACTGTATCAATGTACTTAACCCGCTCACTATTTGCTGTCCGCTTAAAATGAATGTTCGTTGTTTTCGTATAGCGTTCTTTAATCCATTCTGGAACAACACATCGAGATTCTAAAATGTTCTATTAGTGTTCTGTAAAAGTTCTACACTCGATATTTTGTAATTGATATATGCCCTTGGTACGCACTTTGCTACTCTATGAGATTGAGTCATTTGAGCTTTTCCATTAGCTCATCTGATCTTTATTATTCTTTCTCTGTCGTCCTTAATTCTTCCGGTGAGACTTCTATTCTTTCTTTTTTCCTGCACAAGTGTCGTGCTTTATTACTTCAAAGGGCTTTCTTGTGGGTTATCAACACTGAGTGATCTGGACCACAGCCATCTGTATTCTCTTATTTGATACGTCTCGCACTGGTATGGAAACCTGGTTGAGATACATTTTATTAGTGAGATCTGTGTCTGCTTCCTCTTCTCCCCTATGTGAGTGTCTTTTCCTCCAGCCGAAATGAAAAGGCTTCCGAAAAAACCCACTCTGACATAGGATAGAAGATTCACCCAACATCTATACTATTCCTACTAATAGAAACAATGTTAAATGCACTTCACTAATATCTATATTCCTATTCTAAAACTATACTCTAATATACCTTATTTAGGCATCTATGTTCCTTTATAGAATTAATGTAAATCCACGAATCGAAATTTATCCGCATCCAAGCACTTTATCCCATTATAAGGGAGGATATTTCTTTTCATTACAGGACACATAATTCTATCTTCTCGTCCAGTTGGGAATACACACACTAAACTGACAAAGAAAGTGGCTACTCTTTATAGGTCAGTCTATGTCGCATAATCCTTGACATTGCTGGACAAAGCAAATTCAGACTTCATTATCCCTTGTCAGTGGAAAATTTTCTGATCTCGAACTTTTCCGTTGTTTAATACAACCAAACCGCATTCTGCTGTCCAGTCTTAGTCGCAAACCTACCTCCAGAACGCAATAGGCTGGTCCATGATACTGTCTGTCTTTGTAGCAAACTAATTTTTCCACTCGCCAGTTTACCTGTGTTGTAGTCGACTCTCCCGACTTGACCTATATACATATGCGCTGGTCAATCCGTTGTGTTTTATCCTTCTGTTTCATTAACCCTTCTACTCCCTGGGTATTCGCTGCATACAGTCGTCGATCTGGGAATCACTAACATTCAGCATTTCACGACATAGGCCCCCTCTTAAGAGATTAGACCGCGTCGAATCTTTCTCACTGTAGGTTTGATTCCCATGATCCACAACCCTAGGCTTCTTCCTCTGGATCTGGATGTCTGGATAAGAAATCTGCTCCTACATTCTCCTTACCAAAGTATTCCACTGTGAAGTCCCGTTGCAGCAACAACGTCCATCACATCCATCGTGCGTTGAGCTTCTGCGAAGTAGCTATTAACACCACGTGTTGATGATATGATTGGGTCCTCACATGGCTCATCTCATTATCCAGTAGGCGTTCTAATTGACACCCTACTATACTACTAACGATTGAAACTAGTGTTGGCTCCTCGCTCCTGTACGTTCAGTCGACCTACTTTCGACTTGCGTCAGCGACGGCTCACAATACAAACGGATTGTCCCATCCTGATTGTAACACTGCTTCCATGTCCTCTTGGTTTCCCCCGGTTTTTCCTCTGGGGATGTTCCGCCTCGTCCTCGTCGGACCGAGTCGTCTTTCCCAAACCTCCTGGGCTTTTGCTTCCAGGACCATCTTGGGCGATGTTGTATCTGGTCAGCCAATCTTTGGTTGGAGTCCTGGGTAATTCTCGCTTTTCCCGACGTTACCCACCCCTTCTGAACTTGGTTACCGGTGAAACTTTCACTCTTGTCCTTTCCCTGACTTGTGATTTCCCTCCTCCTGTCGTTGGGTAAATCTGACCTATCCCGTACTGTCCCATAGGCCCTCCTATGTTGTACTGGCGATCTCTGGTCTTCGTCTGGACTGGTAACCTTTGTCCCAATGGCTGCCATCACCATAAAGTGCGAAGCTTTGCTCCCGGATCTCTCTTCATATTTCCTAATGAGATGTCTAGGGAGATTTTTCTTCTCTTCCCCGATCCGTATTTTGTAGATGTTCTTGGACACCACCTTTTCCACAGGATAAGGTCCTTTCCATCCTACTTGGAGTATATTGGTCTCTGCTGGACTCCACACTTCCACTTTGTCTTCCACTTTAAGAGCTAGTTTCCTCTTAATTCGCTTGTTGGGTGGTGCTCTCTGGCACTCCGAACAAGACTTCACCCACCGGCGTACATCTCCGGTCATTCCTGGCCAGCAATAATGGCCGGATATTTGCTGCAAGGTCTCTCTGACACCCATATGTCGATTCTCGTCTATGATGTGTCCACTCTGAAGAATGTGAGGACGGTGGGTCTCTGGAACCACCCACTGCTCATGCAGGTTATCTCCCCTCCCCGCTCTCCGATAGAGTAGTTGATTCTTCAGAAAGTACTGTCCCCGTTCTGGTGGCTCAGCACTTCTTTGCAGCTTCCTGTAGCAAGGATGCAACGTAGTATCCTTCCTCTGGGCAGTATGCAATTCTCCTTTCCCTGAGTTGTCGCATAGTGTCTCTGCCTCTTTTTCCTTCCCTTGAGATACACTGACTACTGTTCCCTTGTGGGCTTGCTGTTTGGGCATCCCCAAAAAGACATATTTCGTGCCAATGATCATTGGAAATAAGGAGTCAGATAATACAGCAGCTGGAATAATGCCCGTGACGTACCTGGATTTAATCTCCACCTTGGCGATTGGCAGCGTCATGGTAACAGCACTCCTCATTGCCGGCTGTATTTCTATGGTCTCCCCTGTAAATTGGTCTGGGCTTACCAAGCTGGCGTCCACCACCGCTTCCCCATCCAAACCGGTATCGTAGAGACAAACAACCTGCTGGCCATTGACTTCAATAAGTTCAACCACAGGTGGTCTCTCTTGGTCCTGAGTGTCTTTCATCTCCTTGACCGTTTCCTTGCCTTCCTCTTTTGATTCCTCGAGGTTGGTTATGCAATTGGCGTGTTTTGCCTTGCATCTGCAGTCCACAGTATTATGTGTTGTCGACTGGCAGTGAGTGCACTCTGTTCCCTTCCTAGGTTTCCCTGTGTCCTTTTTGTTCCTTTCTCCTTCGCCGACCTCAGCCTTGTCTGTGATCACCGATGTAGGAATCACTTTGCATGCTGCGAAGTAAGAACTTTTAGGTTTCGATCTGCAGTCTTTCGTGTTGTGGGAGGCCGCCCTACAAAATGAACACCACCTTTCAGACCACTGTCGTTTCGCTTGAGAATTCGAGGTGCTCTGGTTTCCTACCTTCACCTTCTCTGAACTCTCCTCTGTGTGCTTTATATAAGGTTCCCCTTTTTCTCCTTCCCAGTTTTTAGGTTTCTTTTTCTCTGTTTTCTCCTGACTTTTGGATTGTGTACTTAGTTCCTCCGTTTCACCATGTACTTCCACGAATCGTTCCGCCAGCTTATTCACCACATCAATCCGTTCCGCCCCTTGTTCTCCCAAGAAGGTTCTGAGAGGTTTCGACATTTGCTTTCGCATTTGGTCTACCACCATCATCTCTTCGAGACTCTCATAATCCCTCTGGAATTCTGCCAAGTCCATCCATTTCTGGAGATAGGATTTCAGCCTCAGACTGTAGGCGGCGAATAGTTCTCCCGGCTCTCGTCTAGACGATCTAAACTTTTTCCGATATGTTTGTGCGGTGACTTCATAATGTTTCATCAAAGCTGCTTTCAATTCCTCGTACTGATTTTCCTGTCCTGGTGGTAGGCGTGTGTAGACCTCGTAGCCCGAACCACGTAAAGACTGGGATACTTTAAGAGCCCATCTGGTTCTATCTAGTCCCATAGCGATTGCCATAGCCTCGAACCGATCCAAAAACTGGAATATCTTCTCTTTACTTTCATCATAGACCGCTAAGGGAAACTTCATGGCCTGGTAACCCTGTCCACTCATGTAGGTTGCTCCAGGTGAAGATGAACTTCCTTCTGCTGCATCTATTTCACCCTTAGTTTGTGTCTTGAGTTCTAACTCTTTCAAGCGGTATTCATGTTCCATTTCCAGTTTCTTGGTCTCCTGGTCCATTTTCTTGGCCTCTTGTTCCATTTCTAGTCGCTTGGTCTCCTGGTCCATTTTCTTGGCCTCTTGTTCCATTTCTAGTTTCTTGGTCTCCCACTCCATTTTCTTGGCCTCTTGTTCCATTTCCAGTTTCTTGGTCTCCACCTCTATTCTTCTCACTTCCAACTCGGCTTTCCGGTCTTCTCTTTCCCCTTTACGAATCTCTCTCTCTCTTTCTTGTATGTAATCAGTTAGCTCGGTACCAGCTAACCCAATTTCCTCCCCGTTGGCTCTCAGTTCTGCTGTAGTTACTTTAGGAGTTGCCATAGTTACAGCAGATAAGTCAGCAAGTTGAGTAAAGATCCCTCAAGGCAGAAAAGAAGTACTCACTATACAATTATATTCCACCTAGAACCTATACCATTTATCTATGTCTATCTAATATTATAAATCTACACCACCACACAGTACATCACAACCACTCTCTCATCCACAAGAGGAGATATAGGATAAAGACTTATGTAGACGTGTGACCGTGTGACTAGGTATGTAATGTCTTACCACCTATCCACATTCACTCTGTCTGGAACTTTCTCACTGTAAAGTCACCAGCCTTAATGAGATGTTTCTACCATAAATGTAATGGCACCATATATCCAATGGACGTCCTTCCATTAAAAGTCATCAATATATACTTATATTCCTTCCAATCAGTATGTCCCAACATGTAGGTACTCCGCTATGCCTGTGCCAATATGCCGGTACCTCTCTCTGTATATGCCTTGTTATGCCTTAGGTCATATGAGTATTATGTATGTACGTATCCCGCTGCTCCCACCATTTTATGTGCTGTTATTTCCTCGAGAGGAGATTGGAATCAACATGCACATCTTTAACCTGATTATCTGTTGGGATTAGTTACTGACTTTTTGTCTACACTCCTCTCTTCCGTCTTATCATCCATATATCCCTTTCTTTCACTCTCTCTCTAGTTTTCCCTCAACACATACTCCGACAACAGTTCTTTTTAACATTAAATAAAAGATTTATTTATAAAACTATGTCTTGTGTATGGATGGGTATTGTCTGTGTAATTGCTAGTGTTCTTCTGGTGTGGCTGCTAGATAAGATGTAGATAGATAGTCTTCGTGTCTTTCTCTCGTCTCTTCTCTCGGCTAAAGTACAGGACGATATATAGACACCACAGAACGATCTCACCCTGACGGCTCCGTCTGCTTGCGTCTGTAGATAAATCCGTTCTTTGTAATGAAAATGTTCACCACTGTATCAATGTACTTAACCCGCTCACTATTTGCTGTCCGCTTAAAATGAATGTTCGTTGTTTTCGTATAGCGTTCTTTAATCCATTCTGGAACAACACATCGAGATTCTAAAATGTTCTATTAGTGTTCTGTAAAAGTTCTACACTCGATATTTTGTAATTGATATATGCCCTTGGTACGCACTTTGCTACTCTATGAGATTGAGTCATTTGAGCTTTTCCATTAGCTCATCTGATCTTTATTATTCTTTCTCTGTCGTCCTTAATTCTTCCGGTGAGACTTCTATTCTTTCTTTTTTCCTGCACAAGTGTCGTGCTTTATTACTTCAAAGGGCTTTCTTGTGGGTTATCAACACTGAGTGATCTGGACCACAGCCATCTGTATTCTCTTATTTGATACGTCTCGCACTGGTATGGAAACCTGGTTGAGATACATTTTATTAGTGAGATCTGTGTCTGCTTCCTCTTCTCCCCTATGTGAGTGTCTTTTCCTCCAGCCGAAATGAAAAGGCTTCCGAAAAAACCCACTCTGACATAGGATAGAAGATTCACCCAACATCTATACTATTCCTACTAATAGAAACAATGTTAAATGCACTTCACTAATATCTATATTCCTATTCTAAAACTATACTCTAATATACCTTATTTAGGCATCTATGTTCCTTTATAGAATTAATGTAAATCCACGAATCGAAATTTATCCGCATCCAAGCACTTTATCCCATTATAAGGGAGGATATTTCTTTTCATTACAGGACACATAATTCTATCTTCTCGTCCAGTTGGGAATACACACACTAAACTGACAAAGAAAGTGGCTACTCTTTATAGGTCAGTCTATGTCGCATAATCCTTGACATTGCTGGACAAAGCAAATTCAGACTTCATTATCCCTTGTCAGTGGAAAATTTTCTGATCTCGAACTTTTCCGTTGTTTAATACAACCAAACCGCATTCTGCTGTCCAGTCTTAGTCGCAAACCTACCTCCAGAACGCAATAGGCTGGTCCATGATACTGTCTGTCTTTGTAGCAACTAATTTTTCCACTCGCCAGTTTACCTGTGTTGTAGTCGACTCTCCCGACTTGACCTATATACATATGCGCTGGTCAATCCGTTGTGTTTTATCCTTCTGTTTCATTAACCCTTCTACTCCCTGGGTATTCGCTGCATACAGTCGTCGATCTGGGAATCACTAACATTCAGCATTTCACGACACTCAGCCTAATCTGTTACACAATTTGTTATGGCAAAAATGAGTAGAGGTACTCGAGGATGGCTGCTGTATCGGAGGACCGAACACTCATAGGAACCCACAGTGTGGTAGTACGTCGAACGTTACTACATAACGTAACATACGAGAGGGCTTTACATGAAAACCTTAAATGTCTCTTGTTGTTGTTGTTGTTGTTTTGTTTTTGTTTTTTTGCTGATGAATATATTCTGAAAAAGTAAAGAACAAATGTATCATATTTCGATGCAGTCACAATTGCTTTAATTCAACCCCCCCCCCCCCCCCTCTCCCCCAGCGCCGATAGAGTTCTTGAATTCCTGTAGAAACATCGACTCAGGGGTCACTACTCGTTGTGCCTGAGCTGGTCGTGAACAGTCTGTCACAGAAGTCCCGCCGTATTGACACTTCCTACTTCACTCATATACTTTCTGGACTGAGAGGCATGCATAAACATACTGGACCTTCATTCACCGATGAATGTATATATATATATATATGTTACACCTCTTAACTGATTTAAAAAAAAAAAACGGATAACAGAATGCTGCTCCTCTTTGGTGCAAGACAACGGGTGATCAGCCATCTTTAAACTGTCCTTATAACGTCACCGTGTTCGTCTGCACCGTGATATCACGTACTGTACACTCTTGACACCCTTAACAACAATATTGACTGGTTACAAGACAATGGCTAGTAAAGCCTGACCAGCTGGCCATTCTTTCATACAACAGTACCATTATATCTGGTGTTAACACACAAAGAAAACCCTGGATACAGATGCGTTGACAACAGCAAGGGAAAGAGATCGCGATATTGAGGGCGTCACACCTGGCACAAGAGAGACAACTCAAAAACTGATCAACTCTTTAATGACTAGCAACAACAACTAGGTAACTTACGCAGTTTCCTCCACTTGGCCAGCGGATTGATAAGACAAGGTTTATTATATTTATATTACAGTTATACCCAAAGTGTTAACATAACAAAGCCAACAGCAAGCATGGGACATGGGCACAATACAGTAATACTAGACATTTAAAAATAACAAGGTATGTTAATTCATAAATGTTAATCAATATTATTTTATTGTGGTTTTAGTTGTTGCTTCTGCTGCTCGGTGTATTTCGTATTATGTTGACCTTGTTGTTGTTGTTGTTGTTGTTGTTGTTGTTGTTGTTGTTGTTGTTGTTGTTGTTTGTGAATCCACTGAAAGACTGAGCTTCAACTGCTTGCTTCGCGCTCCGAAGGTCGTTTCCGAATTCCATCATTCGGTGCAATTTTCTCGGAGACTTCTGGGGGTCGTCGCTGAAGCTACGGAGTCCGTGCACTGTGCGACGCTTTTGACCACGGAAAGAGACCGAGCCGTAACGGATAAACCCGGTGCAATGAAGCAGACCCTCTCGCCTTTAAACTCCTTGTTTAAAGAAAGAGGTTTACGTAGAGACTTTCCTCCCAACCAGATACCAAATGTTTCTGTTCTATGTCTCCACGGGGATTGTGTGTGGAACTTTCAGTCCTCTCTCCAAGTTCCTCTAATACCCAGTTGGGTGTGCAAGACTGGTAATGAAACTTCATATGGCCGAGCGATACATTGGGATCTTAATATTATCAAATGTTCCATCCGCACTCATAGTTCTAACTTTCTTACTTCCCACTTTCAGTGTTGATAATCTGGTGAGGGTTAGGCGTAGGTTTTCAATGGTTCTTGCTTGGTGTTTGGAAACTTCTTTGTCTATACACTCCAAACCAATGTTGTCGCTTAAACGCAAGTTTAACTTGAGTAACGATTAGCATTCCATGGACTATGTTGGAAACCCCTTAGAGTTATAATACAATGGATCCCTTCACATTGCAACATGCCTTGAAATGAAGAGATTGACACATTGTGAAAGGAGGGTTGAATACTACCTTAGCTACCTCTGAAGTCGGAGTGGGTTCGCCTGATGGTGAGGGACACCGTTAATAAGGAAAGCTAATTCACAAGCAAAATTCAGTCCATCACTACTATAAATTGTGTGTATGGACTATGCTTGAGTTCAAAGCGAGCGAGCGCAGAAGAAAAACTACCTTAGCCTGGTATAGACAAAACTTATGAAGAGTACAGACGTTTGTAAGAAGCTAATAAAGAACTAAGCGAATATCAGAGCATTCAGGTCCATCAGATAGACGATGGATGTTGCCAACTTCACCAAAACGAACAAGTAGCAATCTTCAGACTGCGCACAGAACAAAACAGGCGGAGATACCATTTGTTCAGTAAATTAAAGATAGACGATACTGATAACTGTTAACTGTGGAATTGGTAAAACAACAACTAAACATTTGTTGCAAGAGTGTCCAAATGTACAAAGAGAAAATTATTGTGAACTCACGTTTCGTATAATCGCTCCATGTAGAAGCAAATTAATATAGATGTCAACAATTCAAGTTGACTGTGCTTTCTTTAAACATGTTCAGGTTCACATATAAAAGTGCACGAATAGGAAGTAGAAACGCGACGTAAATAGAAATGTGTACCAATATCAAAGTCCATTTATTCAAGCTCGCGATTTGAATTTAAATAGTGTATTGTATAGCACGAAGGTCATTATCATCATGTGCCATGCCGGTAAGCGTGGAAGGCCATGTTTGGCCAGCTTACACGTTCACCAGGTGTCGTGGATCAGCTCGATGTTCTTGTCTCGACCATGCCACGTGGTCAAGCCATCCAGGTATTTACTTCTCTGACTTCCCCTTGTTCTTTTCCCCTCAATCTTGTCAGTTGTCACCAAGTTCTTCAATTTATTTCTTCTCATAACGTCCCAAAAATATGTGATTGCCTACGTCTAATTTCTCTTATCAGTGTGCTATTTTCATTTGCTTCATGTAGGACTTGCTAATTGGTTTTTCTGTCTGTCAATGGTATTCTTTGCATTTTCCTCGAAACCACATTTCCACTGCCATTAGATGTTTTACATCTTTTGTGTTTTTTGTTCACGTTTCACATCCATACAAAATTACACGTTCTGTGTAGCACTTCAACATCCATTCTTTCGTTGCAAATGACATGTTTTTATCGGTCAGTATGTTTTCCATTAGGCAGAAGGCTACCTTTGTCTTAGTGATTGATTGATTGATTGATTGATTTAGGAACCGACATCACAGCATTCGGGACATTCCCATAAGCGCTCCGTCCCTATCCTCAGCAACCAGCGAAGAATTCCAACACTAATAGTTCCAGTAGCAATCTGATTATATGTCCGTCTCGCCTTTCCTCTGAGCGTCGAGCGTCGGCCCGATCCCCTCGTCACACCTCGCTGTCTCATTCTTACCAGACTATGGTGATCCATTTGCTCCTCCGAGGTGTACACGTGCTCCCACAAGGCCGCAACCACGTCTGCCTTGTCATGCATCAATACTCCACCAAGTTTTGCCGAGCCAGCCAATCTGTCAGCCTGTTCATTCCCCAGCACACCGGCATGCCCAGGAGAAAAGATCCAGTGTCTTAGTGATTCTTGTTCTAATATCTTAAAGACACACCCCCCCCCCCCACCCACCCTCATCAAATTTTCAGACCGTTCCGAGACAGTTATTCTGATTGACTTGCTTAAGAATATTCCCATTTATCCTTATATTAAATTGTGGCATTTCTTTCTTCTTAGTAATAACCATTATCTTTGTCTTCTTACGATTTAATTCTAACTCCAGTTGTTCACTGTGTGCAACAACCGTATCTACTAAATGTTGCAGCACATGATCATCGTCTGCAATCAATACTGTGTCATCTGCATATCTACTGAACTGATGTTGTGTCCTCCAACGGTGATCCTTCTCATATCTTCTAAATTTCTAAAATAGTTTCACTGTATAGGGAAAAAAGGATCTTGAGACTTACACGCCCCTGTCTTACATCTCTTTTAATAGGTTGATATTGACCTATTTTACCAATATTTATGGCAGCTTGTTGTTTCCAGTATATATTTTGTTTTACAAGTTTAAGGTTGTCCGCATCAATTTGTAGATCTGCAAGCATCTTCATTATGTTGGACATGTCTTACTATATCGAAAGACTTTGTGTAGTCGATCTCATCTCATCTCATCTCATCATGTTCCTCTTGTACCTTGCGGTGTCGAGGTGAAGTATAAACTTCGTGAGAGTGCCCGATTATGGGCTTCATATATCGATATTCCCATCGACTCTGCTATTTCCTCCGTCCTACATTTACGTGGTCGGCCTCTTCCTCTGTTTCCATCTGGTCTGTACATCATTGCTTGTTGTGGTATGCTGTTGACTGGTAACCTACTTGCATGGCCAAACCATTTGACTTGCTGCTTTCTAATAAAATCTAGTGCTGCTATAACCCCCACTTTAGTCCTGATTTCTTCATTTCTGATCTTATCTCTTCTTGATACGTTGAGTATTCTTCTCAGGAACCTCATTTCTGTTGTTGTGATTTTTCTTTTCTCTTTTTCTGTCATTGTCCAGGTTTGGCATTGGTAGCATAGAGTTGGTAGGAAGATTGTGTTGTAAAGTGCTTTCTTAGTAGTTACTGATACATGTTTGTTCTTTAGTATTGGTGCCATTTGTCCAATGAGTTGATTTGCCTTATTGCACCTATTTTCGATCTCGTCTTCTGATCTGCCATTTGATGATATTATACTTCCTAGGTACTTGAAACTCTCCACTTGTTTCAAGGGATGTTCGTTTAGGTTAATTGTTGTTGTTTCTTCTTCTTTAGTTATAGTCAATACCTCTGATTTGCTTGTGCTAATTTTCATGTTATGTTCCCTACACATTTCGTTTAGACTATTCATGTGGTCTTGTAATTCAGCTTCTGATTTTGCTATTAGTGCTTGGTCGTCCGCAAACAGGAGTTCTCTAATGGTTAGATTTGCAGATGGTTCTTCTTCTGTGGTCTCGTCATGTGGTATTCTTGCTATCTCTGCTTGGCTGGTTTCTTTACATATGTTGTCTATATATGTTATGAACAAGAGAGGGGACAGGACACAACCTTGTCGTACTCCAGATCTTATGGTGAAGGGTTCTGAGTGTCCTCCAGTTGCTCTCACTATGCATTCACTGTTGTTGTATAAACTTATACATAGGTTTGTTAGATGTGTACTCACTCCATATTGTTTAAGGATTTCCCACAACTTGTTTCTATCTACTCTATCGAACGCCTTTTCTTGGTCGACAAAGGCTAAGTAGAGTGTTTCATTGAATTCGATTGATTTTTCTATAAGTTGTCTAAGAGCAAAAATTGCATCTGTGCATCCTTTGTTTTTCCTAACTCCAAGTTGTGTTTCGCTTAGCTGGGGTTCTAATGTAGTTCGTAATCTTTTTTCAAGAATTTTGCAAAATATTTTCCCAGTATGACTCTACAGTGAAATGCCTCTGTATTGTGTGCAGTCTCTTTTGCTGCCTTTGTTTTTCCAAATTGGGATAATTATGGCATTTCCCCAATCTCGTGGTGTCTGTTGTTCTACCCAAACATGATTGAATAGTCTATGTAGCCAAGATGTTCCTACTTCTCTTGCTGCTTTGATTAGTTCATTTGGTATTTCATCCTGTCCTGGTGATTTGTTCAATGGGGCTAATCTGATGGCTTCTATAATTATTTCAGTTGTATCAAAGGGTTCTCCTCTGGTTCGCATTGCACCTATCTTTTTGTAGAAGTTTCTAGTTGCCTCCTTGTAGTTATTATTTAGGGTTTCTCCATAATCTTCCCAGTCTTTTTGTTTTTCCCTCTTTACTATTCTATTCACATGTCTTCTCGCTATTCTATATTCTATGCAATCACATTCCTGTTTGCTCTTCAACCACTTTTTATATTTTTCCTTTTTGTCTTTTACCGCTTTCTTTACTTCTGCGTTCCACCAACTTGTTATTTTCTTTATCTGTGTTTTTCGTTTTTTCGTGGTTCCACATGTTATTTTTGCAGTATTTAAAATGCTTGATTTGAACATCTCCCATTCTTCTTCCACTGTTTTTCTCTCTGTAGGTAATTTTTCAAAGAGTTCAGTTAGTTCTTCTTCATAATTTTCCCTTACTGCCTCGTCTTTAAGGTTTTTTAAGTTTACTGATTCGCATGGCATGTATTTTCCTGCTCTTTGTTTTCTTCTTCTGATGGTTCTTATTGTGGCAACGACTGCTTTATGATCTGTGTTTATACTGAAATTGGGCACTGCCCTTACATCTAATATATTTCTCTTTCTGTTATTTCTTGTTAATATAAAATCAATTTGGCTTTTAGTATCTAGATCGTTCCATTTATACCAGGTGTATACTTGTGAATCTTTATGTTTATAGAATGTGTTTGTTATATAGAGGTCGTGTTGGCTGCAAAGCTCTAATAGTCTACTTCAGTTATCATTCCTTTCATTTTGCTGATCTCCAAATGCTCCCAGATGTTTTTTTATGCCCACTCTGTTATGTCCTAGTCTTGCATTGAAGTTTCCCATAACTATGATGTTGTCCTGCTTATCTATTTTATTTAGCACGTCATGTAGATTTGTAACTCGAAATCTTGCTCGGGCAGCGCCGTTATGCTACTCTTTTTTGATTTCCAACTGCCAAGAGATGTTTTACGTGCGCGACAACACACATGGGCGTCCGATCTCATTACCCAGAGACCAATGGAAATTTTGTTACTAGAAGTCCACGTGAAAAAATCCCGACCCTCACCGGGGGTTTTAACGCGGCATTGCTTTTGATTAATCTATAGTCGCTGTAGCAGCTTGTACTTGGTATAGTTGTTGCGACTTTTAAGGCATTTCGACATCTTCTGTTGATGAGAATGTAATCAATCTGATTTGCGATCTTATGATTATAACTCCTCCGTGTCCATAATCTCCTTGAGTGATGTTGTTACAAGGTGTATCCAATAATCGTATTCTGCTCCTTTGCCCACTGTACAAGTCTGCAACCTATTTTATTCTGTTTTCCTAGTCTATACTTGCCTACTATGCATCCGTCATGTTAATTTACATCTTAAGCATTAAAGTGACCCATTATGGTATTTAATTCTTAATGCTTGCATTTCTTGAAGGCATTCTCCAAATCATTATAAAATCCACCGATGTTGTCACTGCTAACAGTTGTTGGTGCATAAACGTGTATGATGTTGATATTGAAAGGTCTTCCACTCAGTTTTATCAGTAATATTCTGTCTAACACAGTCCAATATCCTTTGATCAATTTGTATCCTTCTATATCCATTTTAAGTGCTTCCCCTCGCTGTTTTTTTCTCTACACCATAATGGATTAAGCTATATTCCTCGGATGTTATAATGCCCATTCCTTTCCATCTGGTCTCACATATACCTAACATGTTAATATTCAGTATTCTAATTTCTTTGTTAATGTTATCAAATTTTCCATCTCCACTCATAGTTCTAACATTCCAAGTTCCCACTTTCAATGTCAATACGATTTTGCTGACGGTCTGGAGTCACCTGGTGCACATGACTACCCCTACCGGGCGAGGCCGCTCCTATGGAGCACATATTTACGCCGTTTCTTTAATTTTCTATGAAATTGCAAAACATGGCTTTCTTGGCATCTGTAAAGAAGGTAGTTTGCCATTGCTTTCTTTCTTAACAGTGACCATACTGGTCGATGACCTCAGCAACCCCCCCCCCCCTCCCAATAGAGAGTGTCTGCTGACCGTCGTGAAATTGGAGACATAACCTACAACTATCTGTCGGCTGCTCTTCAACATCATCCACCACATGCACCATGGCTTCACGTAACCCTGATTGGGTGGGGGTAAGGGGGGGGGGGGGCTAAACGGGTTCTCAACCTAGCCTAAGGGTGTCCCGTAGACTAGCGGAAGGAAAAAGGGAACTTACTTCTTCTTTGATAGTTGCTACCCCAACCCCGCTACCCTAATAATAGAACAAATCTTTGAAATGAAATATCCACTCTAAATTGAATTATGGGGTTTGAACCGACATTTGACAGTATTGATAAGGACTCTTTTGGAAATGTATGAGGTACTATGTTATCTCACGCTGGCTTCGTGGCGAAAGGGTTACTTACGTAGTTCGTAGTCTTGCGTACCGCGTTTGAAACACAGTTGTGGGCGATTTGGCAGCAGACTGCCTTTAATTGGTGTTTTTTTAATGAAATAGCATGGGTGCCGGACGCTCAGAAGGAAATGGCAAACTACTGAACGTAAACCTACCCAGGAATCACGAACTGCCAAAAAATAATGGCGTTGACTGCTACGCCCGGTAAAGGATATGCAACTTACTGAGGGAATCCCACAGAAGATTATCAACTTAATAATTATTTTTAAAAATATAGAGAGAAATGAAATGCATAGTTATTCATGAGGATAAAAGGACAGCTATATTTGAAATAAGAACATGAGTGCAACATTGATACCTTTTGTCACTTGTATTACTCTTATAACTGTGTATAATAAAGTTTGATGTGTACTAAGAAAGTTTATGTTCAGTTGTATCAATGAGAAAGTAACGTCAGAAATGGACCAACAGCAGTCTGTCAAAGTGTGCAAATAGAACGAGCCTCAGAACGTGTGGGCAGATCAATGGCTGCCCACTTTCGTTGCGTAAATGGTACTTGAATTATTGATTTAATTTTATGTCATCATAAATGTTATGAAATTTTTTATTTTTTGTTTGCGACTGGCAACCTAATTTATCACAAAAGGAATATTAGCAGCATAATAAGGACATATTTGACAATCTGACCACCATAATCTATCGCGTGTGATATGTATTCGACCTCAGCATAAGGTGCCTACTTCTGTTTCACCGGAGCGTGGTTAATTGGGGTGTATCTGAAACAGTTAGAGATTGTTAAGCAATGGTTATTTGAACTACGGTCTCCAGTTATTCCCGGACATAGTGCCTGTGTGATTTAGCCTGGCCGTGTATATTTGCACAGGGGAACTCTATTGACACAATGCTGCTGGGCAAGTAAGCAATGAGGCATCGCGTAGACATTTGGAGGGTGAGAAGTTTGGGTAAATAGAAATTACTGTCAGGCCGGTATTTCTGGGCAAATCATGTTTTAACAGAAATGTACACACACAGATCTGGAGATATTTGGTTGGGTCAATACACGGTTGGGTATTCAAAATAGGTAGTCGTGCAAGCGGAAGGGTATATCAATGTTAAACAAGTTGGTAGGTAGGTAGGTAGGTAGGTAGCTAGGTAGGTAGGTAGTTATATAAGTAGACAAGTAGGCAGGGGGAGTACAGGTAGACAAGCAGGCATGCAGGCAAGTAGACAAATAGGTAGGTACATAGTACGTAGGTAGGTACGTACGGAGGTAGGTAATCAAGCAGGCAAGTAGGTAGGCAGGTAGGTAGATAGCTATGGAGGTAGGTTTGATTTGTAGGTAGGTAGGTATGTAGGTAGAAGCGTAGGCAGGCAGATATGTGAGCAGATACACGAATGGACGGTTGTTTAAGAAACAGACAAACAGATGGGAGTAGACATATCAGTTGTCACCCTCACATTGACAGTCAACTATAATAGAAGCCCAATATTGCCCATCTTTCTTCATCATCTTATAGTTCAACCTCCTCTCTCCGGTTGATCGCTCACTGTTGCGGAGCCGCTGTAGTGCAGTGGCTAGCAGGTTTACCTGCCGCCCGGTGGCCATGTGTTTGAATCCCCAACCAGGTGTATTGCACTTGTCAGTAACCTAGACATTCGGGTAGAGGCAGCCTAACGTGGGCACAGGAACGACCTGTGATATAATGGCGGCCGGTATGATGTTGACAACATCAGCCGTCCAATGCAGGTTGGTCTAAAATGCGCGACGAGCACGGTATACCCAAGGAAGCTGCAGAAGCACCATGGCTAGCTCGCTTGCTTGCCTGTCTGGTGGTCATGTATTCGAGTACCTAAAAGGCGGGGAATTTATTTTTTTTCAGCGACCTGAACGTCTAGATCGACACAGCCTCAAATATGAACCAGGAAATGTCAAGGGAGGTGCAGGCGGCCGGCGTGATATTGACCATATGACTCATCGAGTACCTATCGGTCAAAGAATTGGGTCAGATTTGAAAACCTAGCTATGGGGCTGTTGAAAAGAAGTAGTTTTATCCACCAGGCCAAACGACTCTGCAGAGAAACCACCGATCTGCCCACAGTTGGTATCCCCCTAACAACTATTCCAGAACGAACTCCATGGAAAGATGAGCATAGACTATCATTACAAATCCAGACAAAAGTGAGAGGAATATTTGACAAGGAAGAATAGAACAGTGTGCAACGCAGAACAGCCACTCTCAGCTTCCTTGATGAAGAATACCCACAGGACCTCTGGATCCGAGTCTACACAGATGGGTCAGCACAAAATGCTGTTCGAAATGGAGGAGCGGGAGTGTACATAGAATACCCAAATAATACCAGGGACACAGCTACAGTACCGACAGGAAAGTACTGCCATAACTACGATGCTGAAATTGAGGCAATCAAGATAGCAACAGAGAAATTACTAAATACCAGCAATGGTACACAACCTGTGGTGCTATTGACAGATGCAAAATCAGTACTCGAGCGCTCCTGTCTGGGAAATTGCCAGTACTAAGGACACTACTTTCTGAACTTAGCAGTCAGCATAAGGTCACCATACAGTGGATACCATCCCACTGTGGAGTACCCGGAAACGACAGAGCTGATCAATTGGCTAAGGAAGGAGACAAAGAAGAACAGCCTGATGTGCCCGTTACATACCACCAAAAGAAAAGAAT